>OX459032.1:10947199-11277199 GCA_949775025.1 Tricholauxania praeusta | reverse complement strand
ATATATAAATATATAAATATATAAATATATAAATATATAAATATATAAATATATAAATATATAAATATATAAATATATAAATATATAAATATATAAATATATAAATATATAAATATATAAATATATAAATATATAAATATATAAATATATAAATATATAAATATATAAATATATAAATATATAAATATATAAATATATAAATATATAAATATATAAATATATAAATATATAAATATATAAATATATAAATATATATATATATAAACATACAATTTTAGCTCGTTTAATAACACTAGTTTACACTCAAAATGTTCCACTAATCTGAGGTTACTTTTCTTATGTAGATTTTCCTGCTGAGTTCGAAAATGAAAATGAAAATTTTTTGAATGGTACAGTTTTCGAGATATTGTGGTTTTTTCATTTTTTCGACCTCTTTTCACTTTGAAACTCATATCTTGAGCTACAAATTCCCAATTTCATTTTTCTTGATGTCATATTAAAGATAATAAAATGATAAATAAGCGTGTGTTATTATATTTCTTATTAAAAAAGTGGTTCAAAAGATATAGATGAAAAAAGACCAGATTTTAAGAAAAATCAAATTTTACATTTGATTCTGTGGCCACGAAAAAATAGAAATAAAATAAAAAAAAATAATTTTACTTTTTGCACGTAGAGTTGATACTTTTACGCAAATATTAAAACATCTCACAAGAAAATCGACTGTAAAATAACAACGTTAGAAGCAATTGAATGAATGAATCCAAATTCGACATTTTATGAATATATTAATTTTTTCGACAATTTGTTGAGCCTAATCGTTACCAAAAGATTTTTCTCATGTACCTTCAATAAGAGGATACTTTTCTTATGTACTTTTTCCTGCTGAATCCGAAAATGAAAATGAAAATTTTTTTGAATGGTACAGTTTTCGAGATATTGTGGTTTTTTCACTTGTTCGACCTCTTTTCACTTTGAAACTCATATCTTGAGCAAGAAATGCCCAATTTCCTTTTCCTTAGTGTCATATTAAAGATAATAAAATGACAAATAAACGTGTGTTATTACATTTCTTATTAAAAAAGTGGTTCAAAAGATATAGATGTAAATATACCAGATTTTAAGAAAAATCAAGCTTTACATTTGATTCTGTGGCCACGAAAAAATAGAAATAAGATAAAAAAAAAACAATTTTACTTCTTGCACGTAGAGTTGATACTTTTACGCAAATATTAAAGCATTCTACAAGAAAATCGACTGTAAAATAATAACGTTAGAAGCGATTGAATGAATAAGTCTAAGTCCCACATTTTTTGATCATATACATAAATTTTTTCGACAATTTGTTGAGTTTAATCGCTGCAATTCTCTATATTGTTTGGTGTTTCCGGATTATTAGAATAAATTTGCTTAAAACCTTCAATAGCCCTGAAAATAAAAATGCACCGGTTACTGTGGAAAAGGAACTATGTCCAAAAAACCACATTTATTTGCACACACAAGCACAGGCTAGCACAAACAATCATAATATACGACACAAAGTTATATATATGTATGTACTTAGTTGTGGCTTTTGTTTTGTCTTCTGTTGCTTTTGGGATCCGTTTCTCTAGTAAGGAAACATACGTAGTCTCCCAACATTGCTTCATCCCAAAACCCTTGATAGCGCCACCAGCTGAAATGAATTCCAGGCCTCGTTTTTAACCGATGTCAAATATATTGGAAAATCTGTGCTTTTCATCAATTTTCTTATGTCTGGACCATCGAAGACGCCTTCCTTAATTTTAGCTACAGACAGCTTAGGAAAAAGAGTTTTCAAGTAAGTGAAAGCTTGGCCTTCTACGTTGAGGGCCTTCACAAAATTTTTAATAAGGCCAAGTTTTATATATAACGCTGGAAGAATTATACTTTCTTTCTTGACAAGTGGAACGTATTTTATGTTGACTTTGTCCACAGTAATGTTCTCCCTTTCTTGTGGAATGTTTTAATTTTTGCGTAAAAGTATCAACTCTACGTGCAAGAAGTAAAATTGTTTTATTTTATTTTATTTCTATTTTTTCGTGGCCACAGAATCAAATGTAAAGTTTGATTTTTCTTAAAATCTGGTATATTTTCATCTATATCTTTTGAACTACTTTCTTAATAAGAAATGTAATAACACACGTTTATTTGTCATTTTATTATCTTTAATATGACACTAAGGAAAAGGAAATTGGGCATTTCTAGCTCAAGATATGAGTTTCAAAGTGAAAAGAGGTCGAACAAGTGAAAAAACCACAATATCTCGAAAACTGTACCATTCAAAAAATTTTCATTTCATTTTCGAATTCAGCAGGAAAAAGTTCATAAGAAAAGTATCCTCTTATCAAAGGTACATGAGAAAAATCTTTTTGTAACCATTAGGCTCAACAAATTGTCGAAAAAATTAATATATTCATAAAATGTCGAATTTGGATTCATTCATTCAATCGCTTCTAACGTTGTTATTTTGCAGTCGATTTCCTTGTAAAATGTTTTAATATTTGCGTAAAAATATTAGCTCTACGTGCAAAAAGGAAAATTATTTTTTTTTATTTTATTTCTATTTTTTCGTGGCCACAGAATCAAATGTAAAATTTGATTTTTCTTAAAATCTGGTCTTTTTTCATATATATCTTTTGATGCACTTTTTTAATAAGAAATATAATTACACACGTTTATTTGTCATTTTATTATCTTTAATATGACATCAAGAAAAAGGAAATTGGGCATTTGTAGCTCAAGATATGACTTTCAAAGTGAAAAGAGATCGAAAAACTGAGAAAACCACAATATCTCGAAAACTGTACCATTCAAAAAATTTTCATTTTCATTTTCGAACTCAGCAGGAAAATCTACATAAGAAAAGTAAACTCAGATCAATGGAACAGAAAAAAAAAATCATTTTGTAAACTAGTGTAATAGTAGAGTAGATATATGACATCAAATGTAGAAACATAGTGATGAACTATGTGAATGTTGCCTGGGTGGCTCTATGCTTTGATGTTGTGTCAAATTATGAATTATGAAAAAAAAATTACGACTGACGATATATGTAAATAAATAAACGTCACAAAAATAAATTCATTTAAAATAAGTCAACAAAAATATTAACGGGGAAGTGTGGGTAATACAAGTCATATAAAAATATGCATTATGCGCTGCACCGCAAAGACGTGGAAAAACAATCAATGATAAAAAATTTGTACCCAAGACACAATAATTTTCTTTTATTTCCCCCCTGTAGTAAGGTTTCTACAACGTTTCAGAAACGTTTCAAATTAAAGCAAAAAAACGGATATTGAAATGTCGCAGAAAGCTTTCTGAAGTGGAAATGAAACCTTTCAGAAACGTTTCTGAAAGATGTAAGGTTTCATATGAAAGCTTTTTGAAAGGTTTCAGAAACGTTTCATGCCGAGTGGGAATATTACAGCTTATTAAATTATTTTTAAAGCTCGGAATGTTACTTTCAGAAGTTTTTTTTCAATTTTATCGAACTTTTCAATTTGTAACATATTGTAAATTTACAACGTTGCAATACAATGAGCAGTGAATTGCATATATGTAATATTAATTAACTATTGTACGCAAAAATCTTATAAGAGTCGCATTATTTATCGGAAATGACGCAACATTAAATAGTCTTTGGTTCATTGCGTTTTGCAGCTAGAGGGAGCCATACTTCTTGTGCCACTTTTTGAGATATAAGCAATGGTAAAAGCGTAAACTTTGTATGTATTTTAAATATAAATGTAATGTAATAGTGACATAGGCAATAAAAAATATTTTATAGTTGTAGATTTTTTTTTGCTCTACTTTAATAGATTATCGATTTCATTAGCTTATAGACAAGTGTAAAAAACAAAACTTGGTATAAAAGAATTCAGTAAAAGACTGACCTGGCAACCCAGCTCACACACACTACTCATTTTCTATTTATTTTTTTACAAACTCTTTTTAAATTTTCATTTAACTTACACAAATCCAAAAAAAACATTTTTATTTTAACCTTTCTAAATTGAATTTATGTATGTATTTGAACTTTAATGTCTTTTCTACCATTTCTTCTTCAAAAAGACATCTTCTTCTACTTCATCTTTTTCTTCAAAAAAAAAAAACATTAGAAACAAAAAAGTAATTTCTTTGAATGAAATAAAATAAAATTTAAAAAAACAAAACAAACATGCACCATTGAACCTCATTGATCTTTTTTCTGGATTCCATAATTTACCTTTACAAGAAAAGTGCAAGTTTTATTTCCAAATGAGTTTGAAATTTCAAAACCAAAAAAAATCTTTGTATAAATTTTTGATTGCTCGTAATTTTGAAGGATGACATTTGGCGTGGATCCAGATACACACATAGATTCATTAGAACAGGCTGAGGAAGCAACTGTTGAGGGAACATCTAAATGGTCATGCAAGTTAACAATTACAGGTACACACCACCATTCGCCATAGCTTTTTCAGTTTCCAAAAAAAAAAAAAATAGATTGTGCTTTTAAACAAATCGAAACAAACAGGGTGCTACAAATTTTTCAGTTACAAAAAACATAGCAGCGCAATAAGTATATTATATATGTAGTATGTACATTTATTTACTTGATATAAGGAAATTTCACATAGTTATGTCTTTTCGTTGATTGTTTGCGGTTAATAAAACATCACATTATATTTTATTCTACACACTTTTTCACGAAAACGCAATACACACATTCACACACATTTACACACACTCCTACACACACACATACAACCCAGTGTTCCAAACGGATCCGTTTCGGATTCGAAATGGACTCGCTTCTTCGTATACATATCCAAAACGGATTCCGGGTACTCTCTCGGATTCCGTTTCGAATCCGTCTCGAACTCGTTTTCGTATGAAATTCCTCTCGAAAAAGCAAGAGATTGTCCGCTTTGTCGATTCCGTCTCAAACTCGGAACGGTTTTCATATACGAATCCGTTTCGTATTCGTTTTTTGTATATAAAACGTACTTCTTCGTATATTTTATCCGAAACGGATTCCGTTTTGGATCCGTCTCGAACTTGTTTTCGTATGAAGTTCCTCTCCAAAAAAGCGAAAGGATCATCCGCTTTGTCGGATCCGTCTCGAACTCGGAACATTCTTCATATATGAAAACGTTTTATTTACAAAAAACGAACGGACTCGTTTTTTTAAAACAAAATGGATTTGAGAGGGAATCGTTTTTTTTTTAAATATAACGCATTCGATACCGCCTTTGAGCTGTGACGCTTTTTTGAAAAATTTTCCAGTTTAAACTGGGAACGAAATGAATTATAATCCGTATTATTTAAAAAATCGAGTCCGTCTCGAATCCGTTTTATTTATAAAAAAGAATCCGTCTCGAATCTGTTTTATTTAAAAAAAAAAAACGAGTTCTCTCGAATACGTTTTTATTTAAAAAAAAGGGTTTAAGATCCGTATATGAATTCCGTTCCGAGTTCGAGACGGAGCCGTCGAAGCATAACAAAACGGAATCCGCTTTGACGGGTACGGAACGGTTCCGCATCGGTGTTTATGCACATTGGGAATTTACCTAACGGCAAATAAATCACAATCATATTACTCAGCAAAAAGCGAACTTTCACACATTTCTTAATACTAGAGATTGGTCCACTGGTTGAAATTCAATTATTATGGTGCACCAATTCACCTGATTAAATATAATCTCTCCCAAATATTAAAATCATAATATCATGTAGCTCTTTACCTACCCCTATCACTATCCTTTCCTTCGGGCTCAGTCTAACTCCATATCAAATTTCATCAAAATCACTCCATTAGTTTAGCAATGAAAACTAAGCCATCGTCGTATAATATTTCATTGAAATTGATGTAGCGGCTTAGTAGTGACAGCGTTTTTCCCATTGTGAGCGGTGCCACGCATACTGTAAGATTACAAAGATTTTAAAATCAACCACTTTTTGCTCGTTAGGATAACAAAGCAGACAGCAACCTGCCTCAAGTTTAAGCGATTTTCCTAATAACAAAATCGACTTTTTTTAAAACGGTAAAAGAAAGAAATACCTCACCGCTGTTGACCTTTGAACTATCTATTTCACCTAAAGTCGAGTACAGTTCGCACTGCTTTTTAAAACTACTTTGGAGCTGCTAGATAGTGTTCAGCAACGTGTGATAAAATTAATAGTGGGCTCCTCTATCGATTATCTCCAGCACCGTCGTAACGTAGAGTGTTTAACTCTATTTTATAGATTTTTTAATGGGATGTACTCTAGCTGGTCCCCACAGTTTGGGTACTCGCTCGTAACACTCGAACGTCTCATCAGTCCCATCCGTTTTGCGCCACGTCGGTGATGTATAGAACATCGCACTATCGTGATAATTCTGACATTATTAGATAAAAAAAAAATATCCACAGACACTACTCTTCTCATCCCCCTTGCCACTTTCAAAAGAATCTCAGATGCAAAAGCAAAATGGTGTCCGATTTGGCGTGAAAACATATAAAGATCATTGTTGTATGAACTCACGTGATCGAATGTAAAAACTAAACCGGCCATTTTTCCAGTGAAACTTACTTATGTCCCTATTCCTTTTTTACCTGCGTCAAATAGCTGCCGATATAATAAACTATAATAAATGGCGCCGCAATTTTTTTGTTGAAGCTTTTGCTCGTACCTGTTATATATATGGTATGTACCAAGTCTCATTCATGTGATGAATATAATTTTTTTTTATATGAGTGGGTGTAGTATCGCCCATTTAAACTAAACTATACCAAGAGCCTTCCACAGAACATAAGAAAGATTTCAAAAAAAAAAAAACTTAAAAAAGTTCGTTGCGTAGTTCGCGAGCTTAATGCGACAGATGAACGATTTTCGGTTTTTTCTAATATGAGAGGCTGCACACCCTTTATTTTTTCATTGAAACTTACCTTTGGCTGTATTTTTTATACATCTATCAAGTCTCGTTCATTTACATCAAAAAAGTGAATGAGATATGATCAAACATAATTCTCTCTTTTGTTGGGGCGTGGCATCGTTCATTTTTTCTGGGAACGTTAAGAATCGTAATTTGATTAAAAAATGAAGAAATTTTTTTTTTTTTAAATGATATTATTTAATTTTTTTCTCATTTTCCTGTTGTACACATAAAGAAGTATCGAAAAAAAATTTACCGCGGCTTTCGGTCTCTAATTCTTAATAGAATTGGCTAAAATTTTACAGATGCTGACTTAACGTGTTATGGAACCGTTTCAACTTAACTCTTCAAACAATTCATTTTTTCGAATCGCTCTAATACGAGTATAGTACATACGAGGTGACTAACAAAAGTTTGCTTAGTTGGTGCTAGTTTATATCTTTTTAAAAAATTCTTAGATGGTATACACTTCACAATTGTCTTACGATATTTCATTTTAAATCTCAGAAAGATCGATCAGAATGGAGATGAGAAAACGAAATGTAACTGATGAAATTTTGAAATAAATTCTGCCTCCATCTTTGCGGCTTTCGAGTCAAATTTTTAGTGAATGCAAAACTGAATATGAAACGAATGCACCATCTCTTCAGACTGTTTCCAAGTGCTGTCAAAGGTTCCAGACCAAAAATTTTTCTGTAGAGGATAAGCCACGAGAAGGTTTGCCTAAATCTTCGACCGACGAAAGAAATGTGGCCCTGGTAAAGGCTGAAGTTGACGAACAACCTCTATGTTGCAAATATTGCATAATGATATGGTGTACATGGAGAAATCTGATCGATTGGCTACACGATTTTTGAATGAGGGGGAGGGGCTGAGCCCCCAAAACTCCCTCTTGCGTTCGGGTCTGGTTTTTCTTGTTTAATAGCTTAAGTCCTTTGGTATTTTCACTATACTCATTTCAATACACTGTACTTTGAAACTGTCAATGAAATAGGAAAATGGAAAAAAAATTTCAAATTTTCTTAATCAAATTTGGAAAAACTAAAATTTTGCAGCTCTTGTAGCAACCCTAGATTCAGAAGATTTCACCAAGCTATGACTTAATATTGAACGAGTACTACAATGAAAGGACCAAAATTTACTCATTCGACTAATGTAGAGATTTTGTGGTATCACTGTGGACACCTGTCGTCTATGTGAGGCTATATGGCCGCCACCCTGACCTAATCTATTCTATGATGTATCGAAATCAAAAAAATTTTCATCTACTTCCGCTTTCAGTTTTTGTTGATTTTCTTAATAAATATACTATAAACAAAAAATATGTTTTAATCTTAAATAATTGAAAAACAGTTTGATTTTTGGCTCAAGAAATTTCTTCAGTTAAGATTTGACCAAATTGTAGTGTCTTGATGTTGGTATGTTTTGGTTAACTTTACGTTTCTATCGATTTTTGATTTTAGTTTAATTTATTTTGTGATGCTCTTTGTCTGATGTCAGTTACCACTAATAACTGTTTAAATTGGTTGAAAATCGTAATTTTCTCAGAATTATACTTAGAATTATATCACGAATCAAAAATTATATGGAAGACAAAATTATCAAGGAAAAAAAAAAACACAACGGTTGCATACCTAAAAATAATTTATGTAATTGGGTTGGGCCTGGTTGCCGGTGGCAACTATTACTAACTAAACAGCTATTCACCACATTTGACAGACACAGAGGCGAAGACTTCTGAAAAATATTTCAAAAACTCTTCAAGTGACATTGCATGGGGGGGGAATAAATAAAGAACCATAAGGTAGTTTCAGTTTCTACCTTGATTCCCAGGATGGTTCGAAGTGAAGTTGTCTGCCTTGTAATGCCAGACTGATCTAGCGTAGCAGCCAGGCTAATCCAACGTTGATTTCAGGTTGACTCAAGTTATTTTTTCTCCTCGTGCAATTGTTTTGTACAAACTGGGATTTCGAATTTGGATGCTCTCTCTGTAATATTGGGGGGTAATGCACCTCCAAATATTTTTTGGGGAAAAAAGTCCCATTGTCGGCGTCTTCGGGCAGACATTTAATGTAATGAAATTACTCTCTAAACTAGTGGTCGGCACCAGTGCTGTCGTTTCGAAAAAAATTTAAGTGCTAAATTGAATATTTTTGGGTAGTACTTTGTGAAAATGGGTAATACTACTCTTATGATAAAAAGAAATTATCAATAAAAGTTAACATAGTATTTGTTGAAATTCATTTATTGTAGTCTGGATGTACATTAGAAATGTTCAAACAAATGGATTCTAGAATACTTCAAGAACTCTCGATTTTCGAAAACTTATTCATATTCGAATACATCCTCATTTAAAAAAAAAAATAGTCCTAGGGTTGCTACCAGAGCTGCAAAATTTTAATTTTTCGGAATTTGGCCAAAAAATTGAAGAAAATTTGAGTTTTTTTTTTATTTATAATATTTTTATTTAATTTTTTTTTCGATTTTCCTTGTGTGCACATAAGAAAATATCGAAAAAAGTTTACCGCTATTTTTTAAGCCTATATATAAGGAATAAAACTGTGGTTTCTCCGCGAATAGAGCTTTGGTTTTTCTTGTGTAGGGCTGTCGCTGTCACTTCAATCGCAGTTTTTCACTGCATTTTAAAGTACGACACTGCGACACTGCATCTTTTATGAAAACACTGCATTTTCAGAAAAAAAATGTTGCAAAAGTAATCTGGTAAAAAATTTCCAAATTATAAATTTTCACAATAACTCCTGGATTATTTACATTTTATAGTTGACAAAACTGAACTTTTAATTAATCTTACTTTAACATTATTAAAATTTCATCAGCTTTTGACATTTTGTTTTAACTTTTCTTTTCAACTCTTTTCGCGCAAAGCAATGAACGAGCTAAAAAGTACATTTCAATTCTCCATTCAGTACATTTCCACAAAACCTAAATGCCATTACTGATTGTACATATGTATATACTTTTATAATTAAAATTTTTACAAAATGTAATGAAATATGCTATGGAGGCACAAAATGACACAAAGTGATGTATTTAACTTCAACAAAAAATTAAATATCGAAAAAATGTGTTTTGATCAAAGCCATTTCCAACCATGCAGTCGGATTATTTTATATTACGGAATTGGTTGCTGATTAAATATGTTGTTACTCAAAGTATATAAGGGGACCCATATTTCCCCGATTTGATTAAAAAACATTTTTTACGAAGTTATGCCCATTTTAAGTTTTGGTGTCAAAAATTAAAAAACCACTAAAAATGTTTTCAAATCATTCATCCATGCATGCATTTTATCTCCTGCGACCAAACAATATTAACCAATCGGTTACAAATTTATTTCATCTTGGTCGTAGGGGATCAAATTCATGTATTTTTTAAATGGCTGTAACTTTGCGAGGAAACATCGCAGATTACTACTTGAAAGCTCATTTTAAAGAAAAGGAACGGTACTATGTAGATGATGTTGTTATCAAAAATATGCTGAAAGTAGTAGTATCACAGATGGCTTGGCAATGTTGAAACAAAAATTTAATTATTTATTTTGAGAAAAAAATTCTCCAGGCCTCAAATTTTTTGAAGCGCGCATTAAACTCATGTCATTTCTTTCTTATATTAGTACAAATCCAAAATAAAACTTAAAGCGAAAAAAAAGGTGAAGTTTTTCAGAAAATTAGCATTGTTTTCTTCTCATAAAAAGCGTTATAGCTCTATCAATTTTCAACAATTTTGAAATTTTTTACAGATTCTGAGAGAGTATAAGAGGTTTTATTCAAAAGACAAAAGTTAATTATTTTGATTTGGATGGAAATGACGTATTTTTGGAAAATTTTTAGCGGTTTTTTAATTTTTGACACCAAAAATTAAAATGGGCATAACTTCGTAAATTTCTTTTTTAAATCAAATCGGGGAAATATGGGTCCCCTTATATATGTACTTTGAAAAACAACATATTTAATCGGCAACCAATTTCGTAACATAAAACATCCGACTGCATGGTTTGACATGGATTGGGTCCTTTATCTTATAACACTGCAAAATTCACTGCACTTTTGTTTTTAAAACGCTGCGAACACTTCAATTTTCCAGAATTTTTAGGAATTTTCACTGCGGTCAAAAATTCTAAAACGACAGCCCTGCTGCCGACCACTAAGTAAAAAAAAAACAATTGAAAGAGAGTTTGTTCTTTGAACTTCGAATCCAAATACAAACGGTACAAATGAGAAGAAAAAAAAACTACAATAGTAGTAATAGAGTTCAAGAAGCAACTTAAAAGCAAAGCGACAATTTTTGTGTGAGGTTTTGCAAAAACTTAATCATAAAAAAAGGACATTTAACTTTAAAAAAATAAGTAAGTTATAACATTTTTAAGTACAAATATGTTGTTTTAAAAAAGAAATTAAAATTGATTCAGTATATTTTACGCCAAAGCGTTACAAACCATTTCCATGTAAGAAATTTCATATAAATAGTATAGATGTATGTCTAGCTTACAACCTCCTCTTATTCTGTGAAAACCATAGCCCATTTTCACGAAAATTTTCGCACAGTAATTTCATACTGCTAAGAGGACGTCCGCAAAAATAAAAGATAATAATCAAAAAAAAAAAAAAAACTAAAAATCTCGATGAGCCATCAGTATATATTAATATTATGAGCTCTCCTTGCTTCAGAATTTTTCTCTCATATACCTATTAAGTCTATTTGGAAATAGAAAAAAAAATGTTAATCACCCTGCATACTAGGGTGATAAAAGCATTATGTAATGACTTTTTCGCCAATCGTTCAGCAAGGTTTCAATGAAAAACTATTAGATTAAAACATAGAAATTTATTTATTAACGTACATATTATATTAAAATAAAACCAATATAAAGAAATAAGTTACAAAATTTTAAGGAAGTCTGACTGGACTGGATGTCTCCAAATCGTAATTTGCAAGACAAATTCTGAACTCAGTTTATGCTTCAAAAAATGCCATCGGACATGATAAGTAGTTTGCTTCCCGACTTTTTTAGAGCCCATGTGAATGTTACTATTATTATTATTATTATTTTCGACATAATGTTATATATAACGCTTTACATTTGATTCGAATAAGATTTCGGATTTCGAAATAACGACGGCCTGAGTTGAATACTCAGCAACAAAAAATGCTAGCATATTTTAAGGCATGTAAAAATAATTCTACTTTGGTAATGGTCTCCTTAGCATCAAAGTGAATATTATCTTATTGTATTTCATTAATATACTATATGTATACATATATGTACATATACACATACATATATTTAAATGTATATGTATGTATGTATGTATATACAAATGTACATAGGGAATCCCAAAAATTAGAACAAAGCGGCATCAGGGAGGTAGAGGACATCAAGACATATCCGAACCAACCGCTTATATCAATCTCACTTGCTCCTATTCGTTTCTTATTTTGGTAACTTAGCTAAACACCTTTATCTTAAGTCACTAAAAAAATGTATTTGTTAAGTATATTCTGTTTTACATTTTTCCATAACGTTAAACTATTTTTTTTATCTGGCTTGTGTAAAAACTTCCCCTAATTATCAGCTACTTGTGCAATACATTTCGCTGCACTACCCACCTTAACCGAGCAAAAGTTTGACTGAAATGGATTCAAAATCGGTATTTGCATAGTGATTTCGTATCATATCATGATCGAAATTCCGTAAAATACAAAATCGGAGCTGCTCCTTTCTTAGAGAAATTGGCATTTCAGTTTTTCATGATTTTTGATTTTAAAAGCACTAAAGGACAATAAACATTTTCAAGAACACTTCAAATGATACTCAGGCTTACTTAATGTGTTATAGAACCGATTCATACCAGGAGACCTAAAAATTTCAAACAATCGATTCTTTTCCTGTCGCTCTATTGTATACTTATATTGGGTCATGGAAAAATGTGTATGTAGGGGGCGGCAACTGAACTATTCGCCCTGTGTGTCAAATATGTACTGTACGCCACTGAGATCTTAATGTGTCAAAAAGTAGAACCTACGCAAAAAGGTAGAATATTCCCAAGAGATTTTTTTTTTAAATTGCTGAGGGAACTTTATTTACTTAATATTGAAATACAAACCGATTTTACTCAATCGCTTAAATGTTGGTATTATTTTTAGACACAGGATTCAATACGTTCCTTGCTCGAAATATCGTACTTAATATCTTTAAATTAGCATTTTTTACTCATTTTGAACATATGGAAATGCACTTTCTTCTTTTCACACATAAGTTTGTAAGGGTGAAATTCTAAGTGCAGCACACTGGAATTTACGGCAAAGGTAGCTGATAACACAGGCCAAACAAAAAAAGGTTTTGGTCGGAAAACCAAACCCACTTATTCCTGTGTAAAATTCTTCGCCGAGTCCAAAAAAAATAATTTCTCCAACCAATTCCCCTCAATCCGTCCATTTGCCACTTTCTTCTCAGCCAAATATTTCAAAAATCCAATTTTTATTTCTAAATATACCTATCTTTTCGAACTCTGCGAAGAATTCAGAACAAGAATAAGTGGGTTTAGTTTTCCAACCAAAGGTTTTGTTTTGTTGACCTGTGTAATTAAAGCAAGTCTTAAAATACGCTATTTTATGTTTTCCATCGGACTTTAAATATTATTCATTTGCTTTTTGACAAAGATTCAATTGCTTTTTAAGTTAAAAACATCGGCCCATAATCATAGTCCCAAAATAAAGTTAAAACCTGGTTTTTAGCCAAAATCGAAGGTACAGACTGGTCCCATAAATAAAAGAAAAACTTGCATTAAATTATGAGAAAATTTTAAAAAATAGATTACCCTGCGTTATTGAAACAAAATAATGTAGACACAGTGAACAAAAAGAATAATAAAAACAATCGAATTTATGAGGCAGCGTGGCGTAATGGTTAGGACTGTGAACTCATAGCCCTCAGGACGTGGGATCGAATCTCGTCAGAAAAAACGCTTTTTTCCTATAAGCACGTTTTAAATTTAAAAGCAGGAAAAGTGCTTTAAAATGTTTACAACCAGGTTTTAAAGTAACATTTATTTTCATTGATATCAGTAAAAAAATATTTACATTTACGAGAATCGAACCGACGTCCTGAGGGCTATGAGTTCACAGTCCTAACCATTACGCCACGCTGCCTCATAAATTCGATTGTTTTTACTATTCCTTTTGTTCACTGTGTCTACAATATTTTGTGGCAATAACGCAGGGTAATCTATTTTTTAAAATTTTCTCCTAATTTAATGCAAGTTTATCTTTTTTTTATGGGGTTAGTCTGTATCTTCGATTTTGGGTAAAAACCAGGTTTTAGCTTTATTTTGCGACTATGAATATGGGCCATAGTGTTCATACCGCTCATGCTAAATATATTAAATCATAACACACGGTGGGCTTTAACCAACTTCAAATGACAAGTTGAGTTACAACAAAAACTTGAATGTGGAATTGTTTGGGATGCTAATCAAAGTAGAAATGCATCAAAAGGAAAAAAATCCTTCGAGCTTTTTTTTTTAATTCAATATTTACTGTTTTTTAGTAATACATATTATCTAGTATAATATGTGATAACGTACGTATGAAATTTGAAAAACATTCGATTGTGCTCCAACTTTGACACGTTCAAGAACGTAAAAAGACAGTCTCGCAACCCAAATTTCAGCTTCGTAGGTATTCGGAGTATTGAGTACTGTTAGGTCAAATTTCGAAAAAAACGCAATTTTTGCGAAAATAGCCAAATTCAATGTTTGATATCTCTGGGCCTGGTCAACCATTTTTTTGTATATGGTATTTCATTTCAAAGCGAATAGATAGACAAACATAATAAGATCGGTCTTTAGTACTATGAATAAAACTACGATTTAGGACACCATTTTCACAACTGTAATTTTTTACAAAGACTTATTTCACTTAATCGAGTCGCAAAAAATAGGTCTTTAGCTTAAATTTAATAAAAGCATATGAGATGACATAATAAAAAACAAATTCATATCCATAACTATAAATTTGAATTTCTCGACTTTTAGAACTAAAATTTTTGAAACGGGCTAAAAACAGGACAAAATATGACTATTTCTCAGGATCCCGACCACCTAGAGAGCTGTAGTGCCATCTATTAAGGTTCTTTGACATATCAAAATTTGAACAAAATCGGATGTTTTTTAAATTTCGTCGATATGTTATACCTACATGTGCGCAAATCCGCCAGAATTAGCGTGTTAGCTGGCCTCGTTTTGGCCATGTTTGAAGAGTCTGCTCCAAAAAAAAAAAAATAAAAAAAAAATAGAAATTGTCATCTTAGCTCGACCATGGCTTCGATTTTTTTTTTTTTTTTGAGTCAAACATGGTTTTCTTGAAGTTTAGACTATTTTGAATTAATATTCAAGGAGGAACAATTAAAATTCAAAGGAACACATAGTTAAAATAGCTTTTAAGTAAAAAATCATGAAATGTTACATATAAAGTTAAATAAAAAAAAATAGCTATTTGAATTTTAATTTAACAACTTTGAATATTAATTCAAGACAGCCTTAGCTTCAAGAAAAACTATGGCTGAAAGATGTACTCAAAAAAAAAAAAAAAAACGAGGCCGGATTTGCACATATGTATGTCATATCATGAAAAAAACAGTAAATATGAAATAAAAAAAAGCTCTAAGGATTTCTCTTGTTTTAGCATATATCGACTCTATCTTACATCCTTTTGTTGTAACTCACAAGTTTATTAAAATTTGGTTGAAGCCCACCGTAAACACCTAAGCTATCAAAAATCGTTAAAGGTGAGTGGAGGTGAGCCGGATAGTTCTTAAGCTCTTTTGCTTACTTGGTGCCACTTAAACTAAGTTTGGAGACACCCTGCTAAATCAATGGTGAACAAATTCGAATGTGTTATTTTACTCGAAGATAATAACCATTTTTTAACGTCTTTCGCCGCCAGTTGAAACCAAAATCAGAAGAAAAAAATTTTAACTAAATTAGCAAAAAAAAAAAAATAAAAACATTAAGTTTATTGCATCTATTTTGTTGTTGTTCGTTCGTATATGTGTAAAATAATTAAAAAAAAAAAGAATTAAAACAAAAATTATAAAATATAAAATACATAAATACAATTTAAAAACGCTTCCGTTTTTTTCTCTTCTTCTTTCTTCCTTGAATCCCTGAAATGTACAAAAAAAATAACACGTGGTTCTATTCGTTTCTTATCGTGTCGTATCGAACATGATCGTTACGACCACACGTCGTTACGACCGTTACGATTGTTACGTCACTCAACACACGCACGCACGCATGCACACTCATAAACACAAATACACATATGCACACACACATTTGCACCCTTTTGCGCCCACCACACATGCTCATTTTATATTTATATACATTTTTTCATATTGTACGTATCTGAAAAAAAAAAATTATTTGAAAATTCTTAAAACAAAAATGTCGCAAATATCAATACAAAATACAATAAAACACTACAAATTTTAACACTTTTCTATCCAAATTATGTTCACGCGATGATAATGAAACGAACATTTGAACCTACGCTGCGTTTATGTGACCTGCAGTGATATGTGCTCAAGGCCTGATAGCGAAGGATAAAAGCGGTACCAGTGATCCATATGTGACGGTGCAGGTTAGCAAGGTGAAAAAGCGTACACGCACTATGCCACAGGAGTTGAATCCTGTGTGGAACGAGAAGTTTCACTTGTGAGTATTGTTGTGGGTTTATTTGAACTCTCTCTCTCTCTCTCTCTCTACCACTATCTTTCTCTCATACCCACTTTTTCAAACTTCTATCTCTCTCACTCACTCTGTTCCCTCTTAAGACACACACACACACACTCTTCCGTTTATGAAAACGTTACTGTTTTGCAAATATCTTGGTCCACACTGTCACACGACACAAAATTCATTTTCGCTGTCGGAAATGATAAATTAAACGAAAGTTTTGACAAATAAAATTATCGTTAACGACTACCGAAAACGACAGTAAAACGAACACTTTTGCGTTTCTTAAATTCTAAACACAATCAATGCGAGTGCGAGAAAAAAACAAAACGAGACTACATAATTTTTACTATACATGAAAGCAAGATATACACTAGAGCTTTCTTATTTTGTGCTTATCTCGTTTTGTTTTTTTTCTCGCACTCGCATAGATTGTGTGTAGAACTTCAATTTTCCAACTATAACGAAAATTCGTTATTGAATTATGACATTTGCCCACCCGACACAAAGCTTGTTTTCGATATCAAAATAGATAAAATAAACGAGTATGTAACGAATGAAACTATCGTCAATGACTATTGAAAACAACAACAAAATGAAAATAATTGCAATTCTTAATTTTCCATCCGTAACCAACATTCGAAAAATATTTGGTTTGCGAGCTAGATAATGATAGTTGCTTTTTTATTTATTTAAACAAACACTTGGTTTCCTTTTTTTTTTTGGAAAAGCCTTAGTATGAAAATTAAAAGGAAAATGATACGTTTGATAGCAATGACTCATTGCCACAAGTTCCTCTGTAAGTTCTAACACGAGCGCATTTGAGAGTAACGAGAGAGCATTTGTGTATATGAACGCACAGCAATGATTCAGTTCTACTTCAGCAGAAGTAGAACTCCATATGGTTCTTGTACCACTACATTGAAAGGAAATTGTGCGTTCATGATGCTCGGTGCTGCTCAGAGAAAGAGCAGGCGCTCAAAGAGCGTAAAAATGAGAACGAGAAGGCGCTTAAAGAGCGTAAGAAAGCGTGCACATATACAGAATTGATAAGCAAATCATCAACACATGCTTATCGTGAGCGCGCTTGCATGTAGTAGTGGGCACCACTGATGATGCTGCTCATCATTGCTCATTGCCGACAGCGCTGCCGCACCATAAAAAATTCCAGTGCCAGCCACCTGAAACTAAGAGTGCCAAAGCGTGCCAAATAGGGGTGGCAATCCCGGAGCTTTTTTGAGTTTCGGGATTTTCGGGATCGAAGTTTCCAATCCCGGGATTGATAGTTCGTAGTAAATGCATACAGAACTACAAAAGAAACGAGAAGTTTATACTATTGTATACGAGTATATAAAATTAAAATTGCTTTATTTCACAGCGTAACAATGAAGAATAAGAAAATAGAAAAAATAATAGCTTAAAAATTGACTTAGAACACTTCGAGTGTTAATACATCTAAATCACATTTACTAATTTTGACTAGTAGAGGAAGCCACTTAAAAGGAGATGATATAGAGGATAATCAAGCATTTATGATCAAACTATGAATTTCATTTTTACATTTAAAAATTCGTGTACCACATTTTGTACTTAATTAATACTTTATCACCTTCTTCAAATGTGACAGTGATTGCATTTAGTGGCACCGAATGGCTCGCTCTCAGTATACGCACCCATTAGTGATCTTCATTTAAGTTGTTAAAATCTTTAGATGCTGATTTCAGAAAAAAAGCTTCAGATAAAAGTTTAATTATATCTTAGAACTTAAGTTTTGGTAGGTCTAGGTATGGGTCAAAATTTCAATGTCAAATCAAGGTCGGCTGTGGTTTTTTTTTTTGAAGACAAACCTATATTTTTTGTTGCAGATTTGTATTTTATTATAAGAAATAGATATGTTTTGCTTATGCTGTTTTTCTATTGCATTTTTAGTATTTCCGTTATTGATAAAAATAATTTTAGTCTAAATAGGTCTGTTTGTTAACTGAAAATTTGTACGAATTTGTACAAATTTGTAACAATTGTTTCTGGATTGTGTTTGTTAACAAAAAATATCCAGTAACGAGAGAGGCAGTGAGAGAATAAAGTGACAATTTGTTGCGAGAGAGCCTGCTAGTTTTTACTGGATAAAATTTTACCAGCAAACATTTTTCAAAATGAAAAAAATATGATTTTGACAATTGTCAATATTTTTTCATAAATAAAAATGCAAATTGTTTTGAAAAACTTAAATATTTTTTTGCTCTTGTCAGCTTGTACGAATTTTTACTGGATTGTGTTTGTTTACTTTTATGAAAATTTTTTTCTCTGTGAGCAAATACCTTCTTGCTCTCTAAAACTTCTTTACTGGATAATTGTTACTGGGAAAGTAAACAAACACACTTAATTTCACATTTTATCATTTTTCTAATGAACTATCAATTTTCAATACTAAGTAAAAAGTTAGTCAAAGTATTAAAAAAGATATTTTTTTTGCTATGTGACATTTTTAATAAGAAAATCTTAAACAAAAAATTGCTACAATAAAAAAAAATATTTTTACTCAATTAAAGGTTCAGACACAAATGAAGTGCATTTTGCAGGTTGATGCAATAATGTTTCATGCACATCAAATGCATTTATTTTGCAGACTTTGTACTTAAATATGTCATATAAAAGAATATTTATTATATAATATAAAAATTTTTTTTCTAGTCCCGAAAAACCCGGTATTGTCTCATTGTAATCCCGGGATTACTTTAGCCTATATTTAGAGCAAATCCCGGGATCGCGGGATTGCCACCCCTAGTGCCAAACCAAATCAATACGAAATGACAGAAAATAAAAATGGAAACGCTATCTGAAGCGTCTGAGACCCCATAACAACATAATAATGGCAAATTAAGAACCTATTTCAGTTAATCAAAATATATTTACAAAAATATCAAAACTGCCTACTTCCTTATGTGTAGTCAAATGAAATCCGGAACTTTGGTATCCTTAAAATCAAAAAAAGAAAAAAAAACACCAACGACTTTGCGCAACTTACATCTGTTGTCTCATCAATTATTCAATATTGAACTTTTAAAATTTTTAAAATTCCTCTAGTACTTTCTTCACAAAAAATTACATGTTTCTTTACTCTTAGTTCTACCAATTTGAAATTTTTTATCAATTTTTTTCGGAACCTTTTTTGGTTAGCCACGAGAAGTTATGAAACCATTTGTCGTTGAAGTTACGTATGGCAGTTAAAGAGCTTTAATTTATATTACTTTTATTTTTAAAAGTGGTATATTCGATATAATTTGGCTCATTGTTTAAATTATAAAGTTCTAAGTCAACACGTCTTGAGAAAAAACTAAAATATTTTAAAAAGCATGAGTTTCATACCATAATAAATATAATAAATTCATTCCTTACTCAATAATTTTGTAATTATCAATGCCGGTAAAAGTTTTTTCTATTTTATATTACTTTCTTTTTATTTTATAATAATGTTACAGCAGTTTCGACGATGTATTTAAAACAAGGCAGCATTTGAAAAACTGTCAAAACGACATGGATTTACCAGAGCTTGAACTGTAAATAAGTTAATAAATGCACTTAAAGTGCATGCGCACACATCCACTTTTTAGGTTCACGATGCGAATAAATTTCAAATAAGATTCTCATTGCTTTTAAAGTTATATAAAAGTAAATCATTCAAAATGTACACGCTCAGTTCCAAAATGTGCCATGACAGTCAGAGTGCCAATAAAGTTTTTAAAGTGCCAGTTTCGACAGCGCTGAACGCAGAAACAGAACTGGAACGTGCGATTTATCTTCAGTGTCAAATCGCACCAAAAAATAGAATTTTTTCTATTTCTCTGCGATAAATTTTCTAGCGTCAATTTTTTACTCACTACAAACGTATAGGAAAAACAGAAGAAAAATCGCTCGTCCCAGTTCTGTTGCTGCGTTGATTGCCGGTGCTGCTCAGAGAACGAGCAGGCGCTCAAAGAGTTTAAATATGATCACTGCTGGGCACTACTACACGTGTGTTACTCTTAAATGTTCTTCAATGTATGTGTATTTGTGCTTTGTTCGCTTTTCAAAGCAAACTGAATTAAATTTTACGCTCTCTGCTTTATATACGTATATGAAAAGTTATTCTCATTCTGCCGCAGTACCGCGCGCGGTACGTTTTGCCCAGCCACGAATATGATCAGTCGCTTTAAGAGCGTAAAGAAGCGTGCACGTATACAGAACTGATAAACAAATCATCAACACACGCGTATCGTGATATCGTTTGCTTGTAGTAGTGGGCACCACTGCTCATTGCCAATGAGTATAATTTCGAGGAACTAATAGGCGGAGAGCCGGCTGTAGAAAAGTCGAGTGTATAAGATTACAGGATGGGATGTATGCCAAATGATAGAGCTCAATGAGCCTAAATAGAATATCTAGGGTTGCCTTGCCAAAGCCTTTCCCGATGGCCGAAAATGCCCGAATTTTAGCCAATTTTATTGTTCTAATTAAAACTGTAGTACATAACAGCTTGAAATGTATGCCAAATGATAGAACTCGAAGAGGCCTAAATATAGTACCTGGGATTGTATTGTTGAATCCTGTCTCAAACATGGGTTTTCACCGGTTTTTTGGGTCAATTTTCATTAATGAAGATAGCAGCTTAAAATTCGTGCCAAATGATAGATATCGAAGAGCCTAAATAGAATATATAGGGTTGTCTTGTCGAATCATGTTCTAAACATTATTTGACACCCGTTTTTGGGGTCAACTTTTCTTAAATGAGTGGCAACTCATGTTTGGGACAGGATTTTACAAGGCAACCCTATATATTCTATTAAGGCTCTTCGATATCTATCATTTGGCACAAATTTTAAGCTGTTATCTTCATTAATGAAAATTGACCTAAAAAACCGGTGAAAACCCATGTTTGGGACAGGATTCAACAATGCAATTTCAGGTATTATACTTAGGCCTCTTCGAGTTCTATCATTTGGCATTCATTTCGAGCTGTTATGTACTACAGTTTTAATTAGAACAATAAAATTGGCTAAAGTTCGGGCATTTTCGGCCATCGGGACAGGCTTTGGCAAGGCAACCCTAGATATTCTATTTAGGCTCGTCGAGCTCTATCATTTGGCATGCATCCCATCCTGTAATCTTATACACTCGACTTTTCGACAGCCGGCTCTTGGACTATAACGTAAAAACTGAGCCTTCGATTTTTAAGAACTTTGTGCCGAGTGTGGGGTGTAAAAGACATGCATACTTAGTATATGCATTAGGGCGATTCAAATTTTTTTTGTTTTTTCTAAGGTGCTGTTGCTTAAAAAGTAAGTTTATGATATGAAGAAAAAGTTCACGAAAATTCAGCTCTGTAACTCAGTTTTATAAGGTGGCGCCGGAGCCTGTTAGTTTTACATGATTTTTTTGTCTACTTTCGAGGCCATGTATAGGATTCAAAGAAAGTTGATCAGCTTATTTTTAACAAAAGCATCATTTATTACCATCCTTGCTCTTTAAAATGAGCTTTCAAGTGGTGATCTGTGATGTTTTCTTGCAAAGTTATAGCCATTTTAAAGTGACATGAATTGGATCCCCTACAAAGGGTTGCAACCGAACAATATTAACCAACGGGTTTCAAATTCATAACACCTTGAAATGGCTGCAACTTTGCAAGGAAGAATCACAGATCACCACTTGAAAGCTCATTTTAAAGGGCAAGGATGGTACTAAATGATACTTTTGTTAAAAATAAGCTGGTCAACATTCTTTGAATCCTGTACATGGCCTCGAAAGTAGACAAAAAACATCATGTTTTAGGTACTTAGCCTCAAATATTTCAGGATTCCGACATGATGGGTCAATTCTGAGGCCAGATTCGGATTCAGCGTAAGAAATTACGTCGAAAAACGACCCTTTTCAGCTCAACAACACTAATCACTTATTCATTTAGATACCTTTTTTGTAAAAAATAATTTTTCCATACAATTTACATGTAAAACTAACAGGCTCCGGCGACATCTTATAGAATTGAGTTACAGAGCTGAATTTTTGTGAACATTTTCTTCATATCATAAACTTACTTTTTAAGTAACAGCACCTTAAAAAAACATAAAAAAAATTTTAATCACCCTAATATGCATATATAGTAGGTGGCCAAATTATTGGAGACAGTACTCAAATTTTTGTATTTCCTAGTTTAACCGAATTTTTTGCGCATTAAATATTTTTTTTCCTTTGTTGTCAAAGTTTGTTAAATAAATAAAAGCATTGTATCAACTTGTAAAATTTTACATGAATGTTGATCACTGCTAAGAATGGCTGAAGTTCAATTATCATTTAATTATTATAATAAAAGCCAATAAAACAAACCAAAAAAGTTTTCATAAAGTTTATTAATTTGCTTTTGCTGCTGGTATCATTATTGTTGTTTTTGATAAGCGGCAACATTAGTAGCCTGCGTCATCTACTGAATAAGAGGGGTTAAGTGAGATTACTTCTTATTTGGTAAACCGTGCTGTTGTAGTTTAGTCGTTTAAAGTTTGAATAAATAATTTTTTTTGTCCGCCTTTCCTGTCCGTAATGTTCAAAATGTAAATAATGGTTCTTATTTCATTAGTTTTACTAAGTTTCATGAATTAATTTATGTTTGGGAAACGGTATTGAAGTGCAACTTCAAAAGTGTTTTTTTTTTTAATGGAAAAGTCTTCAGACACGTCTATAAGGAAATGTAGAGAAATACAGACGTAATTATGTCACTCGTCATATTCCTAGAGAGACATAGCTACACTTGCAAATGTTTGAAATTCGGTTTTTAACTTAACTTCGATAATAAACGACGGGAAAATTATCATCTCCAAAGGGACAGGTCGGCTGCTTTGACAGAATAGAACCTGATCGCTTCGTCCTATCAAAAAAGGTGCCTGACCGATGCCATGAAGAAAGCGACTGCAACGGGCCAAATAACACTTAAACATGATTGTTGCTTAATGGAATCAAGTGCGTGCTACTTTTTAAAACAGAGTAGTTCGTGAACTACTGATTTTTTTTTTTAATAATCGTGTTTTACAGGTATACTTCTCTGACGTGTCAAAGTTCCAACTTTTGGTTGACAAAAGTAAATTTTTCCGACGATGCCCTGGGAAGCAGTTCCACCCCGACAACCTTGTAGAGAGGGCTAAACACCTGGCTATCATCATGGTGTGGCCTATAATCTCAGCCAAAGGCATGCGGCACCTATACATCGTGGTAAGGACCATAAGGCAGGACCAACACAAGCGAGTACTAGGAACTCGCCTGCTGTCACAGCTCGAAAAATGGTTCCCTGGTGACGAGAATACCTTTTTATGCACTATTCGGCACCTTGTCTTAAAGCCAGGAGTGTAGCTGTAATTCTAGCTAAAAAAAATATTACCTATTTGCCTTGGCTGGAAACTCACTTGACTTGAACCACATTGAGAACATGTGGGAGCTAACCAAACGGGCAATTGTCAAAGAATTGAATACCACCAAACGGAAGTTTATTGAAGCAATCGTCAGAGAATGGCATCACAACACCGAACTCCAACAACATCCAAAAAAATTGTATACAGAGCATGCCCGACGCAAACAAGCCATAATTGCAGCTATGGGTGGAATCACAAAATATAATTATTTGCATAAAATTTTCAGAGAACGTAAATATTACTTTTACGAAAAAATAATTGAATGTATACTACGCAATATGTTGATTTTATTATCTTAATAGAATATTATAATAAATTAAAAGTACTTCCTAGACCTAGATTCAATTATTTGCTTCAAAAATGTTTCAAACTAGAAAATGCAAAATTATGAGTACTGTCCCCAATAATTTGGCCACCTACGTATATGCCCCAACTTAATGTATAGCGATACATTTTGCTTTGTCTTTTCACTTGAAAGTATGCTATATTTTATGTAAAATACGGGATATCTACGCTGAGCTAAATGTATAAACATAATAGTGGTATTCAGCCAAACGCGCAATTCTACTATTTTTGGCAATTTTGCGCGATGTGTTTCATGAACGCCCCTTCGAATATTTTGTGCAATTTGTGAAAGTTGATGAGCATGTCAAATTGTCAAAATACAAAAATAAACTAATTTAAGTGCTTGAACAAATCGTTGTAGCCGATTTATTAATATTGGAATTCTTCGAAAAAGACGTTGGTAAAAGCTTTGTTGAGTTGCACAATTAGCAGACACCAAATTGTCGCGGAAACTTTTCTAGTTTGTTCGAAAAACTTACCATATGATTTTTGACAGTTCGTTTTCGTGGGTGCAAAAATGCACAGTTTGCGAGAGTTTTGCGTGTTTAGATGAATACACATAAAACAATGTACTTTGAAAATGTGTTGCGATCTATGGCGTTGCTACTTTTCAGGCTTTAAAATATGTATTTTTTATATATAGCTATGGACAAAAAAATTTAAATGAATTTTCCTTAAAGGGAGGGTTGAGCGGTTGCGCCGGTCGAATTGGTAAGCAGTGCGGCAAAATGGTACTCGTTTTATAAAATTCGCATATGGGCTAGCCGGTGTTTTTTTTTTTTTTTTTTTTTTTTTTTGTAAAAATTACTCTTTGCTAGGGTTTTCCAGATCTGAAAAGTGCTTGTACTTGTGGAAGCAGTTATATGCCTATTTCTGTCTTTTATGCATATTGCAATTACATTTTTTTTTTTGGGTTTTTTTTTTTGCACTAAAAAGTACTGATCAGGGAGCTTAACAAAAAATGTTTGTTGAAAAAAAGAAAGAACATAAATTTGGTGGATTAGGGGTGTGGCAAACTACCGCTTTGTCCCGGGAGCCAAATATCCACGGTACGCCGCTGTTATAATTTTGGAGAATAATGTTCAATTTATTACAGAAATAATTTATAAACACACAGGTCGAAAAAAAAACAAGAAATTTTCTGTCAATCTTTTGTGCTATTTCTGTATCCATAGCTGTACCTAAAGCATAAAATGTATGCTATCCAATTTATGTTTCATGTACAAATTCAAATTTTCCAAGTGTACAGACATGTTTTTAGAAATTTACAAATCACTATGCATTGTTATATATCGTCCGCTCAGAGTGGAAGTGTTCCATCAGCAAAAACATGAAACGGAGATTGCAGTATCTTAAAGATATTTAGTCTGCGATTTGTGATTTAAGGAGTATGAATGTTTTATTATTTTATTATTTTGCAACTCTGTACTATAATTATCTACACTCACATTGCGGAAGAACAAAAAGTCTCACTTCCGTCGTAGCATTAAAATATTTATTTTTTTCGTTTCGTTGCTGCTTGAAAGCTTGCAGTTGATTGAAAGGGAACATAAAAAATATTTCAATGCTCGGCTACGACGTAAGAAAGACTTTTTGTTCTACACGTGCATGTTGTGTATATCGACACGATACTATCGTGGAAGGTGGAGTAGGATCTCTTGTATATAAAGATCTAATTCATACTATCAAAATAATTTTGGGAACTAACAATGTTGGAGCAAAGTCCTCCCGGAATTTACTCGATCTCTCTTAGAACTATAAATAACCAAAACTTTAACAAGATCGGAACATAAAAAATATTAACCTGGTACGCTTGGCAAGTTTTAACCCATGTAGGAAAAATTATTCAAAAATCTGAGCTCGTGTACATTAGGGTGGTTCTTAAGTGTACTTTTTTGCGAAAATCAAATGGGACGCCCCCTGAATCGGTTCGAAATGAGGTAAAAGAATTTAAAAATTGTATCTTTAGCCCCTACGGACCCTATTTCAAAATGAGATTTGACGTAAGCTGGCATTTTTTCAAACTATTTTTTCTTGAGTAGCTTTTAATTTTAAGAAAGAATATATTGAAAAAAAAGTATCATTCGGATCTAGTTTTCGAGATATAGTCATGTGAAGTTCCGGATACGGCTTTTCTAAAAATCATTATAAGTTGAAAACTCCTGAACAGATTTAACCTTCGCATGCTTGAAAAACTTCTTTGTACACATTTACTAGCCCTATTACCGATGGCGAATCGCCTGAATTTGTCGATTCGCTTTTCGTGGCGAATCGCCTATGGCTCTGTATTATGGTTGGCGAATGTGCACGTTCGCCTACAAAACAATGCTGCCAAGTTACAAAACAGAAATTGACGTCTAAGAAACTTCAAATCTGAAGTTTTGCTGCCAAATTAAAAACAGAAATTGACAGCTGAAAAACTTCAAATTTGAAATAGTGAAAATTTTGAACATCTAGTTTTTACAAGTGAAAAAAAATAAAATTAAAATGATAAGCAATGTGGACTTATTTTTTGAAGATAGCTATGAGGTTGTCGATAGCAATACTCAAAGAATGCGGCGGAACATTAGGGACAGCTCGAACCCACTCGAACTGCCTAGCCGGCTGTAATCAAATTAATTTCTTAAATATTGACAAGAAATATATGAAGAAATTGTTTTTCCAGATTTGTGTCTCACTTCAGGATTAATAAAGAAGCGTTTGTGTATTTATTGGAAACAATGGAAATCTTATTCGGATTATTCGTAGTACCGTAATTCCAACCTTTTCCATCACGCGTGGGTGGTCCTAGCGAATTTATCTCAATTGCGAGTTGATCCCACATATCCCAAGTCTTCTTATTGGACCCAAAACTACCAAGTTCCTTTGCTAGTTCAGCATTTTCCTCCATAAGCTTTACTAGTTTATGAAACTGCTGTACATCGGTTTCTTTTCATGCTAATAATTAAAAAGTATTTTACATGCATGAATAGAATTGATCTATAAACTTTTATACTGGCGTTTTTTTTTGTGCTTTTCATGATTGCGATATCTGTACTTTTTGTAAAGTTTTTAAAATTTTCTCTATACCAACTTTTTGTAAAATTTTTCAAATTTTCTTTATTACAACTTTTTGTAAAATTTTTCAAACACTTATTCAAATATTTGTCACATACAAATTCTGTTCGACCGATTTTGACATTTCTGGCGAACGAAAGTTAGATGACTCGCTATAAGTAATATGAACATTTTTGACATTCGCGCAATTTTGACGTTTGAGGCGAAACAACAGGGCAACTCGCAAACCGTAATATCAATTTAGGCGGGTCGCCTAATTTTTCAGGCTATTCGCCATCGGTAATAGGGCTATACATTTATACTTACCCGGGTAGATACACGTTTTTTCATAATTATTGCATCGGTTACATGATTTTTTTAAAAAAACCAATTGTTTTATGTCCGTTGAAAACTTCAAAGTGAAAAAAAAATTACGAATTAATATTATGGATATATTTATTTTGCTTTCAATACAAAAGTTGTCAAAATTGCAATATCTACCCGGGTAGATACTAAACAAGCGAAGGTTAAAATATATTGATGTCATATGAAATTACAGTCCGTTAATTGGGCTATCATAATATGTTAATAAAATTACAGATTAATGATACAATTTTTAGAGAAAATAACAGTTATTTAAAAAAAATGGTGACAATTTTTAAAAAACCTCCATACTTCAAAACACGTGGAAATTATTTCAATTTCTTATTCCTCAATCTTATAGGCAGTAAAATGGCCTTCGATATGACATCAATATATGTAAAATCCGTTCAGGAGTTTCCAACTTAAAATGATTTTTAGAAAAGCTATATCTGCAACTTCCCATGACTATATCTCGAAAACTAGATCCAAATGATACTTTTTTTTTAATATATTATTTCTTAAAATTAAAAGCCTCTCAAGAAAAAATGGCGGCTTAGGTCAAATTTCACTTTGGAATAGGGTCCGTAGGAGTTAAAGATAAAATTTTTAGATTAATTTTAAAATTCATTTTACCCTATTTCGAACCGATTGAGGGGTCGTCCCCAATATTTTTTCTTAAGAACCACCCTAGTGTACACACAGTGGTGGCCACGAATTTAACACACACTACAGTGGTACCTTCATATTGAAAATATTAATATTGTAGTCCGAGAATTGTAAGCTAATATTTTTCCGAGAGTTTTGCTTACAACAAGATGATGAAGTATCGTTAATTTAAATGGTTGTTTTTACTCTAATTTTCCACATATTCCAAACATTTGAAATTAACGCGCCTTTCAAGTTGGCCACGAATTTAGCACAATTTAAAAATATCGCTGATTTTGTTTTAAATTTTGTTTGATTTGTCTTATTTCATATGGTATGCTTCAATTATATAATTTTGAGTTTAATTTTAACAAAAAATATTTTAAGATATGGCAAAAGGAGAGTGGTGTTCAGAGATTCGCTGGCAGATAATTCATGAAATGAAAAATAATGGTAGCACAGTTGCAGAAATCAGTCGGTCTCTTAAATGTTCCAGAAAGGTGGTTTAGAATACATTACAACGCATACAGCAGTATGGGAGCACTAAAAATGTAAAATAGTGTCCAAGAAAGCGCAAAACAACAGCAAAAGAGGACAGTTTAATTCATAGAGCTTCACTTAAAGACCCTTTTAAAAGCTCCAATAAACTTAAAAATTAAGTTTCGTCAGAATTCGGCATAAATGTGTCCTCCAGAACCATAAGAAGGCATTTAAATTAAAAAAAATTACGTGGATACATATCTCAACATAAACCACTTGTGTCACAAAAAAATATTAAATGAAGAATCGCGTTCGCAAGTGAACATTTGATCAAACCGATTAATTTTTGGATTTGCCGTACATATTGTTTTCCTTTTTATGATCAGATCCGAAGTGACAAAACTTGGCTTCATCATACCAAAATAAATTCATCCATGTGTGTGTTAAATTCGTGGCCACCGCTGTACATATATTGCACCAATCGTTGGAAAAACAATTTCCAGAAAAAGGACGAAACTTACGGCAGGGTGCAAATCCGTCAAATATTAAGATTCGTGCAATTACTTTTTTTCCTTAAATGGGGCTTAATGAGATGGAAGGACATACCTTTCTTACTTGGAAAATCCATTTTCGGTCTTTTTGCATTGATTGGTGTCAGGAATTTTATATCTTTAAATGAAGCCAGATTACCAGGTCAGACATCTAAGCTATACAAAACTTGGTTATGAAAAACTGTTAACTCAGGAATTTCGAGCTATTTTCGAGCTATCGACAGTATTTTCGAGCGGTTCCAAAAGTTTTCTATCTTCCGGAAAATTGCGAAAAGCCTTTTGTATAGCTGAGGAAATATATCTAAACAGGAAGCTACCAAATCGAAGGGCCACAGCAAAAATATTTCATGATGGGAATTTTGAGCTAAATATGTTCTTACTAAAAAAAATTTTCAGAAAACCATCGAGTTTTCCGAAACTACCAATTTTATGCAAATATAATATATCAAAGCGGGAAGCAATATTAACGAAGCGCTTATGAAATAATAATTCACCACATTAATTTCCAGCAATTTTCGAGCTATTTTCTTACGAAAAAAAAAATTGGAAAACCATTGATTTTTCCGGAAAATTCAATTTTATGCTTAGAAAATTTATGGAGGAAAGTGGGGTACCTATTTCCTTAAACAATTAATAGATTTTAAAAATTGATACTGTTTCTTATACATTGACTATTCGGCATCAAACCTTAAAAAAGATTAAAAAAAAAACTTCGTCACCGTATTTTTTTTAAACTTTTTCAAAAAAAAGTCATTTTTGTCAAAAGTACCCTGGCAAGGGGCACATTTGACTTTTTAAGGGGCACATTTCACTTCATAAGGTACACTTTTTACAATTCATATTCGGTCTTACAAGTAAGTGCTTTTCATCTGAAAATATATGGCTGAATTCGAGAAGCCTTTCAGTGCGTCCTGTTTTTTCATACGGATTATCAAATTTGTCCTTTTCACTTCATATTTTTCAGCGGCTGATGTGGCCGTTTCATACTTATTTCTAATATCTGAAATAGCTCTCTTCACTTATTCTTCATCAATCTCTCCTCGATTTGTCTTTTTTATGTAGTTACGCACCATAGCTTTGAAAAATACTAAAAATAAATCTAATGATTGTATTGTAAGAACATATGCATCTGTCAAATGTACCCCTTTGGCAGAAGTCAAATGTGCCCCAAACATTCAAGAGGCTTTTTTTATTTTTTTTATTATTACTGTTTTATTTTCACAAAGCACACTTTAATTGTGTTATTACTTAAACGTAATGCTAACATATTTTGTCACTCAATTTGCAAAAACAGTCACATATAATTCACAAAACGCTTACGTACTTGGTATCAAAAATTGCATCAGTGATAGCGAAAGCAGAAAAACACGTAATACTCCGAAGAGAGTTGAAGAAGAACTGTCAAAGTTCATAACGTCTTTTTAAGTCAAAGTAGGTTTCTTTCTGCATCTAAACTTTTTGGTGCATTAGTCGTTTTCATACTGAAATTGGCAAAGTCAAATGTGCCCCAGTGTCAAAGGTACCCCATTTTCCGCTACATATGTATATTAAGGTGGCCCTTATTTTCAAAAGTGTTGTTTTTTTAAATCGATCCCCCTAAAAATGTGCGAATAGATGAAAAACGATAAAATGTGAAGTTTTATATTAATCCGAAGTGATTTAGAGGTCGCTCAAGCCGGTCAAAATATCGAAAAATGTTTTTTTTCTATTTTTTTCCTTTTACCCACCCTTGAGGCTTATTAAACCAATCTTGAACAGAAAAGTAAATATTTATACATATTATGTAATCGATTACCTTTCCAACCAGCTAAAAATCGGTTGACAAATAAAGGAGTTATGGCCATTTATATTATTTAAAAACCAAACATTTTGATTTCTATACATATAAAGATAATAGCGATCAATAATTTTTTATTTTGAAAATTTTTTTTTAACAATAAGAAAATTCAACAGGAAAAATAATACAAAACTAATATTTAAGTCAAGGCTGATTTAGTATGTGATTTGAAGTTTTTCCGATAGTCAGTAACGATTTGCAATAAATATTGCTTTTCTTGTTCTTTCTTGGTTAAAATTTTATTGTATTCTTCAATTAATTTTACTCCACGTTCTGCTGCATCATTTACCACATTTATATTATGAATTATATTATTTCCTTTTTTATAAGCTTCATTGACGTTCCACTTAGAAGGGTCTTCATTTAAAAAATCATTATTGATCTTCCTTCGCAAATAAGTAACACCAAAAATATAAATATGCATATTACTCCAAATGAGGTAGCCACTGTCATAAATGTTAAACTTATTTGCAGAAAAGCTCCTGGCCATGACTCCATTACCCCCATAATGCTGAAAAATTTACCCCATACAGCTATAGTCTTCATTACCAGGCTCTTTAACGCTATAATTAATTTTGGCCATTATCCTGATGATTGGAAAAAATCAATAACTAAAATGATCTCTAAGCCCGGCAATGGTTCTACTTTACCATCTTCATACAGACCTATTAGCTTGCTTTCCTGCCTCTCAAAACTGTTTGAAAAAGTGTTCTTAGAAAAGCTTAGGTCAACCCTTCAAGATTATTAACTTATTCCTACACACCAGTTTGGCTTTAGGGAAAAACATGGCACCATTGGAACTGTTCCGCCATATTTCTCGATGTTAAACAAGCTTTTGATAAAGTATGGCATGAAGGTCTAATTTGCAAAATCAGACAGCTCCTACCTCAAAATATCCATGCAGTTTTAAGTATCAAAGTTTTAATACTTCTAAATTTTGGATTGGCGCTGGAGTTCCTCAGGGTAGTGTTCTTGGTCAGTTTTTATATATTTTATTCACCTCTGATATTCCGGTAAATGACCAGCTAGTCACCTCCACTTTTGCTGACGATACGGCAATTTTAAGTTGTCACAAAAATTATGTGGTTGCCACCAACCAGCTTCAAAATCATCTAGTTCTTATTAAAAACTGGCTATCAAAATGGCGTATCAAGTTGAATGAACAAAAATGCCGACATGTCATATTTACATTAAATTGAAATCAAACTTCAACCTTAACATTAAATGGTATTTGAGTTCCAGAAGCAAATGATGTAACTTATCTTGGCATTCACTTAGATAAACGCTTAACTAGGCGTTAACATATCGAAGCCAAAAAGACGCAAATCAAACTCAAAGCTCCTCTAAAATTGGTGTATAAAGTTCTACTATACAATAGTGTCATCAAGCCTATCTGGACCTATGGCATACAGCTACACCATGTCACAAAACTCTACGTACGGATGAATTTCTTTTGACAAAATCTTAATACATATATATTTATGAGACTGTATTTTTTTTGACGTCAAATGTTTCTTTTAGATCATTTTTATGATAAAAAGTAAGAACTTAAACCAAATTATGAAAAATTCAATATTAAACAAATATACTTTATGGCGAAAGTACTCTTTTTCGCTTACTAAGAACAGAATAAATCACAATTTTGCTCGAATAACGGTAGTTCACATTCATACCTGCAGGTCGCATTCAGCAATCATCTGTGATCAGCGTTCTACGTACATTGCTGCGCAGTCGTATTTAAGTTTTGTGATGAATATTAGCTAATTTAAACATGATCACAATAAATTTTTATGTGTTTGTACATAAAATAAGTCAAATTAACCTTCTGCTTGAAAAAATTAAGTAAAAGTTCAACAAATCGATGAAAATAGGCAAAAACCGATCGTAAGTAGACTTTTGTGACATCGTGTTCATCAAATATAGAAATTCTGCAAAGAGTTCAAGCAAAGATACTAAGGACAATAACAGGAGCACCTTGGTTCATTAGAAATGAGCATATCCATAGAGATCTCCATATACCTATGGTTAATGATGAAAAGAGGAAAATACCTCTAAAAACTGCAAAATTACATCAATTCATTAGCTACGCCACTTGCCAACGCTTCAGCACATTCGCGTTTAAAAAGGTCTGACCGTCCAGCTATTATAAATATATCCTCCACGCTTATTGGCACCGATCGTCAAACTTCCATTTGAGCATGTGCATACGCAACGATAGAAGCATTCCAAATTCTTTGCAAAGTGGACTTAGTACCGGGACCTAGATCGTCTCGGGCACTGTTCCCTAAAAATAATGATAAAAAAAATGGCCATAACTTCTTTATTTTTCAACCGATTTTTATGATTTTTAGCTTGTTAGAAAGGTAATTAATTATATAATATGCATTAGTATTTATTTTTATAGTTTGACAAATTCAGAAGTGAGTAAATGAACAAAATGCAAAAAAATCATATTTTTCGAAATTTTGGTCGGCTTGAGCGACCTCCAAATCCTCTCGGATTGATCTGAAACTTCACATTTTATCGTTTTTCATATATTGGCACACTTTAAGGGGGATCGATCAAAAATCGCACTGAAACAAAATTTTCCCATACACTCGGGGGCCACCTTAATGTATATACATTAGAGCGGTTCAAAATAAAAACTTTTTGATTTTTTCACGATGTGTCAGCGGATTATAGTAGCCTTATATGTCTGGACAAAGCCCATTACTGGGATTAAGGTTAATATTGAAAAATGGATTAGCGCTCTCTGTTTTAAGTAAACAACCCATTTTCCAAAATATTGATATAAAAAATGGTGCAAGTTACAGACATTTTAAAATTTTCCAACAAAGTTGGTATGGTTTTCTGGAAACTATCGATTGGAAAATTCAAATAAATTGAAATTGACTGGACAAAAGTAAAAAAGTACCGAGTTTTCACTTTCTAGCTGCAACACCTCAAATAATATGTTACCGCCGATCCCATGGAACATAATTTTTAATGTACTGTTATTTGCTTAAAATAGCGCTAAAACCGCATATCATTATCTTATTTCAAAACCAAGATATCTACATTTTTCTAAACTAACAGACCTGATTATTTTTTGAATTCGAATCGAAAAAATTTGCATATTAAGGTGATTCAATTTTTTTTTTTATTTCAAACAGTTATTATCAATCGGGGCATTCGAATCCATGATTAGTTTTTCTTCTTTTTTTCTTACAAAAAAATTTAAAATTGACCGTAAAAAAGATTAAAAAATGCCGATATTGTACTTTAAAGTTGCAAAATCACCCCATATTTTTTTTGCCGCCGATCCCATGTTACATCATTTTGAATGTACTGTTATTTGTTTAAAAGAATGCCGTAAACCGCATACCATTTTCTTATTTCGAACACGAGATATCTGCATTTTATCTGCATAATTTGAATACTCTATAGATTTTTCTATCATTTTCAAAAATTCAAATTATGTCAGTTTTGTTTTGTGAATTCAGCGTTGAGAGAAATTAAAAAATCGATTGGGATCGTAGTTTTATGGTTTTGTTAATGGCGCGCAAATAACTTCAAATCTAACCAGGGCTGCACATGGAGATTTGTTCATGCTTAGTTTAATAAACATTTTTATTAATCTCTTACAATAGTTAAAATATTAATAGGTATTGATAACAAAATATATTTTTAACAGGCTTTTATTTGAAAACTTTTGGCCTATTACCCATTGTTTAATAAACAAAATGTTTTTTGTACATATTTTCAGACAATAACGAGCATTAGCAAACGCAAGTTTCAGCATTCTACAATATTATATGCAATAGGTCTATTTAGCAATGCGCGTTTCAACGCGTGTTGAAAAAACGCACGTGCGTACTCAGCCTCAATGTAAAAATGTACTTTGATATTACAATATTGCGTTGTGTTTGTATTCGTTCCTGCCAAGAGAATTGAAAAGAGCTCCGAATGCAAATTTTCCGGAAAAATTGATTATCCTAAATTTTCGTGAAAATACTTCTTCGTAAGCGGAAAAATGAAAAGTTTTATGGAACCAGTAAATTGCTCCAAGCTATCATGCTGAATATTTTTTTCTGAATCTTTTCATTTTGGTTTGTTTTCGCTACCAAATTCCTTTAGCATCAAATAGAATTTTCTGGAAAAATAAGTTATCTGGAGATTATTTTTCAGAAAATGGCTCCGAATGCACGTGTCTGTATGTATAAATTTTCTTAGCATAAAATTGATTTTTCCGGAAAAATCAATGGCTTTCTGGATTTTTTTTTTTCGTAAGAAAATAGCTCGAAATTCCTATGGTGAAATGTCATTTCATAAGCATTTTGTTAATATTGCTTCCCGCTTAGATATATTATCTAAGCATAAAATTGAATTTTCCGGGAAAATCAAAGGTTTTCCGAAAAACTTTTTTCAGTAAGAAAATAGGTCTAAAATAGCTTAAAATGTCCAATATGCAATATATTTTCATAATTGCTTCGTTAAGATTGCTTCCCACTAAGATATATTATCTTAGCATAAAATTGATTTTTCCGGAAAATTCAAAGATTTTCCGAAATTTTTTTTTGCCGTAGGATAATAGCTCGAAATTCCTACGGTGATATATTTTTACATAAACGTTTCATTAAAATTTCTTCCCGCTTTGATATATTATCTTTGCATAAAATTGAATGTTCTGGAAACTCATAGGTTTTCTGAAAACTTTTTTCAGTAAGAACATAGCTCAAAATTCCCACCACGAAATATTTTTGCTGTGGCCCTTCGATTTGGTAGCTTCCCGGTTAGATATATTTCCTCAGTTATACAAAAAGTTTTTTCGCAATTTTCCGGCAAATAGAAAACTTTTGGAACCACTCGAAAATACTGTCGGGCAGCACGAAAATAGCTCGAAATTCCTGCGTTAACAGTTTTTCATAACCAAGTTTTTTATGGCTTAGATGTCTGACCTGGTAATCTGGCTTCATTTAAAGATATAAAATTTCTGACACCAATCACTGCAAAAAGACCGAAAATGGATTTTGAAAGTAAGAAAGGTATGTCGATCCATCTCATTAGGCCATATTTAAGGAAAGAAAAAAAAAGTAATTGCACGAAACTAAATTTTGGAGGGACTTGCACCATGAAGTTTGTTTCGTCCTTTTTCTGGAAATTGTTTTTTCAACGATTGGTGCAATATATGTATGTACACTAGAGTGGTTCCTAAGAAAAAAAAAAAATTGGGGACGCTCACTGAATCGGTTCGAAATAGGGTAAAAAGAATTTTTAAATTAATCTAAAGTTTTTATCTTTAACTCCTACCCTATTTCAAAGTGAAATTTGACCTAGGCTGCTATTTTTTCTTGAGAGGCTTTTAATTTTAAGAAAGAATATGTTGAAAAAAAGTATCATTTGGATCTAGTTTTCGAGATATACTCGTAGTCGTGGGAAGTTGCGGAAATAGCTTTTCTGAAAATCATTTTAAGTTGGAAAGTCCTGAACAGATTTTACACATATTGATGTCATATGCCATAGGCCATTTTACTGACTATAAGATTAAGGCATAAAAATTTAAAATAATTTCCACATGTTTTGAGGCATGGAGTTTTTTTTAAAAAACTGTCACCATTTTTTTTAAATAACTGTTATTTTCTCTAAAAATTGTATCATTAATCTGTAATTTTATAAACATATTAAGAAAGCTCAATTAACGGATTTTAATTCCATATGACATCAATATATTTAAAATCTTTGAATTAAATTTTTGGGCTTTGGCCGTTATTATTAGAAAATAAAAACTGTTTGTTTTTGTTTCAATTTTTTTATTTGTTTCCGATATTTCGGTTAGATTTTCCAACCATCATCAGGGACTGAAAATATTATATAACACAGAAAAAACATTTACAAAATATTTACAAAACATTATTGTTATAAATTAAAAGAAAATTACCCAATTAAGAAATTGAAAAAATTGTCTCCGTCTGTACGTCTTATTGTTGTGTCGTACTCTTGTCAACTGTTTTCTGTTTTAATCAAATATTTGTAAATGTGCGCACAGTTGTCTGTGTCGGTCTTGTAGTTCAGTCTGTTTTTTGTAGGTGTATTGATGATGTGCAACATTTCTATTGTGTAGCGTCTCGCATAGTTGTTTTCTTGTTGCAATATTTTTGTGTTGCTGAAGTTTGGAACATGGCCCTTTCTTACGCAGTGGGCCGCCAGTGCAGTTTTATTGTCACTTTTTGACTTCAAATCGGATTTGTGACCTGCTAGTCTTGTTTTAAGTTTCGATTTTGTCGTTCCAACGTATAATTGTTCACATTTATTTATTCCATCTCCATTGCACGGTATTTGATACACAACATTGGATTTTTCCATATTATCCAATTTACTTTTTGTATTTGTATAAAAATTTTTAAGTGTATTGTATGTTTTTGGGGCAAGTAGGTAGTTGTTTTTGTTGTACAGCTCAGTTTTTTTGAACTTTTCCGTAAATCCATGTACATACGTAAGTCACAGCTTTGTAAATTTTTGGCTCTTTGTTTACCTTAGTGTTTTTGGTTGCAGCTTCTCTGAGTACGCGATTAATTGTGCTCTCCGGAAAATCATTTTTTCTTAATATTTGTTTTATTCGTTTTTTGTTGTTCTTGTGAAAAAGCTTGTCGCTTATGTTCGTGGCAGGGCAAAACGTACCGCGCGCGGTACTGCGGCAGAATGAGAATAACTTTTCATATAAGTATATAAAGCAGAGAGCGTAAAACTTAATTCAGTTTGCTTTGAAAAGCGAACAAAGCACAAATACACATGCATTGAAGAACATTTAATAAAAACACACGTGTAGTGGTGCCCAGCTCTGCTTATGTTTATCACTCTATGAACGAAATTTTTGGCAGTGTTTATAATTATGTTTTTTGAATGTTTCGAAAAAAAGTTGAGAAGTCTGTCTGTCGCTGTTGGTTTTTGGTACCAGTCCGTTTTTAGAAGATTATTGTTTCTTATTACGAGTGCATCTAGATACGCCAGTTTTCCATTGTTTTCTTCCTCTATACTGAACTTTATGTGTCCATGGCAGTTGTTTAATGTTTTTAGCGTTGTTTCTATTGTGTCGGTTTTGACTATAGCAAATATATCGTCTACGTACTTCGCTAAAAGTCTTGGTTAGTTGTCGCTGTCTTCCATAAATTTGTCCAAAATCTCCTCCATCACAATATCCGCTATTATGGGGGAAACGGGTGACCCCATAGGCATTCCTTTCAGTTGATTATAAATTTTATCACCGTATTTAAAATAATTATTTTCGCGTACGCAAAACTTCAATATGTCCATAAACATTTGCTTTGGTAATTTTGTATGGTTTTCTATGTTTTTCCATTTTTTGTCAATTGTTTTGATCGCAAAATCAACCGGAATGCTTGGAAAAAGAGATATAACGTCGAACGATACTATTCGTTCATCATCGCATATACCTGTGTTGTTTATTTTGTTTTTAAATTCTATTGCGTTTTTTATATTGTACTTAGAGTGCGCTGTTAAATTTTTTAAAATATTGGCCATATATTTGCATAGTCCATGTGAGGGTGCGTTAATTGAGGAACATATTGGCCTAAGTGGCATGTCCTCTTTATGAATTTTTGGGACTCCATAAATACGGGGAGCCGTAGCCGAGAATGTCGTTAATTTGAACTTTTCTTGCGCACTTAAAAATTCTTTTTTGAACAATTTTTCAACAAAGCTGTTGTTTTTTTGTTGTAATGTTAGTGTTGGATCTCGCCTTAGTCGCTTATAAGTCCATCCGTCTCTTAAAATTGCGCGCATTCTCTCTTCATAATCGGTTTTTGTCATTGCCACCGTCTTACCGCCCTTGTCAGCTTCCACGATGATTATGTCTTTGTTGTTTTTTAAAAATTCTTTGGTAAAAAAAAAAATTGAAACAAAAACAAACAGTTTTTATTTTCTAATAATAACGGCCAAAGCCCAAAAATTTAATTCAAATATTACGTAAAAAGGCCGATCAAAACAACAAAAATATATTTAAAATCTGTTCAGGAGTTTCCAACTTATTATGATTTTTAGAAAAGCCATATCCAGAACTTCACATGACTATATCTCGAAATTTAGATCCGAACTATTCTTTTTTTTAATAAATTCTTTCTTAAAATTAAAAGCTACTCAAGAAAAAATAGTTTTAAAAAATGGCGGCTTATGTCAAATTTTATTTTGAAATAGGGTCCGTGGAATTAAAGATAAAAATTTTAAACTAATTTTTTTACCCTATTTCGAATCAATTGAGGGGGCGTCCCATTTGATTTTCGCAAAATAGTACACTTAAGAGCCACCCTAGTATACTATGAGGTCTGCGCCAGCGCATATGAAACGGCCATCAAGTCATTTGTACTCAAATCAGAAATCAAAACAAAACGAAAAACAAAGTAAGAGAGGTGAGCGCTGAAACGCAAATGAAATGTTCTACAAGTTCAAGCGCAAGTATATGTCTAAACAGAATTGGGACGTGCGATTTATCTTTAGTGTCAAATCGCACCCAAAAATAGAATATTTTCTATTTCTCTGCGATAAATTTTCTGGTGTCAATTTTGTACTCACTACAAACGTATAGAGTAAAGTTTTCTCAACTGGGCACAGTAAAACCAAAGTTATTAAACTTAAACTTTTTATTGCATAACTTTGAAGATATATTGATCAATATTAAGGCCTTATACTTATTTTTGCAAAATTTGGATTTTTTAAAAAGTAATGAGCAAGTGAACTTTAATGTGGGTGTTTTTTAAATTGCGATTTCTCAGTAAATATTTGGAAAAATTTAATGAAATTTTCGTGATAGCACAAAAAATGTTATATTTTATCAATTTATATGAAATAAAGTTTTTATAAAAATATTACTTATTATTTATAAAAAATTAAGTTTTTAATAAACAAATAGAATTTAAACCAACTTCTCATATGTTCAGAAACAAAATTTTTCCACAGAATTGTTCTGTAAAGTCTACAAAACTTTTTCCTAAAAAAAAATGTTCGTACGTTTCATAAATAAAAAAGTTACGAATGTTTAAGTGTCGCCACCTAGGCAATCATCCGATAAGAAAAATTTGAATTTTACAATTTAAATGCAATTTAAAAAAAAAAGGAAACACAATTCAGGAAACAGAATTGGGACGCACGAGGGCAAGTCGTACGTTTTCAAACTTAATTAGCATTCTGTCTGTTGAGAAGCAAACATGTCAATTTCACGAATGTAGAAATAAAAGAAGCTGGTGTCAATGTGCACTTTGTTGTTGTTTGCTTGTGCGATTGCTTCTTTTTTTTTGCTAAGAAAAACTAAGTTTTTGCTATACATTGTTTGTTGAGTTGAACAACGTTCACAGCGGACTATAACAGCCCTATTCTGGCAGCTTAACAAAGCTCACCACATTAACAAAATATTTAATACTAACAAGTTGTTAATGTTCCGTATTCTGGCAAAAATTTTAAAGCTCTTTTCCTTGCTTAATTTGTTAATGTCAGAAGGTATCTTACCAACGAGTGATATTTCAGTATTGAGCTTAGTAAAAATGCTTTTTTTTTATAAAATTTAAAAGACAGGACAACGTGGTTTTAAATATTTACAACCATGTCTTAAAAAACTTTTATTTTCATTGATATCAATAAAAAAAAAATTTGGATTTACGAGTATCGAACCCACGCACGTGAGCTGCGAGTTCACAGTCCTAACTACTTCACCACGTTGCCTTGTTTGTTCCAGTTATTTATTACTATTTATTATTATTTAATTAAAAAGTCAAAATTTGAAAGTTTACCACGAAACCTTTTGGGTGGGGAATTCAAAATCTTTTATATTGTTATTGATTTCTTAGAATACCAATATTTACATTTCATAACAATTAGATTAACAAGAGCACCTTTATTATTCCTTGTTAAGTTAACAATCAGAATAGGGCTGTAAGTCACAAGCAAACGTAGTTCAGTCATTTCGTTGTATCGTTCTGTTTTGTGCTACTGCTACTGATGAGTTGCAGAATGTCAAACTTGGACTATACTTGTCAGTAAGTTCTATAGTCTTGCGCAGACCTCCAGTACGTACACATTAGGGGTGGAAATCCCGGGATTACGGGATCCCGGGAATTGCTCTAAATATAGGTTAAAGTAATCCCGGGATTGCAAAGAGACAATTCCGGGATTTTCGGGATTAGAAAAAGTTTTATATTATATAATAAATATTCTTTTATATGACATATTTAAGTACAAAATCTGCAAAACATTATTGCATCAACCTGCGAAATGCACTTCAATTGTGTCTGAACCTTAAATTGAGTAAAAATATTTTTTTTTATTGTAGCAATTTTTTGCTTAAGATTTTCTTAAAAAAAAATGTCACATAACAAAAAAATTTAATTAATTAATTTTTTGATTAATTTTAAGAGTTTTTTACTAAGTGCGATTTGTATTGATAGTTCAGGAGAAAAATGATAAAATGTGAAATTTAAACTAAAATTATTTTTATCAATAACGGAAATACTAACAATGCAATAGAAAAACAACATAAGCAAAACATACATATCTATTTTTTATAATAAAATACAAATCTGCAACACAAAATATAGGTTTGTCTTAAAAAAAAAAAAAAACCACAGCCGACCTTGATTTGACATTGAAATTTTGACCCATACCTAGACCTACCAAAATTTAAGCTCTAAGATATAATTAAACTTTTGTCTGAAGTTTTTTTTCTGAAATCAGCTTCTAAAGATTTTGACAACTTAAATGAAGCACTCTTATGGGTGCGTATACTGAGAGCGAGCCATTCGGTGCCACTAAATGCAATCACTGTCACATTTGAAGAAGGTGATAAAGTATTAATCAAGTACAAAGTGTGGTACACGAATTTTTAAATGTAAAAATGAAATTGATAGTTTGATCATAAATGCTATTGAATAATAAAATTGATAGTTTGGTCATAAATGCTTGATTATTCTCTATCACCTCCTTTTAATAGTGACTATCTTCTACTAGTCAAACTTAGTAAATGTGATTTAGATGTATTAACATTCGAAGTGTTCTAAGTCAATTTTTAAGCTATTAATTTTTCTATTATCTTGCGTTCTTATTCTTCATTGTTACGCTGTGAAATAAAGCAATTTTGATTTTATGTATGCAATAGCATAAACTTCTCGTTTTTTTTTTTTTTTTTTGTAGGGTTGTATGCATTTACTAGAACTATAATTCCCGGGATTGATCCCGCGATTGGAAACTTCGATCCCGAAAATCCCGAAACACAAAAAAGCTCCGGGATTGCCACCCCTAGTACATATGTATATTAGAGTGACCAAAAACATCGAGTTTTCGATTTTAATGTTGCTTATATTAAGCGGCCCTCACACGATCAATATTACTGACAGTATAATTACTGACAGTATTTACATTACTGTCAGTGTACCACTCACACGGTCAGTATTGTTTATTGTCAGTAATCAGTTTTTTTGACATTCGACTGGTGAAGGTGCGAACTATGCTCCGGCTACGTGACCGACAGCCGAAAATGGCATGCCACTTTTTGGGGCAGATTCCATCCAAACTTGCACCACGCCTCCAGCTAGGCATCGGACGACCATACCCTTGGACGCAATGTTCCATGCCACTGAATGAGGAACTTTTCCAAGTTTCTTTCAAGTTTCGCTGCCTCATCGTCTATCTGCCACAAAATGAGGCATGCCACGCCCCCTCCCAGGATTTTGCCGTCCCATGCCTACTTGCACCCTCTGACCAACTTTCAGCCGGATCTGCCCCAAAAAGTGGCATGCCACTTTTTGGCCACTTTTCTGTGCAAATAATACTGATGAACTGTCAGTATTCACCTCACACCATCAGTATTACTGTCAGTATTTAAAAACTTCGTCAGTAATATCCGATTTTTTCATCAGTCATCAGTATCGTTTTTCTATACTGACAGTACATCAGTACTCACCTCATACGATCAGTAATACTGTCAGTATGCAAAATACTGTCAGTAATACTGATCGTGTGAGGGCCGCTTAAAAAGTAGTTAGTGTTATGTAAAAAAAAATAGGGAACTGAAAATTTTATTAAAAAATATTGATATTTAGAGGTCGCTTATGTCCGATTTATGAATCAATTTCATTCATTTTATTTGCGAGTGATTATAACTCTTCCCAAAAGATAATTCCGCATGAGATACGGGCTATTGGTATTGATGCTTATATTTTCGGGTCTGCTGAACACGATGGTGATAGTTGTTTAGCCATACAGTGGGTGGGTATCTTGGTAGCATCGAAAAACTCCCAGAAAACAGCGAAAAACTGTCCGATAACAGACGAAGAAATTCTGACTAGTCCTGATGTTCCAGTATTTTTTATCAGAAAACCAGAGTAATAGAAAAATTAAAAACCCTCGAAAACAGGCCAAAACTCAAGCTTAAATGAAGTAAATTCGGGTAATATGTATATCTTTTAAATATAGTTTTCCAAAGTAATTTTTTGCGCTGAATCCGAATTCGGCCTCAAAATTGACCCATCACTTCAGAATTCTCAATTATTTGAGGTTAAGTACTTAAAAATTAGTTTTTTTGTCTGCTTCCGAGGACATGTATCGGATTAAAAAAACTTTGTTAAGCTTAATTTTAATAAAACCATCATCTCATACCCTTCTTCTTCGTCTGTTTTCGGACTACAATGATAAAGAATATTAGACAGAGAAAAAACTTTATTCCTCAAGTTTACCTCGTTTAAACCCGAATTGGCGCTGAATTTTCGATGTTTTCTGGGAGTTTTTCGATGCTATCAAGATACCCAGCCACTGTATAGAAAACAAAAATCACAATCGTATTCATCAGCCCCGAAAATATAAGAATCAATACCAATAGTCCGTATCTCATGCGGAATTATCTTTTGGGAACAGTTATAATCACTCGCAAATAAAATGAATGAAATTGATTCATAAATCGGACAATAGCGACCTCTAAATATCAATATTTTTTAATAAAATTTTCATTTTTTTCAATTTTTTTTTATATAAATCAAGCTGCAAGTGGTAGAAATTAGTGTACGGAAAAATTTTTTAAAAAAAATTGTTTTTGTAATAATTATTGCTAATCAAAGTTTTCATTAACTTTTTTTTTTCAAAATGCTATAAGTTTTGAAGTGCTTGATTGATCGTGACGAAATTTTTTTATTTCTGTAGATAATAAGTTGAACTTATGTATTAAAAAAAAAGTTCCAAAAATATTGAATTTTTGTTGTTAATTAGCAATTTTTTCATCAAAAATTGAGTTTTAATGATGTGCTCCGCCTCGAAAAAATCTGAAAAAAATTGAAGAGATGCATTGAACCCTTCCAAATTATAATTCGTTAAAAAAATCGTGGAGCCTCAATTAGTTTTGACGGTATAAATATTATAGTGGTACCGGGCGGACGAGAAATACATAAAATTTCCGTTATTTTTCAAAAAAATCAGTAACACTAGTTTACAAGAAAAAGGATCGGGTTTCTCATAGACTTTTTTCCATGTATTTTGGGGCGTAGTTTCCAAAAATGGCAACCATTTCTTTTTCTTAAGAATCGTTTTTGAGATATTCCCAAAAAACCCCTTTTTCGGCACTTTTTTCATTTATTTGACTATATCTCGATTAATTTTTTTTCGACTCAAAAACGCTTTACAGCCTTCCAAAGATATTTGTAATCCCTTTCTAACGGTATGGTTTTTCCTTGAATCGAATAAGATTTGATTAAGTTACAAGCGCTCAAAATCCAAAAACACTGACTTATTTAAAAATCACTAAATTTCAATTGCTCCATTTGAAAGAAAAATTTTTTCTTTTCCATATTTTTAGAATTAAAAATGAAAGACTATTCTTTTGCAAATATTTTAAGTATAATTTTGCGGATATCGGACAAAAATGTAGAAGTTATTCGAGAAAACACTAACAGCCAGATTATGTAAAACCCGGTGACACTTCGCGTGCGCCACACTTTTAGTCACCTTGCGTCACAAATTGGAATTATATAATTATTTACGTCATGGCGTTCGTCCAGTTATTTTGTCACTAGAGTTGTCAGCTTTAAACGTAAAACTTTACGTTGTCATGATGCCACCTTTCTTTGGTGCAAAATGTAAAAGATTTGCATGACATAGAATCTTGTATTCCTCCAATGAAGACAATTCCTTAGTGTGTAAGGATAGGTTAGGATTGTGAGCTCAAAAATAATAGTTCATGAGATCGATACTCGGTAAGGTAATTTTTTTCTTTTTCATAAGTATCAATGAAAAGTTTAATTACTGAGTAAAGGAAAGTATCGCGCACTAGTTTTGCTATAACATCGATGTGTTAAAAATCATGTGTTATGTAATAAGTAAAAACCTGAAATAAATGAAAGCTTAGATTACTATCGATGACCAAAATCTTCTGGTGTGCAAAAGCTAAATTGTGTGTGTGATACAATGAAATCTTACAAAAACAATTATTTACTTTATAATTGTGAATTTACTTTAGAATTGTTGCTAAATAAGTAAAATCTGCAATTGTTAAAATATGCGTCACTCCATAATTCGGCCGTATAACCACGACATCGACTCTAATTTTCATTTTATTTAACAACAACTTGCGTTTCCGCATTCTTGAAATCTGACCTGAGAATCCCTTTTTTGCTTAAACTTGAGATTTTGGTATTAAAAATATGTTGAAGCAATACTGTTCTTAATTAAAAAAAAACCGATGCTACAATGGTTGTATGTATGTTATTACAAATATTCTTCCAATTATTGAGTAGCAAATAAACTTTCAATTCAATTTTTCACTTTGATAGGAAAATTATGGCAAAAAACTACCTAAAATTAAAAAAACTCCCAAGTCTGGGAACTCTGACAAAATGACAATTCAAATAAGACTCGGCTAAAAAAGTTATTATACTTTTAGCGAGCCAGAAACCAACAATGAGTTTGGCTGATCTCGTTAAACTGCGCATCTAGCAGCACAAAATACCTATGTTCGAACCCCAGTGGATGCAGATCAGAATTTTTGTCTGTTTTTTTTTGTCTGTTTTTTTTTTTGTTTTCGCATAATAATGCTTTAACACCAAATTAATAAATATATCACAGTTTAATATTTATTAAAAAATTGAATAAAATAATGAAAATCAAATTAGAAAAGTCGACGCAAGCATAAAGGCAAGTGACGACTTTGACAATTGAAGTGCGTTTTTGTGCCTCTTCGCGCCTGTGCATAATACCAAAAAAACGTAAGAAACACGCTATCCGTCACTTTTTGACGATGATGTGAGTAAGTGAGCTTATATAATACGAAATTGGTTGCTGACGCGAAAATGTGACTCGTCGCGTCGCGTCGCGTTTTACATAATCTGGCTGTAAGAAACTTGCAATAAAATTGAACGAAAATACATATGTTTTTTATAACAATCGTTTGTATTTTCGTTCAATTTTATTGCAAGTTTTATAGGGTTTTATCGAATAACTTCTACTTTTTTGTCCGGTATCCGAAAATTATACTTAAAATATTTGCAAAGAATAGTCTTTCATTTTTATACCCTACACCGAGGGTATATTCACTTTGTCTCTCCGTTTGTAACACATCGAAGGGGGCGTGGCAGGTATGGAAAGTATTTATATTCTTGATCAGCGTCACCACCTGAGTCGATTTAGCGATGTCTGTCTGTCTGTCTGTCAGTCTGTCTGTCTGTCTGTCTGTCTGTCTGTCTGTCTGTCTGTCTGTCTGTCTGTCTGTCTGTCTGTCTGTCTGTCTGTCTGTCTGTCTGTCTGTCTGTCTGTCTGTCTGTCTGTCTGTCTGTCTGTCTGTCTGTCTGTCTGTCTGTCTGTCTGTCTGTCTGTCTGTCTGTCTGTCTGTCTGTCTGTCTGTCTGTCTGTCTGTCTGTCTGTCTGTCTGTCTGTCTGTCTGTCTGTCTGTCTGTCTGTCTGTCTGTCTGTCTGTCTGTCTGTCTGTCTGTCTGTCTGTCTGTCTGTCTGTCTGTCTGTCTGTCTGTCTGTCTGTCTGTCTGTCTGTCTGTCTGTCTGTCTGTCTGTCTGTCTGTCTGTCTGTCTGTCTGTCTGTCTGTCTGTCTGTCTGTCTGTCTGTCTGTCTGTCTGTCTGTCTGTCTGTCTGTCTGTCTGTCTGTCTGTCTGTCTGTCTGTCTGTCTGTCTGTCTGTCTGTCTGTCTGTCTGTCTGTCTGTCTGTCTGTCTGTCTGTCTGTCTGTCTGTCTGTCTGTCTGTCTGTCTGTCTGTCTGTCTGTCTGTCTGTCTGTCTGTCTGTCTGTCTGTCTGTCTGTCTGTCTGTCTGTCTGTCTGTCTGTCTGTCTGTCTGTCTGTCTGTCTGTCTGTCTGTCTGTCTGTCTGTCTGTCTGTCTGTCTGTCTGTCTGTCTGTCTGTCTGTCTGTCTGTCTGTCTGTCTGTCTGTCTGTCTGTCTGTCTGTCTGTCTGTCTGTCTGTCTGTCTGTCTGTCTGTCTGTCTGTCTGTCTGTCTGTCTGTCTGTCTGTCTGTCTGTCTGTCTGTCTGTCTGTCTGTCTGTCTGTCTGTCTGTCTGTCTGTCTGTCTGTCTGTCTGTCTGTCTGTCTGTCTGTCTGTCTGTCTGTCTGTCTGTCTGTCTGTCTGTCTGTCTGTCTGTCTGTCTGTCTGTCTGTCTGTCTGTCTGTCTGTCTGTCTGTCTGTCTGTCTGTCTGTCTGTCTGTCTGTCTGTCTGTCTGTCTGTCTGTCTGTCTGTCTGTCTGTCTGTCTGTCTGTCTGTCTGTCTGTCTGTCTGTCTGTCTGTCTGTCTGTCTGTCTGTCTGTCTGTCTGTCTGTCTGTCTGTCTGTCTGTCTGTCTGTCTGTCTGTCTGTCTGTCTGTCTGTCTGTCTGTCTGTCTGTCTGTCTGTCTGTCTGTCTGTCTGTCTGTCTGTCTGTCTGTCTGTCTGTCTGTCTGTCTGTCTGTCTGTCTGTCTGTCTGTCTGTCTGTCTGTCTGTCTGTCTGTCTGTCTGTCTGTCTGTCTGTCTGTCTGTCTGTCTGTCTGTCTGTCTGTCTGTCTGTCTGTCTGTCTGTCTGTCTGTCTGTCTGTCTGTCTGTCTGTCTGTCTGTCTGTCTGTCTGTCTGTCTGTCTGTCTGTCTGTCTGTCTGTCTGTCTGTCTGTCTGTCTGTCTGTCTGTCTGTCTGTCTGTCTGTCTGTCTGTCTGTCTGTCTGTCTGTCTGTCTGTCTGTCTGTCTGTCTGTCTGTCTGTCTGTCTGTCTGTCTGTCTGTCTGTCTGTCTGTCTGTCTGTCTGTCTGTCTGTCTGTCTGTCTGTCTGTCTGTCTGTCTGTCTGTCTGTCTGTCTGTCTGTCTGTCTGTCTGTCTGTTACGTAATTGTTACGTAATTGTTACGTAACCGTTACCAAGTGGGGATATGGAAGATATAGGGATATGTGTAGTTATTGTTACTGAATTTGTGACTGATTTGTGACCACAATTTGTAGTTATAGCGACCCACACGCAGACGTTTTTGTGTAGAAAATATTTTTCTTTTAAGTTACTTTTATCATTGTAGTATACATACATAAATGAATACAATGGTAAGAAGCATTAATATGTATGCGTATTATTATGACTTAAGTCATATATAATTATAATATTTACTTTTTATATTAACTAAATTCTGCATATTATGCGTAGAAATTCAAACGAAGCTCATTTTTATGGTAAATATTAATATTCTGTTGAACGATAAACTTATGCGCTTAGTAAATATCGAATATTTAGTAATATATTAAAAATATAAAAAAAAAATTTTAGTAATCAAATGCTTTTTAAAATGCTGGAATGATCTTAAAACGTTTAATAGGTGTTTTAAATGTATGATTATAGCCTTATTGAGATAATTTGAGCCTTAAATTTGCATAATAACTTTTTTAGAAATTATTTACATATAAATCAAAATGGATGTCCTATGGAAATGGCGTCAGGCTTATTTGTGACCGATTGTGTCCACACTGTTACCATTCAGTACAAAACTTATGTTCTGTTACCTACACAGTGTGGTTAACATGACTTAATCTACACAATTGTGCTCATACCTACACAATAACTACACTTTGTAGTTCGTATGTACCTTTAAGCGCGAAGTTGTTTAATCTTAAAAATTTCAACGTAGCTCATTATTAATTAGAGTTATTCAAAAAAAAAATTGTGCTTTTTAATGTGTAAGCGGATAGCATTACACATCTTGACAACGCTCCTCAAGAGATTCCATCAATATTGAATACTGAATTAGCGCCACCTGTTTGAATTTGTCAATTCAACCCCTATCTTGCTCGAAAATTCGATAAACCTTATAACTTGAGCAACTTTTAAAATCAATCTATTTCTTCAAAAGCTGACAACTTCAAACAGACGGCTCAAATCCAGTATTCAATATGATTAGAATCCTATGAGGAGCATTTTCAAGATATGTAATGCTATAAATATCCGCTTACACATCGTAAAAAAAAAAATTTTTTTGAAATGTGTCTCTAACTAAATTTGTGTACGAAATGGTCACATTTTGAGTCACTTTTACTGATTTGTGCCTAAAATATCGTGGTTACCAACAGGTAACTTTTAAGAGGAACTGTGTAGTTATTGTTACTAAAATTTGACCCAAATAGGATCAATTTGGTACACAAAAATTACTGAAATGTTACCATAAAGTCAAACTGGCCTTATCAGCATTTTTTCAGTTAACGATCGGTTAATGTGACTCAATACAGGAAAAGTTACTTTATTGACACAAAATTTTGTTACAATAACCACGCTGTGACTCGCACTCGAATTTTAAGACCCTAAAAGTCACAAATTTCTACTTGGGAGTGTGCTAAGAGAGTAATCTTCATAAAATTTGGTGTATAGATGTCAGTTACTATAGGCTTTAAAAATAAATTAGTTTTGACAGAATTGCATCAGTGGGCGTGGCACCTCCCATATTAACATAAATTTGTAAGCGCTGTTTTAAGTAAACTATTGCTGCAATTGTTATGTAATTTAATGAAAGTGGTTCAGTTGCTATAGAGTATATCTGAATCAAAAGTGTCTGAAATAGCACCAGTGGGAGTGGCACCTCCCATAAAAATAAAATATGGTAAGTGGCATATTTATCGAAATATGTGAGCAATCATACTAAAATTTTGTGTTAGGGGTTTGCTTATGAAAAGCTATTTCTGGATCAAAACCGGGCTGGATTGTACCAGTGGGTGTGTCACCGCCCTAAATTTTAAATTTAACTGCAGCATATATCGCAAACTATACAAGCTATTGTGCTGAAATTTAATATGAGGATGTCGATCACAAATATAATTTGTTGAACCAAAAGTGGGCGGAATTGGAGAAGTGGGCATGGCATATTTCAAATTTTTCATTTTATTCGATTTTTTCAACATTTTCCATATTCTTTCGACTTTTTCAACCCTTTAACTTTTTCCAATATATTCTATGTACATGTATTTGTTAGACTTTTTCAACCTCTTTTAACTTTTTTCATAACTTTCTTTATTTTTTCGACTTTTTCATCAATTTTGAATAGTTTCAAATTTTTTCAACCTCTTTAATTTTTTTTAGAGTTTTTCAACCTCTCTCAACTTTTTTCAACATTTTGCATATATTTCCGACTTTTTCAACATTTTTCAACCTCTGTCAACCTTTCTAACATTACACATTTTTTTTCGACTTATTCAACCTCTTCAACGTCTTCTTAACATTTGATGAAAAGGTACTTTGAGTGCAGTGTAGGGTATGTGAGTTTTGGCCTGGCCGAAAAAAGCACCTTAACTTGTTAATTCTAAAAATATGAAAAAGAAAAAAATTTTTCATTCAAATGGAGCAATTGAAATTTAGTGATTTTTAAAAAAGTCAGTTTTTTTGGACTTTGAGCGCTTGTAACTTCATCAAATATTATTCGATTCAAGGAAACAGCATACCGTTAGAGTGCTGAAAGGCGTTTTTGAGTCGAGAAAAAATTAATCGAGATATAGCCAAATAAATGAAAAAAGTGCCGAAAAACGGGTTTTTTGGGGATATCTCGAAAACGATTCTTAAGAAAAATAAAATGGTTGCCATTTTTGGAAACTACGCCCCAAACTACATGGAAAAAAGTCTATGAGAAACCCGACCCTTTTTCTTGTAAACTAGTGTTACTGATTTTTTTGAAAAATAACAAAAAATTTTTTGTATTTCTCGTCCGCCCGGTACCACTATAATATTTATATCGTCAAAACTAATGAAGGCTCCACGATTTGTTTGACTATTATAATTTGGAAGGGTTCAATGCATCTCTGTAATTTTTTTTCAGATTTTTTCGAGGCGGAGCACATCATTAAAACTCAATTTTTGATGAAAAAATTGCTAATTAACAACAAAAATGCAAAATTTTTTGCAACTCTTTTTTATACATAAGTTCAACTTATTATCTACAGAATCAATCAAGCACTTCAAAACTTATAGCATTTTGAAAAAAAAGTTAATGGAAACTTTGAGTAGCAATAATTATTACAAAAACAATTTTTTTTAAAAAATTTTTCCGTACACTAATTTCTACCACTTGCAGCTTGATTTATATAAAAAAATTTGAAAAACATTTCAGACATGTCGTTTTCACGTATTCTGACCTTGCTTTATTTTTTTTACACAACACTAACTACTTTTTATATAAGCAACATCAAAATCGAAAAATCGATTTTTTTTGTACCCTCTAATTTGTAAACATTAGGCATGTTCAAAAAAAAGTCATGTTCTAGAATACTTCAAGAACACTCGATTTTCGAAAATTTATTCATATTCGAGTATTTCCTCATTTAAAAAATAAAAAAAAAAAAATCCTATAGCTGCAAAATTTTCATTTCTTGGAATGTAGCCAAAAAATGATGAAAATTTAATTTTTTTCTTATTTATAATATTATTTTTAAAATATTTGTTTTGATTTTCCTTATGTACAAATAATGAACTATCGAAAAAAAATTTACCGCTATTTTTAAGCCTATATATAAGGAAAAAACTGTGGTCTCTCCACGAGTAGAGCTTTGGTGTTTCCTGTGTCACAGCTCAAATCCTTTGTTGTTTTCACTGCATTCACCTTGATACACTATAATTTGAAATTGTCAATGGCACTACATGAATTTCCATTAAAAAAATAAACGAGAAAAAAATTTTTTTTCCATTTTTGGTCCAAAAATGATAAAAATTAAATTTTTTTTTTTATGTTGAAGTTTGAAATAATACATTCCACTGTTGCTTAAAATAATTTGTTCGTCTAAATAATAGATATTGTATTATTTATTTAGTCATAAGTTTATTTTAATGAAAAAAACGAAAAAAAAACATAAACTTTAAAAATATTTATTTGTAATTAAATAATTTGTGAATTAAAAATTATTGTAGGGATGAAGCATGTTCGCTTTTGTTATTTAATTTTTAATTAATCACAAATAAATATTTTTAAGCTTTATGTTTTTATACCCTACACCGAGGGTATATTCACTTTGTCTCTCCGTTTGTAACACATCGAAGGGGGCATGGCAGGTATGGAAAAGTGTATATATTCTTGATCAGCGTCACCACCTGAGTCGATTTAGCTATGTCCGTCTGTCTGTCTGTCCGACTTTTGAAATCAGGCTTACGGAAAAACCAAGAAAGATAATTGAATGAAACTTTCACACAAAGATCACATCTTCTTGCAGGCATCTTGCTATTGAAAATGGGCGAAATCGGTTAACGGACATGCCTACCGCCCATGCTCTATGTAAATTTACCCACACCAATTTTGAAAAAAGTTGCAGCGATTTTGATGAAACTTGGTGATTTGGTGCACATGTGAACCAAATTAGGATTAAGCTGGGTTTCAAGTTTCGAAAGAGTCGTACAGTGGCGTAACACAGCCCTAAATTTTATCATTTATACCACCATATCTTGTAATCCGTTCAAGATATTGCGATGAAATTTGGTAAACGGATACATATCAAGTATATCTTGAATTGAGATAAAAGTGGGCGGAATTGAAAAAAGGGCGTGGCACTTTTCAACTGTTAAAAATTTTAATTCCGCATATCTCCAAATTGGCACAAACGATTTTCATAAAAATTTTGTAGATAATGCCGCCGAAAGCAGTCAGCTCAGCCACTTAACTGAAAAAACTCGTTGAAGGGCGCGGCACCGCTCACAATATTTATAAACGTTATATTAAGAGAATTACCAACGTAATCGTTATGAAATTTAGTATGCTTGCTATAAGATCTCTTATAAGAAAAATTTGGTCCAATAGTACCTGTGGGCGTGGCACCTCCCATGTAAGCAAAAAACGTTTATTCTTATAGATTGCGTGCTATGAGAGTAATCTTCATAAAATTTGGTGTATAGATGTCAGTTACTATAAGCTATAAGAATAAATGAATTTTGACGAGATTGCATCAGTGGGCGTGTCACCTCCCATATTAACATAAATTTGTAAGCGCTGTTTTAAGTAAACTATTGCAGCGATTGCTATGAAATTTAATGTAAGTGGTGCAGTTGCTATAGAGAATATCTGAATCAAAAGTGGCTGAAATAGCACCAGTGGGCGTGGCACTTCCCATACAAATAAAATACGGTAAGAGGCATATTTATCGAAATATATGAGCAATCATACTAAAATTTGGTGTAAGAGGTACCAGTGGGTGTGTCACCGCCCTAAATTTTAAATTTAACTGCGGCATATATCGCCAACTATACAAGCTATTGTGCTAATATTTAATGTGAGGATGTCGATCCCGAAAATAATTTATTGAACCAAAATTGAGCGGAATTGGAGAAGTGGGCATGGCATATTTCAAATTTTTCATTTTTATTCGATTTTTTCAACATTTTCCATATTCTTTCGACTTTTTCAACCCTTTTACTTATTCCAATATATCCTATATGTATTTGTTCGACTTTTTCAACCTCTTTCAAGTTTCTTCATAAGTTTCTTTATTTTTTCGACTTTTTCATCAATTTTGAATAGTTTCAAATTTTTTCAACCTACATATATCTTTTTTTTAGAGTTTTTCAACTTCTCTCAACTTTTTTCAACATTTTGCATATATTTACAACTTTTTCAACATTTTTCAACATCTGTCAACCTTTCTAACATTTCACATTTTTTTCGACTTATTCAACCTCTTCAACGTCTTTTTAACATTTATTGAAGAGGTATTTTCAGTGCAGTGTAGGGTATGTGAGTTTTGGTTTTTGTCATTAAAATAAATTGTTATGACTAAATAAATAATACAATATTTATTATTTAGATGGAAAAATTATTTTAAGTAACAGTGGAATGTATTATTTCGAACTTTAAAATAAAAAAAGATAAAAAAAAAAATAGTGTATTAAGGTGAATGCAGTGAAAACAACAAAGGATTTGAGCTGTGATACAAGAAACATCAAAGCTCTAAACGCGGAGAGAGCACAGCGTTTTTCCTTATATATAGGCTTAAAAAATGGCGGTAAGTTTTTTTCGAAACTTCCTTATGTGTACATAAGGAAAATCGAAAAAAGATTTAAAAAAATTATTATAAATAAGGACAAAATTAAATTTTCATCATTTTTTTGGCCAAATTCCAAAAAATTAAAATTTTGTAGCTCTGGTAGCAGCTATAGGATTATTTTTTGTTTTATATTTTTAAATGAGGAAATGCTCGAATATGAATAAATTTTCGAAAATCGAAAGTTCTTGAAGTATTCTTGAACATGACTTTTTTTTGAACATGTCTAATATTATGTATATATGTATGTATTTTCGTTTAATTTTATTGCAAGTTTTTTAGTGCTTTTTCGAATAACTTCTACATTTTTTGTCCGATTATCGCAAAATTATACTTAAAATATTTGCAAAAGAGTAGCCTTTCATTAAAAATTTTAAAAATATGAAAAAGAAAAAAATTTTCATTCAAATGGAACAATTGAAATTTAGTGATTTGGAAAAAAAAGTCAGTTTTTTTTTTACTGTGAGTACTTGTAACTCCATCAAATCTTATTTGATTCAAGCAAAGAGCATATCGTTAGAAAGGGAATACAAATACTTTTCGAATGCTGAAAATCGTTTTTGAGTCAAAAAAAAATTTATTGAGATATAGTCAAATAAATGGAAAAAGTGCCGAAAAAGGGGTTTTTTGGGGATATCTTGAAAACGATTCTTAAGAAAAAAAATGGTTGCCATTTTTGGAATCTACGCCCCAAAATACATCGAAAAAAGTCTATGAGAAACCAGATCTCGAGATCAACCTCAAATTTGTAAACTAGTGTTATATACAGTGACTCCATCGCATAATCGGACAAAACTTTGTTGGATGTATGTAAATGTGCTCAAAACTTAAGAACAAACATGCAAAATATATTGTTTTTTCGCTTTTGTTTGTACTTCATGTTATTATCCCTTTGAACAATAAAAAAAAAAAAACAACAACTTTTTTAATAATAACTGTAACTTTAAGCAAAAAAACAAAAACAGTTCAATATCTTGCGGGCAACGAATAATCGGACAAAGCAAAATGGCAATGATAAATATACCGTTATTTTGTAGAAAGGCATTTTAGAACTGCGTTATTTTGTCATGTTCAGTCGTAAATTGCATTTAGTGGCAACCAGTGTCAGCAATAACTTAAAATATATTTAAAATGGCTCCAAATGGAAAGCAATCTACTGTAGAAATTAAGTGTATGTAGTAGTAAGTAGTTAAGTGACCTCATAAAGCTAAAACTGTAAGAGAAATTGCCAAATTGATTGGAAAAAGTAAATCTATTGTCCATATGTGTATATTAGGGTGTTTTTTTTAATTGTTTGGAGAGGAATTTTATTTATTTTTTCCTATATTATAGCTTGAAAAATAAAAGTAATTGTCCCAACATTTGAGCTTTCTAGCTCAAACCTGTAAACGGTGCGGGCAGAGTTTTTGTCCAATTTCGTTGAAATTTAACGAAAAAACCGACTTACTCAAACGTAGAAAAAGTCTGCCTTAAGTGCCAAAATATAGCATTTTGGGATCTTTAATTGAGTGGGGAACGCCACCCACTGTTGTAAAACCACGCCCACATTTTTCGTGTGACTAAAAATGCGGAAAAAATACACCCGAAGGAGGTATATACCTATATAATAGAATCGGGTTTGAAGAAAATTCTCCCAAAATTTCAGCTTCCTTGATCAAACCTGCGAACGGCGCGTTTCATATGAAAAACGAAAAAGCAAAACAACGAAAAACTACGTTTTTTTGCGTTTTAGTAAAGGGTTTTTCAATAAGAGCGCTAGAAAAGTTTTTTTAAATAAAACAAAAACGGTTTGGGATATCAGTGAAATTCTTTATTCTTGTAAAAAAAACATTCGATGCCACTATGTATGAAACTCAATTTCTTTTGCATGGCCACCAAGGGCACGCCTGCAGAAGTTCAGACGCTGAACCCAATTTTCGACAGTTTTCAAGCATAAATCTGCCGATACTTCTGCAATTTCACGTTCGATATTCGTGCGAAGTTCATCAATCGTCGCAGGCTTGTTGGCATAGACCATAGACTTGACGTAGCCCCACAGGAAATAGTCTAACGGCCTAAAATCGCACGACCGAGGCAGCCAATTGACTAGGCCGTTTCGTGAGATAACACGTTCACCAAACTTGGTTTTCAATAAAGTGGGAGAAAAACGCATTTAAAGTTTTTAATAAGTTGCTTTTTATATGCAAATGATGAAAAATATGTCTACATAAACTTTTCTCACAAGGCAAGTTTATGAGATACTTTTCTGATTTTTTTACAGAAAATTAAACATGAAATGACAAATATTTCTGCATCATTCACTCAAAAATCACGTTTTTTGAGTTATGCCAGTCTTGAAGTAAGTGAGCGATATGTGCAATTTTCTCTTACAATTTTAGCTTTATAAGGTCACTTAACTACTAATTGCCTTATTTCTACAGTAGATTGCTTTCCATTTGGGGCCTTTTTAAATATATTTTAAGTTATTGCTGACACTAGTTGCCACTTAAAGAAATTTACGACTGAAAATGACAAAAAAACGCAGTTCTAAAATGCCTTTCTACAAAATAACGGTATATTTAGCATTGCCATTTTGCTTTGTCCGATTATTCGTTGCGCTCAAGATATTGAACTGTTTTTGATTTTTTGTTTAAATTTACTGTTATTATTAAAAAAGTTGTTGTTTTTTTTTTTGTTGTTCAGAGAGATAATAATATGAAGTTTAAATTTTTTTCAATGTAGTTGCATTTGTACAAAATAAGACTTAAAGTCTTTAACAGTACATCAGGTAATCGGTATTAATTCAAATTCATAAAAAAAGAAATAGAAACTATTTTACTTAAATCTATCTAAAAGTTATCTTTCAAAGTTAAAAAAATCAAATTCACTTAGTTTAATTTATTAAAATTTAATAAATTTTTACTAACATAAATACCTTAATACAGCCAATTTAAAGTACTTTAGTCGCTTTTCGGACTTAATATGATATGGTAAAGAATTCCAAAGTTTAATAACACTGACAAAAAACATTCTTTCTGACGCATGAAACTTTGAAAAAGGTACAATTAGATTATTTGTCCTGCTTGATTGCGCAAAAATTAAATTTTTAAATAAAAAATTTGGACAGCGGACGGTCAATATTTTATGTAAAAAAATTATATTACGAAAATCAAGAAACTTTGTTAGACTACAATTAAGGATATTTATCGCATAATGCGAAATATGGTCATATTTTCTTTTACAATAAATATACCTAGATGAATTATTTAGTACCATTTGCAATTTGTGCTTTGCTGCACTATCTAAATTTCCATAAACTAGTTCCCCATATGTTAAGAGTGGGATTATCAGAGTTCTTACTAATTTCAATTTAGTTTTTTGGGATATCAATGCCGATGTGTGCCACAGTTTTCTTAAAATAAAAATAAAAGCGAAAAAATATTATATTTGGCATGTTTGTTCTTAAGTTTAGAGCACATTTATATCCAACAAAGTCTTGTCCGATTATGCGATGGAGCCACTGTATATACAGTATTGGCCAAATCTTAAGCACCTCCTTAGTACATCTTTTTCAAATCATGATATTTTTATGAAAACTACGTTTTTAAAACATATTACGTATTTGTTTTTTTATTTATACCTTTATTATTGACAAGCAAAAATTAAAAAAAAAGTCTGCGTTTCATAAATAAAAAGTTAACATCGAAGGAACATTTTAAACCCAAAAACTTAACAGACAAAACTAAAGCACCCCCATTTTTACGATATATAATAACTTTTAAAATTTGTACATAAGTAGTTGCGAACCTTTTATTCTTGACGACTCGCGTACCTCTTTAAGGCATAGAAGATATTAAATCATTAATGATATCCTGCGATATCCTTCCCCAGGATATTTTTAAGGACTAAATGGATCTTCCGTGGTTTCGCAATTTTTCTTGATGATATTCATGTTAACAATATCCCACAGGATCTCAAGAGGATTCAGATCGAGGCAGGCCAACCAAAAACTTCTACCCTATTGCTCTGAAGCCAGCACTTACAAGCTTTAGAGACATATTTTGGATCATTGTCCTGATGCAACCTCCATTTAAGCGGCATCTCTACATCGGCATATGGCAGCATTACGTGTTTTAGTATGTCAAAGTACACGAAGCAATCAATAGTTTCTTAAATCCTATGAATTGGCCCAATACCTTGACCATAGAAGCAGCACCAGACCATTACAGACCATACTTTATGAGACATAGATTTTTTTTAATTTTTACTAATAAAGGTATAAATAAATAAAATAAATACGTAATGTTTTAGAAACGTAGCTTTCATAAAAAAAAAATGATTTGGAAAATATGTACTAAGGGGGTGCTTAAGTTTTGGCCAATACTATATGTACTTACAATTAGTAACAATTACCAAATCATATTTTCGTTGAAACAAATATGTAATTCTTTGAAGCAAACATTCATTGGTCTATAACTAAGAATTCAGGCAATCAAAGGTACAGACCAGAGAACTGCATTGAGTGGCTCACTGAGGGCTTTGAGCCACTACCAAAAATATGAGACGTGTGTGTGCACTAGGGTGATTCAATTTTTTTTTTTTGTTTTTTTTAAGGTGCTGTTGCTTAAAAAGTAAGTTTATGATATGAAGAAAAAGTTCACGAAAATTCAGCTCTGTAACTCAATTTTATAAGGTGGCGCCGGAGCCTGTTAGTTTTACATGTAAACTGTATGGAAAAATTATTTTTTACAAAAAAGGTATCTAAATGAATAAGTGATTAGTGTTGTTGAGCTGAAAAGGGTCGTTTTTCGACGTAATTTCTTACGCTGAATCCGAATCTGGCCTCAGAATTGACCCATAATGTCGGAATCCTGAAATATTTGAGGTTATTTACCTGAAACATGATTTTTTTGTCTACTTCCGAGGCCATGTATAGGATTCAAAGAAAGTTGACCAGCTTATTTTTAACAAAAGCATCATTTAGTACCATCCTTGCCCTTTAAAATGAGCTTTCAAGTGGTGATCTGTGATGTTTCCTTGCAAAGTTATAGCCATTTTAAAGTTCGATCCACTTGTGTTGAACTGTAGTAAAGAAAAACTGTTTTTATATTTCTCCAATCTATGGGGAAAGGTTGAAAATTGGTGTTCGACATCACTTGGAGTTTTTTGTTTCAATCGACATAGAAAGCTCAAAAAAGGGTTTTTTACATCACATAGGATGGCCTAAAAATTTTCCGAAAATGGAGCAAAAACGATCCAAAAGCGATTTTCGACATTTCTTCATCCATTGGAGCAAAAAAAAATCACGGAAATTGGTCAAAAACGGTGCCTTCCAGTGTCCGGAGCCACCATAAGTGATGTACAAAAGCCATTTTCGACATTTCTCCATTCATTGCACTTAAGGTAAATAACACACTTTTCTGGCCAAAACTCAATTTATACAACTATTACTATTTAATTTTTGTTGTTGTAGTGTAACGGAGAATACTTCAAAGCATACGAAAATGCACTTTTTTTTGGAAAAAAAAATTTACTGCTTTTCAGCGATGTGTCAAAGTTGATGCATTTGCATTCTACTGAGATAACGCAAACGAGTGGTGATTTTAACTCTTTTTTCAACTAGTTATTGGGAAGTCATTTAATGATGATGGTACGTATAATGCAATTTAGCTTCAAATATTAATATATTTTGGTTTTTTGTGATTAAATCTAAAATTAGAATGTGACCCTTGATTTGTCAATTTTGTTAAATATTATTTATAAATTTGGACGCCCGATTTTGCACGTTTTTTAATGAATTTTTTTGTTAGGTCACTTTTTCTTCTGCAATTCAGATTTATTCGATGTCTGGTTGCAAAAGACATACAAAAAGGAAAACTAAGAATCTGTTCTCAATCACTTATTAGGAAATGCTCAGAATGCTATGAGTCCAAGATATTTGCGGCATAATGCGCATAATTTTTGCATTAGAGGTTACAAAAAATGGGTAAAAAGCCACTAAAAGTTGCCTGTTTTCCAATAGCAAAATATTAATTTGGTTAGGTGCAAAATCTATATATAAATAGGCAATGTCTAAATGGTTACACCACTTTTTCTCAGCCATAGCACAACATAATCGCTCAATTTTTTTTTAATATGTGGCGGTGCCACGCCTCTAAAGAGGAAAAACGTATCCACGGCTAAACTAATGGACTGATTTTGATGAAATTTTGTTTGAAGATAGATTGAATCCTAAGAAAAAAATGGATTTCTTAAATAGGGCGTGGCATCGCCCCAAATAGGAAAAAACTGTATAACGGCTGTGCCTCTACACCGATTTGATGAAATTTGGTATGTAGATAAATTGAATCTTGAGTAAAAATATATTTTTTTCAGTGGATGGAAAATACGTCGTTACTACTAAACTTACGGACCCATTTTGATGAAATTTTGTTGGGATATAGACTGAACCCTGAAAAAGATTTCTAAACACTCAAGTTTTATTAGAAGGCGTGGCAGCACCTCCTACAGGAAAAAGCATTTTCACTGCTAAACTAATGTGCCGATTTTGATGGAATTTGGTACAGAGATAGATTGAACCCTGTGGAAACCTATTTGTTTTAAAGTGGACGGTACCAACCCCCAGTCGGAAAATATGTGTTCACAGCTAAGCTGATGAACCAATTTTGATGAAATTTGGTATGGAGATAGATTGCGTCCTAAGGAAGAGAAAGAGATAAGGATTTAGCAACATGATATGTACTATGACTTATATTTTTGGAGCGATGAAAAAAAATTAATCTTTTCAGTACAGTTTTTTAATACTATAAGGGGAAGTCTATAAATTACGTGATTCAAAATAAAGGGGGAGTGGTCCGGAAAAGTCTCACCAAGTCTCACAAAGGGGGGTCAATAAAAATCTCACGTCAACTTTTTAATGCAGAGACTAAGCATTATTATAGCAGATTACATTTAAAAATTATAAGGCAAGTCTCATGGAAGGGAGGGGAGGACCGTCAGAACTCACCAAATCTCATCAAGGGGAGAAGGTAGGGTCCCAATTTTCAAAAATACACCTCACGTAATTAATGGACGGCCCCTAATCGAATCTTAGAGTTGAGACATGCAACAGCTTCTTACTCTTTGTTTGTGAGAAAGTGAGGATTATCTATACATAAATAGGCAGTTGCAAAACGTCTCCATCCTTTTTTAACTGCCACGCCTTCAACAGGAAAATACGTTTTCACGGTTAAACAAGTAGACTGATGTTGGTGAAATTTGGTTTGGAGATAGATTGGAACCTTAAAAAAAGGTATTAAAATCTTCAAGTTCTTTAAGGAGGCGTGGTATCGCCACTAGTGGGAAAGAACGGTATCACGGTTGTGCCACTACACCCATTTTGATGAAATTTGGTATGTAGATAGATTGAATCTTAAGTAAAGATATTTGTTTTGAGTGAGCGGTACCACGTCCCTAACAGGTAAAAATGTTTTACTACTAAGCTAATTGACCGATTTTGATGAAATTCAGAAATAGATTGAATCCTGAGGAAACGTATTTGTCTTAAAATGGAGGGTGACACCTCTTCAATAGGAAAATATGTTTTCGCAACTTAACTAATCTACCGATTTTGATGAAATTTGGTATGGAGATAGATTGAAGCTTTTTTTTATGTGGGTGGTGCCACGCTCTTAACAAGAAAATATGTTTCCTTAACTAAAGTAATTGACTGATTTTGATGAAATTCGGTATGGAGATATGTATATTGAACTCTAAGAAGATATAGGAATAGGGCAACATTTTATCATTATTTTTATTTTTAAAAGCGATGACAAAAATAGCTCTTTTTTATATCAGATTCTAATACTAAAAGCAAATTTAATGGTTGAATTTCAACCACTGGGCGAACTCTAGTATTGATAATGTGGGCGGGAGGAACGTTCTAAAAGACGGGCCGCAGCAGAGCTTTTAACTGTTTGCAGCAATGAAACTAATTTGCTTGTAAGAGCTGCGTTCATATCCGCTCGCAAACAAGGTCAAACAAATTTGGTGGCAGCTCTCAGGGAAACACTTAAAAGCTCATCGAGGAATTCTTTGCTTTCAAAAAGATACTCGTAATAAGCCAATTCGTTTGTAAGCCCTTTGCATTGCTGGATCCGTTTTTTTGAATTTGTATTACATGCAGGTTACAAATGAGACGTCCATAGGGAGCAAATCAGATATGAAGATGATAAAAATGAAGTATCAGATAAAAGAAAATAATACAATATTTATTTTTCAAAAAGTTTGGTCTCATAGTGGTTAAATCGAAAAAAGTTTGTTTCGGGAGTACAAACATGGACTTTTTCCACAAATTACCGGCATTGACAAGGGCTTAATTTTACGCCAAAAATAATTTTAATAAGCGTGTCATGTCGATTTCGTTTGAATGTAGACAAATTTCAAGTTTATTGCTTTGAAACCCCAAAAATTATTCAAAACAAGTATCCCTGGCGCCCAATTTCAGAAACTTAACACAAAGTTCTCAGTTATTCAAAGAAAACTATTGAGGGTTCAGTTTTTCCTGGTGGTTGTTTTGGAGAAGAGCCAGCAGAATCTCGACATAAATTGTACAAATCTGATAGATTAAACCATGCACGCAAAAGTAGCTGCGTTAATACACTTTTAGACGTGTTTCATAGAGCAATGGACACATCAGATCCAATTATTTCTTCGCTGTCCTAAATAAGCGCATTCAAACTAAAATCATCTCAAACTTCCGATAAGTGATAAAATTATTAAGCTGTGATATCCCAGACGAAGAACTCAACTTAACAAGCTATGTTAAAGCACGCGAGAATGAAGAAGATGACAATAAAATCAATGTACTTAAACATTTTAGCTAATTTGTCTTTAGAAAGTGATGTTTAAGTAAACGTTATGTATTTCTTAACCTAATATTAGAATCTAAAATAAAAACACATCTTCTATTTCATTAATTATGGACCCGGTAGCATAAGGGTTAAGATTTTTGTCAGAGTTCTTCTTTTAGTCAAGAGTCAACATAAAAAATAAATTTTTAGTTAATCACCATGATAATATAACCGTTAATAGCTTTGGCCAGAAAAATGTGCTATTTGACCTATTGTGCATTAAAGCAAAAAAAATTTTTTGGTAGTGGGATCTTCATATAAATAGAATAGTTTCGAAGACTTACGGTGCCCTTCGCGATTTGAGCCCAACAACAAGGTTTCTACCGGATAATGTCAAGCTCAAGCTTGTGAAATCCTACATTCTGCCGATCATTTTGTATGGATGTGAAATATTTTCCGACATGAGCCAAGACTCCAAAAGAATGCTTACTGTAGCATAAAATAGTTGTGCGAGATATGTTTACAGCATCAGCAGATACCAACATATCTCTAACTTTTCTAGAAACATTGCGAATTGTTCCCTGAATTGTCTCTTGATATGCCGTACTGTTTTGCTTCTCCGCAAAATTATCACAAGTAAGGAGCCTGAATACCTATTTTATAAGATTAAGTTTGCTACAACGCAAAGAACGTTGCAATTAATAATAGTGCCAACACACAAATATATTAATAACACGTTTTTCATTCACCGGTTCATACATATATGGAATCTTCTGCCCACTCAAATCAAGTGTATCAGCAATGCTAACGCCTTTAGGAAAAATGTGTTTTTATATTGTAACAGTAATTTTAAGTTTTTAATTTTTTTGTTATTATTATTATTACCTTTTATTTTAAACTGGATTTCTTTATTAGTTATAAGTATGAATAAATATTTTATTTTTAATCATGAAATTGTAAACACAGCTTATGTACATTAAAAAAGATTTATCTTACGTGCATAAGGATTCTCAACAGCAAATAAATAAAAACGCTGCTTACCAGGATATGGAGCCACCCTAAGTGATGTACAAAATCCTTTTTTGAGCTTAGTCTATCGATCGGAACAAAAAAAAAATTTACTGGAAATGGGTCAAAAACGGTCCTTACCACGGTCCGAGGACACTCCAAGTGATGTTCGGCAGCCATTTTCAAACTTTTTCTATCGATTAGAGCAAAAAAAAAACTTTTCTGGATATGGGTCAAAATCGGTGCTTTTCAGGTTACGGAGTCAAACAACAATTTTCGAGCTTTCATCATTTTTTAAAAAACTTCAGAAGATGTTTCACGCTAATATCACAATTTTTTTTTGATACAATTTTCACCTTTGTTTCATAAGTAGCTCACGCAACACTCATAAACTCATACGAAAGGAAACGAAATGAAACGGCATTCAGTAGAAATGATTGTGAAACACACTCGCATTCACAAACTTCGCCATGAGATGGAATGGCAGCTCGTTTCATAAAATTTCATGCTGAGTGACTCACTGCAGTTCTCTGGTACAGACGTTTCTTCAATGTACTTATATAAATATATGTACATACATCAATTCAGGGAAAAACTGACAAATAAATATCTGTATTTGAAAAACAACAATACATTTATTTAACTTAAATATATTAAGCAATATACATATAACAATTTCTTTTAATGTGAAGTGAAATCTAATCAAAATAAACAGACACCATTTACCGAATAGCCATCACGTGAGATAGTTATATTTACCACAGTTTTTTTATTGGTACAAAATATTTTAAGTACGTATCAATAGTTGAAAAATATCAAAACGCCAGGCTCATTTTTGGAAATTTTATGTATTAGCTCATGCCAGCACGACGGTAGTGGCCGCCCTTTTCTATGCCTCCTCTCACAGCCTATAACATTCATCAATTATATCGCGAAGAGAGAACTTTAAATCAGAAAAAGAGTTAGAATTGTAAATAATGTGTTCTTTATGAAACAGAGTTAATGATAAGTTTTATTCAATAGAATTAGTTGAATGAATTGCTTGTGATACTAAATGCGGTATTAATTCAATTCGATCTTCTGATATTTGTGAAACAAAATAGTGTAAGCTAAAAATATATAAAACTAGGGCAGCGTTTTATTTTTAGACAAGCGAAATGTTCTATAACTTCTGAAAAATCGATGTTTCGAGCCATTTTATTCTTGACAGAAAGAATCGCTAGGGAATTCAGAGAGCCAAATACTTTCCTTTGTTTTTGGTGCACAATCTTACGAAAGACCCTCGGAATGCTATATTGTTCTCGGTGAGAAAAAAAAATTTTCATTAGTTTCGTCAATACATTTTGCCAGCGTTGTGATTCATTTGGATAAGTTCGTGCTTGATTCGAACTCACTTCAAGTTTGATAAAATTTGATATGATTTGGCTCTGGCTCATGTGATTTAAGCGTTTCCGTCAGATGATACCAATTATTAAATCCAGCAAAAGCAAAATAAACTATCAATTGACGCAGAGTGGATAAACTACCAATTTGCGATTGATTTTTGCTTCATAAGGTAGAGCTTCATAAGTGGGCATTTGAGGAATGACTTCCGTTTTTGTAATGGGGATACATTTTCAATTTTATCCGTACCAAGGTAAACTAAATAATCAATTGTTTTAACGTCTATTGTTTGAGGCTATGAAAAAGAATCTGCGTTGTCAAAGGCCCAATTTGCAGATTTCTCAAGATCTTAATTTTTTTTGTTCCCAAATTTATCTATTCCATCAAAAGGCTTTGGAACTTGCAGGAAGATTTTGATATTTGGATCTTAATTCGAGTCTGTACTAAAAAAAAGACGATGCCTTGTATTGTGAACTCATAGATTCTTCTTGAAAAACTTTACCTTTATCAAACTGTGAGTCCTTTTTTTGCAATTATTTACATTTAAGTTTGTATAAAACTATTTTTAGTGGGATATTAAGTTTCAGGAACTCTCGCATCCTCTATGTCATTCTGATCAGAACAGCTGTCATTCAAGGATTCGCAAGTGATCAGGTATTTTCCTTTAGAAAAAAAATTAAGGCACCCCACACGAAAGAGCGTCCTGTTTGGTTGAACGGTTCGAACACCCCTCGAACCGGCACTGCGTTGGCTTAACAAATATTTTTCAATAGTAAATTTGCCACGTCTTAACTCCACGACTACAAAAAATGAAATGTCAAAGCTAATATTTACCAAAATGGCGGGAAAACATTCCTGGTGGACACCCTGCATTTGCCGAAGAGCATGTTTTTTGGAAAAAATACATTTTATTTTGTAAATAGTGACTAAGTGAAACTAATTTTATTCATAAAAAGAGCACAAGTTCAGCTCGTCCAATCATTTTCTTGTAAAACCTGTCAAATATACTAAACAGCCATAAACCATCAATATCGGTTTAGTCAACGCTACGAAATCAGCTAAATCTACATATTTGACATCAAACATGCACATGTCCATCCTTTTTTATACACACCGGCACATCTATTTATAGTGAATTAAAGTATTGCATATTTATGAGGGACATTCTTATTGAAATCAATCTTTGTGAGAAACGTCGTAGCAGCATTTGACATAATAGTTCGTAAAATGCATTGGCTTTACTAGAGCGGGAGATGCCCATTGACGAAAATCGGGTGTCACCGTAAAAGTTATGGGTGTTGTCATTTTCTCTTCCAAATCGTGCTTCCAAATTATGCTTCTTAATACTGTGATTCACAAAAGATGTTATACAAATAACAAAAGATAAAAGTGGCATGAAAAAAAGTCCCATAGGAAAAATGTTATGTGATAAGAAAACATAAGAAATAAGACACAAAACTATACGATTTCACGATCTTCAACTGTGCGATTGAGACTGGATTAAGATTATGACCCATGGTTTCGGATATGTAATGACTTTTAGTGGATTTTATGTCTAAAGAGGTTTTTACTGGATAATATTTGTGTTTTGATATTTTTTACTAAATCCATTTTGATGCGGAAAGTTGAGTGTTATGCTAAATATAAAAACTAACTTTCGCTTCAGCTTACGGCTTCACCTGATGTTAATCGCATTACTTGAGCAACGCCAGTGGTACAATGGATTATCATTGTGTATAAAAAAATTTTCGTTTTCCTAAAGCATATTTTTAGGCGCGCAAAAATAATCCATTTCTGGTACTATGCCTAAATCTGTTCCCAGGGATATTCTTCATATGCTTATATATTTTTCGGATTGTTAAAACTATCAATTATGTCGCAATTTTACACACTGCACATCCTATGAAAGAAGCTAGCCCTTTCAGACCTGAAAAATTAAAGTAAGGTGATATTAACGAAACTTCATGCAATTGCTAATATATATAACCTGAATTCGATAAAAATAATAAAAAAAATGTTCGGCTTCAGGATTCTCAGAAAAAGGACCCGCACAATTGTTTACCACCAGTTTTAATGTCACATTATTCAAAGAAAACACAGATCAAGTAAAGTTTTGTATAAGTAGGCACTTATTTAACAAGCAAATCGTTTTATTTAGAAAATATTTTTGTTATTTAATATTCATTGATAAATATTGATTTTAAGCAATATTTTTTTTGTGTGGTACTCTCGAAAGCAATTTTTATATTTAGTTAGACAGAGGAATACATCGCACTTGGAACTCTTCACTTTTGTTCTACTGGAACATTCCTTGATGCGGCATGTTCGAGGTGTTGTCATGTCCAACGTTTCTGGCCAGTGATCATATCTATCCGTACCTAAGTTAACGGAAGGATCGCTTGTCTTCTATATTTTTGTAGTTTGCTCTGCTGTTGATGTCGTGGTACAACTAATAGGTGGATTTACTGATCTCTTTGTAAATTTCATTAATATCGCGCCAATTTCGAAGTAGAAGTTAAATACATAAATCAATAATGTTCTCCATAATGTATTCCATTGTCTGATCAGCTGCATCGACCCCACCCATCTTAGCATTATAATGTTTCACTCTATGAGGGAAAGGAACAGAAATGTATCTGCGCTCTTTTTTGCACCATTTCAATTGGGTCTTTTTCACATTTTGTAGACACCAATGTAACATCTTTGATATCCCACCATTTCAGTGCAGCTACATTTGTTTTAACAAACTGACTTTTGTCCCCTCTGTTCATATTTCGATCTAATGGAAAATACATATTTTTTACAGGTAATCGATTTAACGTGATTGTCCTAGTAGCCTTGTATTCAAGTTTAAGAAGCTTTTCTAACAAGGGAGTCGTAGTAAAGTACCGATCGAAATATAAGAAACTTCCTTTTGGCAAGTGTTTAGTAAGTCTTATTACCATAGACCGTAATATCAACAAAATGTTGGCTAACCCTTAGTATGAAAACTTTGTCTCGAGTCATCGAATCTTTTATTTTCGCCAGTTCGAAGTTGTCGGACCAATACATCTGGACCCTGTGATATGAGAGGCAACCCATTAGCATATGTAGAGTCTTTTAATATTAGCAGCAGTAGCATTTAAAAGTTTTCCATATCGACTTAAGTGGCGTTCGTAAATAATGCTGCATTTTGAAAGTGCTGCTCCGAAAATTACTTTTGAAAATACTCCATAGGTGTGCCAACTGAAATATCTCCTTGACGGCTAGATTTCTGCGGTGGAGACCAACCGTCAAAACTCGTACTCTACCAGACTTCATCCCGAATAGAAGTTGCAGTTGCATTTTCAATATCTTCATGCAAGCTCACCGAAGCAGTATATTCAGAATCCGAATCGGATGAACTGCTGCCTTGCCTATTTGGGGGATTCCAGAGAGCATCATCAATTGAATCGTCATCACGGAAGTCGCAATCGGATTGCTCCAATATTTGAAGCTTTTATCGTTGATTTTTTTCGGATTTAAATTAAAATAACCTGATATGGCACAATTGTGCGGATAAAGGAAAACATAAGCTAAAGGCCTGAAACGCACAATTGTGCGGTCGTTTTGAGAATTTGCTCAAAACACATATTTTAATTATAATTATGTCACAGTGTATTACAAAAAAGTTATTTTAACATTTATTAAAAAAAATCTTTAGAAAAAATCACAAAGCAATAGTAATACACAGTATTTTTTTCAGTATACCTTTTTCCATTTTTGATAAAACAAATGAACACTTCAAAAATGTGCAAAATCTGAAAAAATTCAGCAAAAAAATAAAACGGCGTTTGTATAGAACCATTAAAAACAAGTCCCACAATCTTTGCTTTTAGGTCTTAACACGTAAGGAGGCGAATTGTAATTTTAATCATTTTTTTAATTTTACCCGCACAATTGTGTACTTCAGGTCTGAAAGGGCTAGCATACTTTGAGGCATACTAGAGAATTCAATGAACAAAAAAGTTCCGAACGAGCAGAGATTCGCAAAGTGGCTCTTTTTCTGCTACTCAAAATCACACTCAAGAGAAATATAAGAGAGCGTATTAAACTATAAACATTTATGCAATTCACACTTCGTTGTAAATTGGGCTAGTAAAATTACAATGTTGTAATCTTACCTTATTTTACGAGATGGAAAATTGTGTTGGCATTGTTTCCTACATGTCGATAAATTTCAACATGCTCTTATGCATGTTTTCATAAACTTCAAGCACAAATACTTACTGGAACTGTGGCGCAATATGTCCACAGATCTTTATAGACACAATACAGACTGTAGGTTAGAATCAGATTTAATTTTTACTACAATCCATAATGAAGACGTCAAAGAAATCGTGTTCACAGTAGTTGTATAATTTGACACATTGTAATTTTGTCACCTTGTAATTTTACTATGAAGTGTGAATTGCATAATTATTTTATCTGAACTTACAGTCATACTAGATACTGATATTCTTGTAAACTTACAAATCGATCAATGCTTTTCTTAAACAAATATGATCAATTTAATTTGGTAATAAGTGACATATTTGTCAGCTATTGGGATATAAATGTATCATATACATATTCATATTCACATAAACATACCTAGCTTCATCAGACAGGGTTTGGTTAATATGAGACTTGAACCCAGACCAATGCATGCATATAAGGCCACACGCTCTTTCCCAACTTAAAAAATACTTTAAGATTATGTCTTTTTAAGAGAATACAATTTGCCACTGTCCTGAAATATATTTCAAGCTTTGTGGCTTCCTAAAGTCATGTGATTCAATCAACAAATATTAAAAACAAATGAAATAAAACATTAATTTTTGCGGTGATTAGTCAAACCACGCCGCTTTATTTCGACCTCTTAGTGATACCAAGAGTTCCAGAGACCCTTAAATATGTTTAGCGAAAAATTAAATTAAGCACAACAATAAAATGAAGCCACGACCTTGTTTTTTAAACCTATGAATTCAAAATTAGTCTCTTACTTAAATAAAAAACATTTTTATAGAAAATATTAAATAAAATTGACTCCTTTAAAATTAACACCAAGTGTGATATTTCTTTGTCCATAGCTGCATATGTAAGATATGAAAAACAAATTTTACATTTAAATAAATGATTAATTGAGCGGCGAATTCGAAGATGTTAGGCAAAGTATGTAGCGTTCCGTGGCGTTGAGTTTTGATAAATCGATTCACGTAAGCTTTCTTTCTTTAACGAACCTTGTTGGTCAACTAGGTTTCACAGCCTTACAGAGAACTGGCATCCCGTTTGACTTAGAGATTTTGCGCTTTTGTTGTCCTTGACAGAAACGAAGACTGCCAGACATTGCGAAGCTGAGCCAATGTACTTTTCGTTTTGTTGATTGTCGAAGAGACATTTCCATAGTACCGCCATACGTTGCTCAAGTGTATCTCAAAAACTAAAGCAGATATCAAACAGATTTATAAACTCACTAGTGGTACACGCTCTTAACATCTGATTTTATCTTCTCTATTCAAATGTAACAATAAAAAAAACCATTGAAAGAGAGTTTGCTCTTTAAACTTCGAAGCCAAACAGCAACAATACTGAATTCAAGAAGCAGCATTCGCATAAGCAACAAAAAATCAATCGACAATTTTTGTGTTAGGTTTTTCAAACATTTAATCCAAAAAAAATAGTATTTAACTTAAAAATAAATAAAAAAAATAAGCCTAAGTAATAATCCTATTTAGCACAAATAAGTAAGTTGTTTTCAAATAGATATTATTAAAATCGGTTTGGTAAATTTTACGTCAAAGAGTTACAAGCCATTTACATAGAAGCAATTTTATATGAATAATACTTATACATATATGTACATAGAAAGCTTGCCAAACTTTCCAGTCTCTATAATTCGAAAACAAAGCAAGATATGAAAAAATCATTTAATATACATCGCTTATCTTAATAATTCTACAAGCATGGAAAATCAAAACTTGGCTTTCGAAATCCAAGATGTATCTTTATACTCATAAATATGGCAAGAATCCCAATCAAAATGAGATGCTACTAACAAAAAAAAAATAATTTGTATTACGTATTTCCATGAGTACTATAGGAATCAAGAGTCAGACCTTGGCTCTTGAAATTTAAAATATTTACCTAATAGAGTTGGAAAGCATGCAAAACTTTTAACTTTTTCTCTCGTTGGCTCGAAAACGAAGCTAGATATATATTGCCTCTCTCTTTGAACTCTAATAGATTGAAATGTCAAAATGTGTTGCCGCGGAATCTGCATTTTCCCGACTTACTTTAATAGGTGCCCAATTTATAAATCGGTCATCCTTTTAATAAGTGCATACTTTGTTTTTATTTACGTTTTTGAACATTTTTTTAAACGAATTATCTCAGAAACTATAGTAGAAAGGATGTAAAATCATTTGATCATATTTGTTAAGAAAGACTATAACTTTATAAATAAGTGAAAAACATTTAAATAATTTTGTTAAAACACTAATTTTTTTAATTAAAAAAATTTTCTCAAAATATTTTCAATATAAAATATTTTTTTTTGTTTGATTTATTAATATGTTAATCCTCAATCAATCCTAAGAATGCATGAGCTTTCATATCGAAATTCCAGCCATAACTTTGGAAACTACGAATTTTTTACTGATGACGCACCATGTTTTTTCAACATAAAATTCAACATAAATTTTTTTTTATTTTTTTTTTTTGTAATGGTACTATCAATCAATCCTAAGAATGTTTCTGCAATCTGCATGAAAGCACATGCATTCTTATGATTGATTGCGGAATAACATATAAAAAAATCAAAACAAAAAAAAATATGTTATATTGAAAATATTTTGAGAAAAATTTTTTCAATTATAAAAATTAGTGTTTTAACAAAATTATTTAATTTTTTTTAACTTTTTTTATTAAGTTATAGTCTTTCTTAACAAATATGAACCAATGATTTTTTGTCCTATCTAATAAAGTTTTTGAGATATTTCGTTTCAAAAAATGTTCAAAAACGTAAAAAAAGCAAAGTGCGCAGTTAATAAAAGAATGACCGATATGTATATTAGAGCAATTCAAAATAAAAACTTTTTGATTTTTTCATGATGTGTCAGCGGATTACAATAGCCTTATATGTCTGGACAAAACCCATTACTAGGATTAAGGTTAATATAGAAAACTAGATTATCGCCCTCTGTTTTAAGTAGACAACTCATGTAAGTTACAGAGGTTATCAAATTTACCAACGAAGTGCGTATGGTTTTCGGACGATTATTGATCGGTGAATTCCAATCTGTGATTAGTCTTTCTTCTTCTTCTTTCTTCCTTATAAAAAAAATTGAAAATTGACCGAACAAAAGTAAAAAAGTACTGATTTTCCACTTTCAAGTTGCAACACCTCAAATATTATCTTACCGCCGATCCTATGGTACATCATTTTTAATGTACTGGTATTTGCTTAAAAGAATCCGAAAACCTTATATCATTATCTTATTTCAAAACCAAGATATCTGCATTTTTCTAAATTAACAGACCTGATTTTTTTCTAATCGGAGTTGACAAATTTACATATTGAGGTCATTCAAATTTTGTTTGTGTTTCAAACAGTTATTATTGATCGAGGAATTCGAACCAGACCTTGAAACTTTTAAACTTTTATTCAAAAAGTTTAAAAAAAAAAAGTTTCTTAAAACTTTTTTGCTATAAAAGTTTTTACAAACTTTCTCTAAAAAATTTTATTGAATAAAAGTTTTTCCAAGAAACTTTTTCAAAAAATTTTTATATAAACGTTTTTTGGAAAAACTTTTATAAAAAACTTTTTCATAAAAGTTTTTCTAAAAGACTCTTAAAAAACTTTTATTAATAAAAGTTTTTTTTGACTTTCATTAATAAAAGTTTTTTTTTAAAGTTTTTTTTGACTCATATTTTTAACAGTCACATGCAAAGAGTTTTTTTTTACTTTTATTTTCAAAAGTCGAAAATAAGTTTTTTTTTGTATGTAAAACCGAGGAAAATCCTAAAATAATATCTTGGATCACTAGCAAAAAATTTGGAAGGAGAACACTTAGGATTATTCATAATAGAATCCAAAGAAAAATAATTAGCATTTTTCTAAGAAAAAAAAAAAATTTATAATAAGTAAGCACTTATATTTAAAACAAAAAATTGTAGTCTACGCATCAATGGGAAAAGGTCGAAAATGGATTTTGGGAGTGACAGGGGAGTATCCCGACAGACCTAAAAAGGTTTTTTGGGCCGATTGGAACTTAATAATATAAGTTTTTTGTAAGAGTTTTTTTTGTCAACTATAAGTCAAAAAAACTTTTAACTTTAATCTTTTGATATAAAAGTTTTAAGGAAACTTTTACTTTTATTTCACAAATATAAAAGTTTAAAGTTTACTTTTACCTAAAAAAAATATTTTTAAAAAGTTTATTTTAAGCTCTGCTTAAAATGGAGCGCGCTAATCCAGTTTTCAATATTAACCTTAATCCTAGTCATGGGCTTTGTCCAGACATATAAGGCTATTGTAGTCCGCTAACACATCGTGAAGAAATCAAAAAGTTTTTATTTTGAACCGCTTTAATGTATAGTTATAGCATTGCCCATCTAATTTTTTTACTACATTTAAACTAGATTTTTCATGACTCACAATTCACCTCCCAATATTCCTTTACAATGCTTATTGAGGTTTAACTTCTTCAAGACTCGAGTCTATTTAGCTACCTCTTCATCTATAATTTCGTCGCCCGAAATTTCATAAAAAGCGCTCCACTACAAACTGAAGAAAGTACTGCACATTAGATATGTATATTAGACCGTACCACCTAACAGGCAAAAAAAAAGTTCACCGTACACCATCAAATCTGAAGCATTTTTGCAAGACAGTTTCGAAAAAAAATTTTTTTTTTTTTTACCGAAAATAGAGGTCGCGCATCTACAATTTTCTTCATAACATCGGCATTTACAGTCCGATCTTAAAGTATGATATATCAGTGTTTTGTCTCAAGTAGACCAATTTTTTGCTTGAAAGGTCACTGATATCAAGGACCCCGTTCTAGTACTTACCCATCAGATCTCAGTTCCTACCATCTTAATGTACCTTATTAGTGCCAGATGATTAAAGCTTGCAAAAAATCATTAAACCTTGCCAATAGAAGTATTTCGATTATTCGATTAAAACTATTTTAAAAAATGTTTTTAATTTTTTACCGAACGTAGCGGTTACCTTATTAAACTTTTCGCTATATCTCCGGCATTTACAGTCCGATCTTAAATCTTCGATGTTTTTGTCTCGAGGAGACCAACTTTTTTTTGCTTCGAAGGCCATTGACCTCAAGTATCTACCCACCAAATCTCAACTTCTACAACATGAGTTAAAAAATTAAAGTCAAATAAAGTGTCTTCAGGCCGTTGCCCAGCATCTCGAAGGACTTCACCATATGGCACAATTAAATTCGCACTTCTTATTATTTAAATAAAACACAAAGCTTTTTTAGTGGGAAAACTTATGTATGTTGTAAAACCCACTTTAATTAATTTATTAAGCTACTTTTCACATACACATTTCTCTAAGCTCTACTGTTGTCTTTATATGTAGCATTAAATTTTAATCGATCATATTTCGACGCGATTCAAGTTGGCTGTATTTCTGGCGGCTCTCAAGCTTAGATAAAATATGGCCCATGCGTTGTTCATCGGTGACCGCCATGGCAGACTCATGCACTACTTGAACAAAACGCTCGGTGTTTTGAAAATGGCATGGATAAGCTGTGAAAATAATAAAGTTTAGCAAAGAAAGCTATGAAATAAAGTTATTCGTCATGTGCAAACCAGGTAATATGATTATTTCTTTTGAATATTGTAATACTACCAGCTGTTCTTGCGTGAAAAACTGCAAGCACGGCGGCACTTCGAACATGAGCTAGTTGATCATATTGAAGTATGAGCCACTTTCGAAATTTATGAAATGATCTAACTGTGGACCGAACATTTGACGAATGCATCCCGTTCCTCTTTGCGGGCTGTTAACCCAAGTAGAAATTTCGGTCAGCGTTCCGTCACTGTGACCACACATTCGGTTTGTTTCGGTTAAGTATTTGTGTAGATAACTACTCAAGCTCCGCTATGTTACGTAATCGTTACGTAACCGTTACCAAGTGGGGATATGGAAGACAAAGGGATATGTGTAGTTATTGTTACTGAATTTGTGACTGATTTGTGTTATAGCGTTATAGTGACCCACACGCAGACGTTTTTGTGTAGAAAATATTTTACTTTTAAGTTACTTTTATCATTTTAGTATACATACATAAATAAATATAATGGTAAGAAGCATTAATATGTATGCGTATTATTATGACTTAAGTCATATATAATTATAATATTTACTTTTTATATGAACTAAATTCTGCATATTATGCGTAGAAATTCAAACGAAGCTCATTTTTATGGTAAATATTAATATTCTGTTGAACGAAAAACTTATGCGCTTAGTAAATATCGAATATTTAGTAATATATTAAAAATATAAAAAAAATTTTTAGTAATCAAATGCTTTTTAAAATGCTGGAACGATCTTAAAACGTTGACTAGGTGTTTTAAATGTATGATTATAGTCTAATTGAGATAATTTGAGCCTTAAATTTGCGTAATAACTTTTTTAGAAATTATTTACAATTATAAATCAAAATGGATGTCTTATGAAAAATGACGTCAGGCATATTTGTGACCGCATCATATGTTGTGACCGATTGTGTCCACACTGTTACCATTCAGTACAAAACTTATGTTCTGTTATCTACACAGTGTGGTTAACATGACTTAATCTACACAATTGTAGTCATACCTACACAATAACTACACTGTGTAGTTCGTGTGTACCTTTAAGCGCGAAGCTGTTTAATCTTAAAAATTTCAACGTAGCTCATTATTAATTAGAGTTATTCAAAAAAAAAAAATTGTGCTTTTTTTATGTGTAAGCGGATAGCATTACACATCTTGACAACGCTCCTCAAGAGATTTCCATCAATATTGAATACTGAATTAGCCCCGCCTGTTTGAATTTGTCAATTCAACCCCTATCTTGCTCGAAAATTCGATAACCTTTATAACTTGAGCAACTTTTAAAATCAATCTATTTCTTCAAAAGCTGACAACTTCAAACAGGCGGCTCAAATCCAGTATTCAATATGATTAGAATCCTATGAGGAGCATTTTCAAGATATGTAACGCTATAAATATCCGCTGACACATCGTAAAAAAAAACATTTTTTTGAACCACTCTGCTTTCAAAATGTTATGTACACATATGTGACCGAAATGTGTCTCTAACTAAATTTATGTACGAAATGGACACATTTTGAGTCACTTTTACTGATTTGTGACTAAAATATCGTGGTTACTTACTGGCAACTTTTAAGAGGAACTGTGTAGTTATTGTTACTAAAATTTGACCCAAATAGGATCAATTTGGTACACAAAAATTACTGAAATGTTACCATAAAGTTAAACTGACCTTATCAGCATTTTTTCAGTTAATAATCGGTTAATGTGACTCAATACAGGAAAAGTTACTTTATTTACACAAAATTTAGTCACAATAACCACAATGTAACTCGCACGCGAATTTATTTTGTGACCTTAAAAGCCACAAATTTCTACTTGGGAAGATCTTATCATAGCCATCTGATCGTACTAGCGGATCTGGGTCGTTTTCATTGGGTAATGCATCGAAGACACTTGATTTGATTGTAATTTTTTAATTCATGTTGTAGAAGTTGAGATTTGGTGGGTAGATATTTGAAGTTAATGACCTTCGGAGCAAAAAAAGTTGGTTTCCTCGAGACAAAAACATCGAAACATCATGTTTTAAGATCAGACTGTAAATGACGGAGATGTGACGAAAAATTTAATAAGAGAACAGCTACGTTCGGTAAAAAAATTAAAAACATTTTTTAAAATAGTTTTAATGGAATAATCGAATTACTTCTATAGGCAAAGCTTAATGATTTTGTGCAAGCTTTGATTATCTGACACTAAAAAGGTACATTAAGATGGTAGGAACTGAGGTCCAGTGGGTAAGTACTAGAACGGGGTCCTTGATGTCAGTTACCCTTAAAGCAAAAAATTGGTCTACTCGAGACAAAAATATTGATACATTAAGATAGGACTGTAAATGCCGATGATATGAAGAAAAATGTAGATGTGCGACCTCTATTTTCGGTAAAAAAAAAAAAAAATTTTCGGAATTTTCTTGCAAAAAGGCATCAGTTTCGTGGTGTACGGTGAACTTTTTTTTGCGGTACGGTCTAATGTACATGCATCTACAAACTTTTGCTTTTCTTTGACTAAATTTTTTATAAGACCTTAAACACACACTAAGCGGACCCTAAGCTAACAAACGGTTTAATAGTACAAACTTATATTTTACTTTTTACAGCCGCTTAACTTAAGATGTGTGATGATAGTCGCAATATCCTTAACAAACTTTAGTGTTTATATGCATATGTAAAAGTATCTTTATATCCTATACATATTTTTTAAAAATTAGCGAGTGTCACAACTCATCCGATCGTATTAAAGTACGTGTCTGGGACGAAGATAATGATTTAAAATCAAAGCTTCGTCAGAAACTAACACGGGAATCTGATGACTTCTTGGGCCAAACTATTATTGAAGTGCGTACATTGTCTGGTGAAATGGATGTCTGGTATAATCTGGAGAAGCGAACTGACAAATCAGCTGTCTCAGGTGCAATACGTTTGCATATATCGGTTGAAATTAAAGGTGAAGAGAAGGTGGCGCCTTATCATGTACAATACACTTGCCTGCATGAGAATCTGTTTCATTATCTATGCGAGGAGAATAGTAGCATGGTAAGAGCAATTTAAACAAATAAATGAGTATTGTAAAATTTTTAAATTAAAAAAAAAAAAACAATTGTTATATACATGGCAAGCGAAATAGACAAACGCTTTTTTACCATTGTCATTACCTGCAGCATAGACAAATGTAGTCAACGGATTTTCATCTTCGAACTGCGAAGTGGACGCTTCACGCTATCCTTCATTTGACAGGGACATGCGTTCACTCGCTGAAACGATGCTTCAATTTCCTTATTTTCTCGAAATTAGCGGCTGTAAGTCAAATCATTGTCTTTCATTCACTTGACACCAATGGATTCTATGGATTTCAACTTCTAATTTTTATTATTGAAAGATTGAATTAGCAATGCGAAGGTATTTTTTGAAGACGAATACGATGTTGTGGAGAGCAATATTCAAAAATTCTGAGGCGGAGCTCGAACCTACCCTTACATTTATTCAAATATTTACAGAAAGAGTATGAAAAACTTCTTTCTCAAGAATTATGTTTGGAATGGAAAGCTTATTCACATCATATCGTACGTAGTGAATCAATTCTTTCGATTTTGAAACTACCGCATTTGGCGGTGCAAACGGACATACAATACTTGTCAATTGATGATGTAGATACCACACGCAGCACAATCGTGTTTATTTTGGGCGTAGCATTATGTTCATTGCATAACTTATTCCCTCCAATGATGCGTGAATGGTCCTAACGAATTCAGTTAAGCTGCAAATTGTCCCACATTTTTTTGTTTTTCTTCTTGCTCGACCCAAAGCTTCGTTGGCTCAATCAAGATTTTTCTCCAACAACTTAAGCGTATTACGGAATTGCTGTCCATTGTTTTTTTTTCAGGCTATTAATTTAAAATATTGCAAATGCTAAAGTCAAATTGATTTATTAACCATTTCTATGTGCATTCCGACATAATTTGTAGTTTCTTCACATTTTGTAAAATTTTTAATAAAACGCAAAGGTTTTGTCAAACAAAAATTTTACTCGCCCGATTTTGACATTTTTGGCGAACGAAAGTTAGGTGACTCGCATGCAGTAAAATGAACATTTTTGAAATTCGGGCAATTTTGACGTTTGAGGCGAAACAACAGGGCAACTCGCAAACCGTAATATCAATTTAAGCGAATTGCCTAATTTTTCAGGCGACTCGCCATCGTTAATAGCGCTAAAAAGTTCACAGACTGCTCGATAAAATCTACACGATGAAATGTAAAACCATTATATCTGTCTCAAAATACCACTATGTATTATATTTTCCTACTCTGGTAGTAGCTCAATACTTTGCACGCGCACGTCCCGTTGTTTTTTTCTTGATTAAATTACTCTTTTAACATTCCGTTCTATCTGCTTTCTTTAAAATTAATAAAAAACCACAATTGAAAGAAAGTTTGCACTTTGAACTTCGAAGCCAAATAGTAGAAATAAGAAGAAAAAGCAACAATAACCACACAGAATCCGAGAAGCAGCATAAGCAACAAAAAATCAAACGACAATACATGTGTGAGATTTTGCAAAAACTTAATGCTAAAAAAAAGACATTTTTTGGCAATACTATGTTTGACCATCTTAATTGTGTACTGTGGCTTCTTCGCTGTCAGTGGTGATCTTCTCACGTATTGCTGGCGACCATTGAATCCAAAAAGCACGATTTTACCTACATCGCCCCATAAAATATTTTCCCATTTTGCTGTCGACCAATTGACGTGCTCCATTTTGCCACATGTTGTTTGATCAGCGAATAAATTGGCTTCCAGTAGACGTCTTCTGATTGAAACTATACTTACAGATAAGCTTAAGTCGTTCGTGATTTCTCTAGAGCTAACAGCAGGCTAATTTTTGTCTAACTGAATGATTTAACGGTTAGTTCGTCCATCCATTGCCTGTCTTAAACCATATATTTCGCTATTACATTCCCGTTTTGAATGCATTAAAAATCTTTTTTGCTGAACATTCGATGATATTTTGTATTTTCCTATAAGTGTTATTTTTTTTTCTCGAAGGTTTTTACTAGGTTAGGTTAGGTTAAAAGAGTCGCTTGCATATAGCAAATTTCGCTCGGAGGCAGTTTGCCAATTGCTTGCCGTGAGGCGAAGCTCCTGCTGTATATCCTTTAAAATAGACCCTTGACCTTCAGAATTTTGGAGCTTGTTGCATTCTTTTAACCTAAGAATCCCTTTTGCTGCCGTATTTCAGATGTATAGGTCAATAGGTTTTTATTAAGTTTTGTTGCTCTTTTGAGCAATGTTTCGATCGACCCGTGTTGTTAAAAAAAAAGTTTTTATACTGATCTTCAAAATACTTGACATTTTACAATCGTATGAAAATGTTGAAAATGCAAGTGGCTTTTGCAGCAGTACGCTGTTGATCACTATAGAAAACTTTTGGGTGTGACTATCTCATTGAACTTACAGCCATTGGCTCGTTCAACATTCAAGTAAAATTTTACAATTTGATACAATGCATTTTACATTATATATAGTATATTATAGCGTATTAAAATATTTACTAAAAGAAAAAAAGCTCGTTACTTTCAAATTTCGAAAACCTTAGCAAAATTAGATATATCTTATGAAATGAAAACGCGGTTTGAAAATCAGAAACGTGGACTTGTCCCGCGAAACGCGGTTCATATGGTCATGTTAGGTTAACATATGTTCCTTGGGTCCGTCCATTAATTACGTGATGTGTTTTTTTTTTTTGAAAACTTGGAGTCCCCTCTCCTTGGTAAGATTTTGTGAGTTCTGACGGTACCCGCCCCTCCCCTCCCCTCTGTGAGACTTGCATTATAATTTTTAAATGTAATGTGCTATAATAATGTGTACTCTCTGCATGACATGAGATTTTTATTGATTCTCTCCCCTTTGGTGAGATTTTTCCGGACCCCCTCTCCCCTATTTTGACTATTTTTGGATGGCCCTATACATATATTTAGTATTTTTATGATATAATATTTATTAAAAAAATATGTAGATCCAAAAAACTTACATAAAATTTGTTTCTCTGAGCGCCAATTAGACTTAATGTTATATAATAAAACTATTTAAAAAAAAATAAATGAAAAATATTAGTAACAAATCTGGGCTTGGTTTTTGCTGCTTATTTATCTAAGGTTAAGCTGCCGCAACAAAAAGGTGATGATGCGTGGAAGTTGTACTTCGATGAGATACCCGAAGAGATTGTTGATGAGTTTGCCATGCGTTATGGCATTGAAAACATCTACCAAGCGATGACACATTTTCACTGTCTTTCAACAAAATATTTGTGTCCAGGCGTACCAGCGGTTATGAGCACACTATTGGCCAACATAAATGCGTACTACGCTCATACAACCGCATCATCGGCTGTGTCTGCTAGCGATCGATTCGCTGCGAGTAATTTTGGTGTGAGTATATCCTTAAAATTAAGATATTCGTAGTCGTCACTAATTGATGCTCATAAAATTTGAATTCATCGACATATAAAATACGATGCTTGTGGTAAATCTAGTGAAACAAACTGTTTGCTATAGCAAAATGAAAATAAAACTTAGTCTAATTTGCCAAAAAGCCAAAAAACAATTCTCAATTATATATCGGGTGACTTCTTAAGCGTTTAGTTTTTGAAAACTGAAAAAAGATCAGAAAATTTTCAAAAGTGAATAAAATATTTATTGGGATCAATACATCATTTCCTGTTATTTACTTTATAAAGATTATTTTATGTAAATGTTGCCTGCGGCTACGCCTGAGGAGGTCCATTCGTAAGATCTAATTTTGGCATAGTTTTTTCAGCATTTTGGCCTGTCTTCCAGTGCTGAAATTGTGGCTGGCTTGTCCCTGTACACGAGAAACTTCACGTAGCTCCACAAAAAATAGTCTAGTGGGGTAAAATCACATGATCTTGGTGGCCAATGGACTGCTCCAAAACGTGAGATTAATTGCTCGCCAAACTCGGCTCTCAATAGGTCCATGGTATCGCGTGCCGTGTGGCATGTGGCACCGTCTTGTTGAAACCACAAGTCAACCAAGTCCAATTCTTCCATTTTGGGCAAAAAAAGTCGGTAATCATCGCAAAGGAACTTTGCTCCATTGACTGTAACGTTGCGATTTTCATTATTTTTGAAAAATTATGGTCCAATGGTGCCGCTGGTCCACAAACCACGCCAAATTAGCTAAGTCGCTGAAGCATATTTTTCGATAAGAATTTAATTTTGACATTTCTCACAGAGCTTGAATTTTGATAGAAAAATTCAATAATTTGCAAGATCTGTTCGTTTGTTAATCTATTTATAATAAAATGGCAAACCTTATTGACCATTTTTTGCGTTGACACATGCTACGAATCAAGCGCAAAGTGTCAAAAAATTTACACTAAAAAAACAAATAGCAAAAAAATCACCCGTTAGTTACTCGTAATTAACTGATGATGACAGCAAGAACTGTCTAAACGTACATACATATGTCTTAATATACAGTAGCGAGCATAAAAAATGCAACTGCGAGCACTGAGTTAGAAAATTTGCGATATCTTAAAAACAAATTGTGTTAGAGCCTTATAATTTTACATCTACATGCAAATGGTCTCTCACGTTATTGATGTAAATTTTTGTTGAATTATCTGCATCCAGTATTCTGTCATGCATAAAATAACAAGACAACCTCAAAAATTAAGAGAGCAAAAAAAATTCAATTCTTCAAAATTCAATTTATTTCAATAGTTTCTATTCTTACAGGAAAATATTTTTATCTAAAGTTAATACTTAGAGGCATAACCACTATTGGCGATGTCTGCACGCAATCTGGAGGCAGGGCCTGATTTATACTTCTGACATCGCTAGGCAAACTATGGCTCATCCTGCTTGTACCTGCCGAGACTACAAATATTTCAGTTTCTATAGTAAAAACTATCGCTTCGAATTCAAAAGCATACTCGTAAAAGCTGTAACTTATACTGTAATTTACGATTTATAGAATAACGAAAATAATACAGCGCGAAACTGTAAAACTTATGGTTAAAAATGTATACATATATACATAGTTGAATTGAATTGTAAAATATTATAATACTTTTTACTTTTCACCAACGATTAATCGCGTATAGAAACTTAAAAATCCTAATTTTTCAGAAATGTTTTTATTACTTTTTTGAAAAAAAAAAACCGAAAAATTTTAATTTTTTGAAGTTTTTTATATCTAAAATCATATATACTATATCAAAATTGTAAACAAATACCTTCGTCATTATCATTGATAATCTGAAAATAACTTTTTCGTTGAGTAAAAATTATTTTTGAGTGTAAAATTAAAACTTATCTGGCATAAGGGTAAAAATTGGCAAAATCATATAGAGGTAGACAACTTTGAACGACTGCATCACAACCAATTTTCATCAAAAATTACATTTATGGGTCACCATTTTGACGAAAAGTACGTCATATTTTGTAGAAAAAATAAAGTCTTTGACTTTATAAAGTGCAATTTCGATAGGAAATTGTATTCCCAACAAAAAATCTCGTAATGTGTATACACCGAAAATGTATAGTTTTTGATTCATAATTAAAAAAATAATGTCCAAACGGAGCAATTGAAATTTCCATATCCAAGTCATATAGTTTTAGCAACTCTTTAGTCTTGGTTTTTATAATGCTATTGTCATTTATTTCTTATTTTCATAAGAATCCAAATTTTGAATTCACTTCGGTATAAATTATTTGTTGACTTTTCAACTGATTTTTCCGGGAATCAGTAGCTGCGTATTATTTATCTACAATGAAATATTAATGGTATTCATCTAAACGCGCAAAACCCTCGCAAGCTGTGCAAGTTGTGCAGTTCTGCGCCGTCGCAAAACGAACTGTCAAAAATCGTATGGAAAGTTTTTTGAACAAACTAGAAAAGTTTGCGCGACAATTTGGACGCGCAGACTTGCGCTGCTAAGTTGTGCAAATGTGTCATAATTTTTTCTGACATCAAATTGTCATTATTGTTACTTATACAAGGAAACAAAATGGCAGAGGTAAGAAGCTAGATTATTTTAAAAGCAAACATTTATTAATATTTAATTTATTTTATAACAGAAAATAGCAGAACAATACAATTACAACCCGACATGTCACAAATTGCACAAAATAATCGTTTAGATGAATACCATTATTGTCTTCCTTCAAATTCGGCTTTGCTTCATCAAAATAAAATTTTGGTTTCTTTTTTCTTCTTAAATCTTTTTTGTACACAGTGAGTTCGCACCTATTGATTGCGGACTTAAATTTTTCTGAAAATCCACCGAATATACTGAAAAATGGTCAAATGTACCGAATCTACTAAAAACTTGTCGAATGTACTGATGACGATTTTTCATCGAAAATGCCATCACTGATTAAGATTTGTATATAATAACTTACATATGGGCATTTCCACCAAAATGCCAACCAGCCCAAAACGGTTAAACCACTTTTTTACAGCCATAGCACAACATAATCGCACAATTTTTTTTGTTGGAAAGGTTTTGAAGAGAAGCAGGGACATGTATACTTTTGTTTTCAAAAGTAGGCGGTGCCACGCTCCTAATGGGAAAAAACGTTTCCACGGGTAAACTAATGGACCGATTTTGATGAAATTTTTCTTAAGGGTAGTTTGAAACCTAAGAAAGATTATTAGAAACTTTGATTCCTTAAAGTGGGCGTGGCATTGCTACAAATGGGAAAAACGATATCACGGATGTGCCACTACACCGATTTTGATGAATTTTGGTATGCATATAGATTGAAACTTGAGTAAACATATATTTTTTTAGTGGGCGGTGCCACGCCCCTTACAGCAAATAAGTTTTAACAGCAAAAATACAAGTCTTATATTCATTTAAGAAAAATATCTACTCCTTCCTCTTTTCTTCGTTAAAATTAATCTCACTAATTAATTTGATAAATATAAACCTTAAATTTGTTTTTTTTAATTACTGTATATATCTTAAATATTATTATTTATATAAATATTAAAGTCGTTTTGAAAATTGCCCAAGTTAAGCCAAAACGGAAAAGTATGTCCCGTTCGAATGGATTATTATGCCTTGTAAGAAAAAAAGTATATAAGATTTTTCAATCAAACAAAATCTATTAAAAAGTTCCATTATTCCACAACATTTTAAAATTATTCGCATTAAAAAATGTTGGCAGGATTCGCTGACTTCTGCTTTTCTATAGATGGCCATGAAAACCACTTCCGTTTTTGTCCCGTTCGAACGGTTCTTTAATTGCCTCTAACTTTCAACCAGTACTACGTCTGGCATCAAATTTCCCACTCAATATAGTGCTATCAAAGGGCTATTCCTTGAAGTAACAGAAAAAAATAAAAGTGTTTTTCTTTGGCTTTTATTCCACTTTAAAGAAAAACTTCCGTCCCGTTCCACATGAGAGAAATGCCCATATCTAGAGTAACAACGTTTGACAAATCAGCATTATTTGCTGGAAGCTGTCCACTAATGATTTGAAACTTGACCAGCACAGAGTTCCAAAAACACAACATTATCATGTCATTTCTAGGATTTTCAATTTTTCTGCTACTCTTCCTGCCTCTATTTTGAATTCATCGCTAAGAAATATCGTTTTAATATTTAAAGTGATCCGTAGGTATCGCAGGAGTATTATTTTAGAATTATTTTGAATTTAAAATTAATGTAAAAGCATTAAAAAAAGAATGTATAACCATTTATAACTGAATAAAAATACGAAAGAAAAGTGAAAATCAAAGTTAATTCTCAGCGCCCCCTTGGACCTTGCGCCCCAGGCTTAAGCCTTATTAGCCTATGAGTAAATCAGGCCCTGTCTGGAGAGCATAGAATCCACTAAGGACACAAAAGTCTCCATGGCGTTCAACATGAGAGAAATGCCCATATCTAGAGTAACAACGTTAGACAAATCAGCATTATTTGCTGGAAGCTGTCCACTAATGATTTGAAACTTGACCAGCACAGAGTTCCAAAAACACAACATTATCATGTCATTTCTAGGATTTTCAATTTTTCTGCTACTCTTCCTGCCTCTATTTTGAATTCATCGCTAAAAAATATCGTTTTAATATTTAAAGTGGTCCGTAGGTATCGCAGGAGTATTATTTTAGAATTATTTTGAATTTAAAATTAATGTAAAAGCATTAAAAAAAGAATGTATAAACATTTATAACTGAATAAAAATACGAAAGAAAAGTGAAAATCAAAGTTAATTCTCAGCGCCCCCTTGGACCTTGCGCCCCAGGCTTAAGCCTTATTAGCCTATGAGTAAATCAGGCCCTGTCTGGAGAGCATAGAATCCACTAAGGACACATAAGTCTCCATGGCTATCATATTCCAATCTTTCTGGAGGATTTTTTCCAAGTTCTTTACATTGGAGTGGTTTTCTCTTTCACATCGTTTCTCTTTAGTTTCCTTAGGTTCTCTATAGGGTTCAGACCCACGAAAAACAACAGTTCGCTAAGATCGACATATGATGTTGAAGGTCAAAAACGACACAAGGACCACGGCAGAAGATGTTGCTGACTACGTGATCAAAAAAATTGGCATTCCCATTAGAGTTCATACAGTTAGGCAACTGTTAAATAAGAGAAATTTGTTTGCCAGACGGACACCTATAATATTGCATGTAAGCAAAGTCGACAAAAAGTGGCCTACATTTCCAAAGTGGTATCTGCAGTGGACAAGCGAGCAATGGGCCAAAGTGTTGTGAAGCGAAGAAAGGAAGTTTAATTTATTCGGCTCTGATAAAATAAATTACGTGCGGCATCTCCCAAGTCAACGTTATTTACCTACATATGTATATACCAACTACCCACGGTAAAAATGGCAGCTGATCCATAATTGCTTAAGATATGAAAAATTAAATGAATGATGATAACAATTGATGTTTAACTCTACATCGTTCATAGTTTATTTCTCCCATATTGGACTTGGTCCGTTGGTCAAAATTAATGGAATCATGAATGCCAGCGCTTACTGCGGGATCCTTAAAGACCACATGGTGCCACATCTTATCGATAAAAGTATATTTCAGCACGATAACGACCTCAAACCCAGAAGTCACTTACCTCGGGAATTTTTAAGTGACCATGCAGTAAAATTTTTGGAAAGACCAGCTCAGTAAACGGATCTGAAACCCACTGAGGATCTATGGGAACTAGTAGATCGCAAAGTTAAAGAGAAAAACCACTCCAATGTAAGAAACTTGGAAAAAATTCTCCAGGAAGAGTGGAGTAAGACATCCAAGGAGACTTCAGTGTCCTTAGTGGATTCTATGCCCTCCAGATTGCGTGCAGACATCGTCAATAGTGGTTATGCCTCTAAGTACTGACTTAAGATAAAAATATTCTCCTGTAAGAATACTGAAACTATTGAAATAAATTGAATTTTGAAGAGTTGCAATTTTTGCTCGCTTAATTTTTGAGGTTGTCTTGTTATTTTATGCATGACAGAATACTGGACGCAGATAATTCAACAAAAATTTACATCAATAACGTGAGAGACCATTTGCATGTAGATATAAAATTGTAAGGCTCTAACACAATTTGTTTTTAAGATATCGCAAATTTTCTAACTCAGTGCTCGCAGTTGCATTTTTTATGCTCGCAACTGTATGTATAAATAAATCGATCACTTGACGGAAGTAAGTTTTTTGATTGAAAAATTTAAAATTCTTAGTTTTGAAAGTAAATGGCTTTGCAACTCCATATTGCACAGCCAATCTTTTATTTGAAGCGTCCATTCTTATTTTATCAATTATTTAACTTTTAATGGCTATTTCTGTTCTTTTTTCTTTTAGTTACTGAAGGGGGGATATTAAAGGAGGAGGGAGGAATACAAAAATTCGCTCAGAAATAAGAAACTCTGTTCTACTTAATTTCAGAGCTTAAAACTTTCAGCTCGAAAATTAATTTTTTTTTTCTATTTTCCAAGCTGTGTACACAAAATAACATAGTGAACTACTAAATTTCCAAGTAATTCGAATTTCCACGAAATCTAATTTGCGAGCTTTGCCTGTACATATTAGAGGTCTGCGCAAGTGCACTTTCCGTGACGTCAGACTATAGAACTTGCTGACAAGTATAGTTCAAGTTTGACATTCTGCAACTCATCAGTAGCAGTAGCACGAAACAGAAAGATACAACAAAATGACTAAGCTACGTTTGCTTGTGACTTGTAATCCGCTATAAGCATTGTTCAACTCAAGAAAACATTTACAACAAAAACGTCGTTTTTTTTAAGAAACAAAAAAGATTCGGTCGCACAAGCAACCAACAACAAATCGCACATCGACGCCAGCTTCTTTTATTTTTACATTCTTGAAATTGACATTTTTGCTTCTCATGAAAACGTACGACTTGCGCTTGAACTTGTAGAACATTTCATTTGCGGTTGCAGCGTCCCCTCTCTTGATTTGTGTTTTTTCGTTTTGTTTTGATTTGATTTGTGATTTGCGTACATAAAAACTTGGTAGACTTGCATTGTAGCAAGTGACTTGAAGGCCATTTCAAATTGGCTTACGCAGACCTCTAATACATACATATGTATATGTAGGTATTAGGGGTGGCAATCCCGGGATCCCGGGATTTGCTCTAAATATAGGCTAAAGTAATCCTGGGATTACAAAGAGACAATCCCGGGATTTTCGGGATTAGAAAAACATTTTATATTATATAATAAATATTCTTTTATATGACATATTTAAGTACAAAATCTGCAAAATAATTGTTTTCAATACATTTGATGTGCACGAAACATTATTGCATCAACCTGCTAAATGCACTTCAATTGTGTCTGAACCTTAAATTGAGTAAAAATATTTTTTTTTATTGTAGCAATTTTTTGCTTAAGATTTTCTTATTAAAAATGTCACATAGCAAAAAAAAATATCTATTTTAATATTTGACTAATTTTAAGAATTTTTTACTAAGTGCGATTTGTATTGAAAATTGATAGTTCATGAGAAAAATGATGAAATGTGAAATTAAGTGTGTTTGTTTACTTTCCCAGTAACAATTATCCAGTAAAGAAATTTTAGAGAGTAAGAAAGTATTTGCTCACAGAGAAAAAAATTTTCATAAAAGTAAACAAACACAATCCAGTAAAAATTCGTACAAACTGACAAGTGAAAAAAAATATTTAAGTTTTTTAAAACAATTTGCTTTTTTATTTATGAAAAAATATTGATCATATGTTTTTCTTTTTGAAAAATGTTTGCTGGTAAAATTTTATCCAGTAAAAACTAGCAGGCCCTCTCGCAACAAATTGTCACTTTATTCTCTCACTGCCTCTCCCGTTACTGGATATTTTTTGTTAACAAACACAATCCAGTAACAATTGTTACAAATTTGTACAAATTCGTACAAATTTTCAGTTAACAAACAGACCTATTTAGACTAAAATTATTTTTATCAATAACGGAAATACTAAAAATGCAATAGAAAAACAACATAAGCAAAACATATCTATTTCTTATAATAAAATACAAATCTGCAACAAAATATATAGGTTTGTTTTCCAAAAAAAAAATACCACAGCCAACCTTGATTTGACATTGAAATTTTGACCCATACCTACCTACTAAAACTTAAGTTCTAAGATATAATTAAACTTTTGTCTGAAGCTTTTTTTCTGAAATCAGCTTCTAAAGATTTTGACAACTTAAATGAAGCACACTTATGGGTGCGTCTACTGAGAGCGAGCTATTCGGTGCCACTAAATGCCATCACTGTCACATTTGAAGAAGGTGATAAAGTATTAATCAAGTACAAAATGTGGTACACGAATTTTTAAATGTAAAAATGAAATTGATAGTTTGGTCATAAACGCTTGATTATCCTCTATCATCTCCTTTTAATAGAGGCTATCTTCTACTAGTCAAACTTAGTAAATGTGATTAAGATGTATTAACACTCGAAGTGTTCTAAGTCAATTTTTAAGCTATTATTTTTTCTATTATTTTGCGTTCTTATTCTTCATTGTTACGCTGTGAAATAAAGCAATTTTAATTTTATATATACAATAGTATAAACTTCTCGTTTTTTTTTTGTAGTTCTGTATGCATTTACTAGAACTATCAATCCCGGGATTGATCCCGGGATTGGAAACTTCGATCCCGAAAATCCCGAAACTCAAAAAAGCTCCGAGATTGCCACCCCTAGTAGGTATATATAGTTATGTGGGTGTGCCGAATGAAACACTTTATAATTTTTCATATATTTTTATTAACTTGATAAATATTTTTAATTGCTTATAGCTTCAAGAGTAACAACAAACTAAAAAACTTTACTTAATATAACGAACCCAAAGAGCCGTGGATTTTTGTAGAGGTTTTATGTAGAGTCAGCAAAATTTGGTTGATGAAATAATGCAAAGCATAAAAATAAAGTAAACCGATTGTGCATTGCAACATAATTCTTTAGAGTTTGTTTACTTTAATGTGTAGTGATTCTTTGGAATTATGTTGCTATTGTTTTGTCTATTTATTTGGCACAGTGGTATAGTTATGTGACTATATACGTACGTAAGTTCAAACATAAGTCACTTATGATTTTCACACAAAAAACAGTTTTTATTAACTTTCACTTTAATGACTTACTAAATAATATTTAAAAATTTCAAGCTAAATACAGCCTCGTAGACCTTATGTTCAGGTATAAAATTAAGATTATATAAAATAGTAAATTAAATACATAAAAAATTATCTGAAGTTTATGAGAATGTGCAAATACTAAATTTCAAAAAATAATATATTTATAGAAAGAGAAATTTGTCAAATTACTGGACCAACTACACAACTCACTGCGTATAGATCTTTCAATGTATCGAAACAATTTTCCAGCTTCTAGTCAAGAGAAACTTATGGATCTTAAGTCTACGGTTGATTTACTGACCAGCATAACGTTTTTCCGCATGAAGGTAGGTTACAACAATTCTGAGGCTGGCTAGTTACTTCTGTTGCTACTCTATCGGAAATAAAGTGCTAAGTGAACTAAAAGCTTTTCAAACACTTAAGCTTATTTTAAATATCGGTTTATTTTTTGTAAGGCTTGCATGTCATTGCTATCAAGCGCCTTCCTTTAGTTGTTACTTTAAAAGCATTATGCCAAAATGGCTTCATAAATACTTTTAAAATGGTGAAAAAAAAAAATTATCTAATATTAACTTCCCATAGAATGATAGCTAGTTAAGTAACTAGTAGTTACTAGTAGCTGGAACCAGTGTGGCTTTGTTTTTATCTTCCCCTTAACATAGTCACAAAAATGTCACAATCTTGATTTCATTTTTTCCTTAGGTCCAAGAGCTCTCCAGCCCACCAAGAGCGAGCACTGTTGTCAAAGATTGCGTCAAAGCATGCTTACGCTCCACATATCAATTTCTTTTTGAAAATTGTTATGAACTCTACAACAGGGAATATCAGGTATGTGCGTTTTTTATGCTCGTCATTTATGTATTTTATGCTTTATTTCTTAAAAAAAAAAAAATGGGTGCGTTCATTGATAACAGGTCACCTGGCATGCGTTGCGCTTTTTTTCGCTCGAGCACGCTACGTTCAACTCGCTCAACTCCCAAAACTAAGGAAAATAACTTTCTCTTACAGCTATATTATATATGAAACTGAGTGGTGGACTCAAAACAGAGCCGCAGCTAACCAATTCTGTTGCCGAAATACCATCAGGGTCGAAGCCTAAGTTATCGTTAATAAATAAAACATATTTCGGGCGCGAATGATATCGAATTAACTGAAACTAAAGGGACGCTGTTCATATATTCAAAATAATTGACCTCAGGTTTAAATAATTCAGCTATATAATAACAAACCTACAGCTTAGGCCCATTTGACTGATCTGAATTCAGCACCCCAAAAATGCTTATGGTAGTGAAAAGTATCTAACGTTGTTTTATTTCAAAATTAACTAATGCAGCTATATCTTTAAAATCAAGAAACAGCCCTAGGTAATCACCTAGATCATTTCAGTACTGTCTACAAACTTATTTGTTCCATGCTCTATTACGGCGTTTTTGAATTTTCTTCTATTTCTTTGTGTACATAAGGGTACATATTCTATCCTTTTTTTGCGCGTGATTCAATTGGATGCTCTTTTTCTTTAGGGGCGTACATAGGCTTGCCAGATCCAAATTGTGTTTCACCTGGACATTTAAAAAATAAATCAGAAAAAATCTGGATTTTTCTGGACACTTGAAAAAAAAATCTTGGTTTTTCTGGACAATAAATAAAACTAAAGCTTAGTTTCAGAAGAACATATGTATATATTTTATTTAAACAAAATAAATATAACAGAAACATAACAATTCAGCAAAACAACATTTTCTGTGAGCGGTGAATTTGTGTGAATGTCCAGAAAGTTTTCAGATTCATGAATGGCTCACATGGTGAGTGGCTCACTGCAGTTCTGTGGTACGTACATATGTAGAGTAGGGTGGCTCAAAATAATTACAAGTACATCAAAGAAAAATGCTGGTGCAAGGAGAGCTCATAATATTAATTCAGCGGACCCGCGGTAACCTGCTAACGCCTTGCAGGGCAGTGTCGAACTATCGAATTTGTCGGATTATAGAGTACTGCCTAATACCCCCTATAGTTCGGAATTTTTTTCAAATGAGTGCCTTGTAATCCGACAAATTACAGATCCAATGATGAGATTCTATATTTAATACTCTGAAGTACAAATCATACATTTTATTATAAAATTAACGTTATTAATCCTATAGAATTTATAAAAAATAATAACGTGTACAAATTTTAACCTGTTCAATCATGCATTATCTACATTAGCAAAGATTGTCAAAAAAATAAGTATTAAATAATGTCGGATTACGGGGGGTACCGGCTTAGGCAGGGCCCGGATTACCGGGGGTCCGCTGTAACTGAATAACAGAATTTTACCAACAGCCATAAAAATTTTTCGTTTGTATCAACTGCGATTATGTTGCATAGCAAACGTTTCTTCACAGCTACTTCAGCATAAACTATAAAACCCAAATTTGTGTTTTAAGCGGTTGGACTGCCTGTCGCACCTGATCCTACTTTGCCTTTTATTATAGCCACCCAAGCGCCTGCACCAAGCAAAATGTCACTATGCCTTGTAATATGAAAATCTGTGTCTGCCAATTGTAGTGAACGCATTTTCGGCAAATGATTCGTTAACGGCATGGTTTGTACGGCTGTTCGAATTTCATCTGGACATTTTTCTGATTGTCTGGACTCTGGACTTGGAACTAAAAATCTGGACAATCCAGGTGAATCCAGGCCATCTGGCAACCCTAGTACAAGGAATTATTAACGTACCAAATGTTCATATATGCCACCGAAGAAAAAAAGAATTATTGATATTAATATCAATTATATAGTAGGAAAACCATTAAAAATAGATTTCATTGATCTGATTAAAAAATTAATTTACTATGTAGTTGCCAAACCGTTCCAAATTTTGCCAAGCAATTAAATCAAAATTGTGGCTAAAGAGCTCTTAAAGCATTCTAACTGCATTCGAGCACTCCTTGAACCGTTTTAGTCCAGTAAATGTGAAATATTTTCACCAGCTCCCTTCGTTGCTATCATCTAGCGGACTAGTTGATAACGTTATAAGATAAGCTGAATGAATCCATGTTAGAAACTTATCCCTTTTGATACCAAAGGCAGAAAAACATTTTATTTAAGACGTCAAGAATGTGATTGATCTCAACTGAAGACTTACCACTTACAGCCCCATCTGTCATCCTCAAGAAATAACTCGGTAGGCTCTAAAGCAAACATCTAAAAGACGTCCTAGAAACCGCATCAACGATCAAGATGAATCTTCCACAAAGAGTCGAAAAAATCTTCGTCACAGAGCTAAGTATAAGTCCTCGCTATCTTTCCCCAACTGTCTGAGGCTATGAACGATTTGTTGATAACATGATTACGACCATGACTTTTTGTCTAATGATTTTGCTGAAATTCCCGAAGAACTTCCCTTTATTCCGCGATAACAAAATAATTGGAAAAATGAAAAGAGCTCACTGAAAGCTTGTTCAAATGTAAAGTCTGTGAACACTCCACGCTGGCTTGGTAGTTCAAGCTATGCTTCAAGTCAGCAATCTAAAATAAAAGCAAACCTTATTGCCAAAGGTATAGTAAATGTATTCAAAGATACATTATTTTATTATTTAGCTGCAAATTGCTCCCGTGAGACTTGACGAAGAACGTTCAACAAGATTTGAAAGTGATCCCACTTCTGCACGCTGCCGTGATTTACCCTTGTGTCTACACTAGGATACAAACGTATTCTTTTCAAACTTTGAACAGTAATTTCTTATATTTCTCATGCTCCTAGCGTTTTCATATTTTAGGTTATCCTACATGGTAGTACCCTAAGTACAATTCAATAATATAGAAGTGTGTACCTACATACATGCAATGGGGTGTGGGCGTGCATTTTATAAATTTATTACGTTGATCTACTTAGATACATTTGTACCCCAAACATTTTTAACTTTTTTTTAAGAATAAAAAATTAATTAAAGTGCGTAAAATTTATTTAACTTGTAAGAATGTGAAAATTGTCTCATCAGCATGCAAAAACTTAAATAACGACTGAGAAATTCAAAATTAATACAGTTATATCCGGAAAGCTTGAATTGCGATACTATAGGTTTGGCAGCCTCTCACATTGAAAGAATTTGATGGGTTTATCGGATTGCTAGTTGTGGCCAGTGATGACATTTGGGTTTGTGGAAATGTACTGAAAGGAGAGTTGAAATGTAGTTTTTAGATACCGAATGTTCTTTTTTGACATGAAAATAAAAAAGTTCTTTACAATTGTCATATTTCTCGTTTCATAAGCTCTGATAACAGTGTTACATGACCTGCTCGTATCAAGGTCAAATGGAAAACTCGGCAGAACTTTTTTGATTGCCATAAACCAGTTATGTGGATTGATGAAGCCGACATCAATACGAATGTTTCAAATGCCAACATGCAAAATATCAGCATTATTGATACATATTTTAACATTTCTTTTTACATACCATTTTGCATTATTTCGAAATTTCACTATAATTTCAGATTAATTTTTTTTCTATCCATTTGAAATAACAAATATGAATTGGATTCAATAAATAAATATAAGATTTTAAAATTTGTGCTAAAAAATTCGACCTATCCTCATGTAAATGTACTAGGGTACAAACGTATCCAAGTGTAGACTTAAATGTATACAAAATAGGTATTGACACAAGGGCTAATGCTCCGCTTGGGATTAAGGCAACGAAAAGAGAAACTTTTTTTTTGAGTTTTTCTTACGCCCTACACTTTGGGTATATTAATTTTCGCGGCGTGATAGGCTGAGAAAAACATATACACTTGATCAGCGTTACCTCCTGAGTTGCTACAGTCATGTCCGTCTATCTGTAGAAACTACGTTTATGTGAAAATGGTAAAACGAAATTTGGTATACTGGGTACATGTTCAATTATAGTTCGCTCTTACCGTTATAGTTGTGCTTTTAAGACCACACCGACTAAACCCGTGGAGGTCCTCTTTCATCTCGTTCTCCTTAAACTGTTTGGTAACCGGATGGCAGCATGTGCCGCCATTAGATTCAGGGAAACTGTTTGCTGATCCGAGGGAAGAAGAGGACACTCAACTATTCATAGCTTGAGTTCCGTACTCTTTAAATTGGACAATACTGTTTCAGTAATCACATTCAAGACGGATTACGTAACTCACATTCCATCTAGGGATGACTGGAAGGGTGGAATCCCGGGGAGAAGAAATCATTTTAATTCCTTTACGGATGATTCCAAGCTAAATAACATAGATGTTTCTGTTATTAATTCTAAGGAAGTGAAGGTAGAGGAAGAGAATAGCAATAGAAGAAATAGCATCCTGGCTGAAGATAAATGTTGTATCCAAAAAGGATAAAAAAATTTATTCAGATAATCAACTGCTATCAAATCTCTTCAATCAGTCACTAGTGGCCCAAAAATGCCGCTCGTCACTTAAAGAGTTGGCTCAACATTTTAACATTCAACTCATCTGGGTGCCTGGACATAGGAACATTGATGGCAATTGCAAAGCTGATGAAGTTGCTAGGCTGCACTAGTTCCTCAGGACAAATAAGGTGTTGGCATGCCACTTGATACCTGCAAGTTACTGCTTAGAAAAGACATGATAAAACAAGTTTTGGTGCTATCTTCGGCCAGGCCGAAACTCACATACCCTACACTGCACTGAAAGTACCTTTTAACTAAATGTTAAAAAGATAGCAAGTTTACGTACCTCATTAAATTTAAAAACGATTACGTTGTTAGTTCTCTTAATATAACGTTTATAAATACTGTGGGCTGTGCCACGCCCTTCATCGAGTTTTTTCAGTAAAGTGGCTGAGCTTGTATTGATGACTGCTTTCAGCGGCATCATCTCCAAAATTTTTATGAAAATCGTTTAAGCCTATTTTGTGCCACGCCCCTGTAGGAAGCTTTGAAAACTTGAAACCTAACCTAATCCTAATCTTGTTCACATGTGCATCAAATCACCAATTTTCATCAAAATCGCTGCAACTTTTTTCAAAATTGACCTGGGTATATATACATAGGGTATGGGCGGTAGGCGTGTCAGTTAACCGATATCGCCCATTTTCAATAGCAAGATGCCTGCAAGAAAATGTGACCTGTGTGTGAAAGTTTCATTCAAATAGCTCTCTTGGTTTTCCCGTAAACCTGATTTCAACAGACAGACAGACAGACGGACATCGCTAAATCAACTCAGGTGGTGACGCTGATCAAGAATATATATACTTTTCCATACCTGCCACGCCTCCTTCTATGTGTTACAAACGGAGAGATAAAGTGAATATACCCTCGGTGTAGGGTATAAAAAGCTAACAAAAGATTTACCCAAGGGTCGACTTGCAATATAACAAGGCCGAAAGGGAACGCTAAGTGCTCTCTAGAGCTGATACTCCGCACTAAACATAGTGTCTCTTCAGTTGTTGCAGTCATAATGCGAAGGGATTAGGTATTCGGTATTTTGACTGCTGTAGAAATTGTAGTGATGTGAAGGAGAAGGAATTATTTTCTTTGCTACTGCCCTGCACTTGCTGACAACGTCACAAAACACTCGGTTCGTTTTTGTTTGATGACCTGAATGACCTTAGACATGTTAGCATAGGTCAGCAATTTAGTTTAATTACGAAATCTGGTTGGTTCAATGAAAGGGTATAGTCACTGAAACTTGTGGTATCACAATGGACCAACAATGAGTCAATTCGCAATTGACTGCCACTCCTACCTTAACTAACCTACCGTCGTTGTTTGGTTATTGGCGAGGCCAATGACAACACCTTTACTAGTTGAACTTTTCATATATCATTCATTGTTCAAATTTTATTTTCAGACATTCTTTACGTGAACAAAAGTGTGCTTGTTATTTATATATCCTTTGATTTTACTTATCACTTGTTACTTTTGTTTTTCTATATAGGTGGATCCAAATGAAGCGAAGCGAGATCCTGATGATCATGGACCTAAACTTGATAGCGTCGATTTTTGGCATAAACTAATAGCACTAATAGTGTCAGTGACAGAAGAGGATAGAAATAGTTATGGAACCGTATTAAATCAATTTCCACAAGAATTGAATATTGGTCAAGTACGTTATTGCCCATTTGTTGTGTTGCCGTCTGTTGCGTGTGTCTGTTTTCTTCTTTTAAAAGTTGTACGAATGATTTCTTAATACCAAACCTCAGAAGTATATAGTTTTTGTTTTAAATAAAACTTTTTAATGCCATATACGACATCGTTGCGAAATTTTTTGTCCCAGTTTCATTAATTTGTAATTTCTAAAATTGTATAGCTTTCGGCCGCCACAATGTGGGGTCTCTTTGCCGTTGATATGAAATATGCGCTTGAGGAGCACGAACAACATCGACTTTGCAAATCATCAGCATATATGAATTTGCATTTTCGGGTCAAGTGGTTATACAGCAATTATGTTAAAGAGGTACCACCATACAAGGGTGCTGTTCCTGAATATCCCGCCTGGTTTGAACCATTTGTAATGCAATGGCTTAATGAGAATGATGATGTGTCCTTAGAGTATCTCCATGGTGCTTTTAATCGAGACAAAAAGGATGGGGTAAGATTAAACAACACTTACAACTCTTTATAATGTATTTGTTGTACTAAAATGCCCACTTCCTCTCCCTCAAACAAAATATATTTATCTTTTTTTTTCTTTTGATACTCATGACTCAGAACCGCATAGGGGTAAGACTTCAAAGTCTTAAATTTTCTAAAAATATATTAACTGTAGAAACTGGATAACCAATTCATGTCAATGATTTCAAAAAACAACGAACAAAATTGAAAAATTTACTACAGTGCTTACAATCGAGGGAACGAATAGAAAGTTTTTCTTTTGTCGCGTATAGTTTTTAATTTATCCAAGGCTTACCCTAGTAGCATCAGGGGAAGTTATGAAGACAAAAACACAGCTTACAAAAGAGTGATATCTTTTAAATAGCTGTGTATCAAAATAATAAGATACTTTGTAGCAAAATTTGGTTTTATAGTATCTTGCTACAACAAGATATAAAATCATGATAAAGAGACCGCATGTCTCTTATGTCTTAATACTGTAGACAAATAAATCACTTGAAAAACATGACGTCCCATGTTTTTAGAGAAACATGAGATAGGGCACATTATTGTCCATTTTTTTGTCGCTTTACCAAAACAAATGAGAGAGAGATATGATTCGCCTTTGACATATAATATATTATATGATAGGTAGCCTAGTAGGTAGCGCGCAGGAATATGAACCGCTGGGACATGAGTTCGAGACTGACTTTGTTCTATAATTTGCATATTAAATAACACTATTCTACAAATTTACAAAAACTTACCACAACGAATGGCGATAACATTTTCTATAGTGAAATTTTCCGTAGAGTCCGAATATCGCAATAGTTTTTTTTCGATTGGCCCCAATTTTCCATATAAATAGCAAAACTCAAAAAAATGCACTTTTGGGAGCATACGAGTATACTTCACATAAATGCTTGTAAGAACTTTAATTGTCGGCCAACCATTTCTAAATTTTTTTATAGTGCAGAATGGAGTCTTACAAACATTTTAAGGTACAAAATTTCCAAATTGTATTAATTTTATGGCTGCTATGATCGAAAATAGGTAAAAAATCCTTCTTTTTTTTGTTTTTTTCAAACAAATTCTAACTTTGAAGTCTTATATCTAGAATCAATTATATTGGTTACAAAAAGTTAGCCCTCCTATCTTATAGAAAGTTTTATTATAAGACATTTAAAAAAAATTATGAAAATCCATTGCGTATTGAGAAAATAACGACACTTAAAAAACGTCCTTTCAGAATTTTGTAATCTTAACATACAAAGTTCAAATGACGATAACTTTGAAAAGTGCGGCTTTTCAGCAAAATAAAACAATATGGGTCTCTTAAAATTGAGCATAGAATGATACCTGTAAGTTTTAAGCAAATTGATGACATTTATGTCGTCCGCTTTAATCGATTTGAAAAATAATGTGCATTTATAGGAAAAAATATTGCTTGCATTGATGTTAATAAATTACTCTAGTTATGACCTTTCCTTAAACATTTGTATATTCAGAATTTTTGCAATAAAATTTTCTATAAGATAGGAGGGCTAACTTTTTGAAATTGATTCCAAATATAAGACTTCAAAGTTAGAATTTGTTTGAAAAAACGAAAAAAAGGGGTTTTTTTACCTATTTTCGATCATAGCAGCCATAAAATTAATACTATTTGGAGATTTTGTACCTTAAAATGTTTTTAAGACTCCATTCTGCACTATAGAAAAATTTAGAATTGGTTGGCTGACAATTAATGTTCTTACAAGCATTTATGTGAAGTATATGCTCTCAAAAGTGCATTTTTTTGAGTTTTGCCATTAATATGAAAAATTGGGGCCAATCAAAAAAAAATTATTGCGATATTCGGATTCTACGGAAAATTTCACTATGGAAAATCTTATCGCCATTCGTTGTGAAAAATCTTGTTGAGTAGTGTAATTTGATAATAAAATAAAATTATATATAACAAAGTTCTACAAGACACGGATATATTTTATAAGTATTTTTAAGGTATCTTTTAAACAGCTCAGAAAGATACTTTACCGAGTCTCTTGAAAGATAATAATGAGGGGAAAGTGTATGTATAATTCATATGCCAAATGGCTTTTATAAACCCCTATAAAGATTTTAGAAACATAATATGTTGTATTTTTACTTGTCTTTCAAAGGCCTGTAAAAGAAGCTATAAGACCTTTTTATACTACTAGGGTCAGTGCCGTCTGTACCACTGGGCCAACTGGGCCCGAGCCCAGGGGCCCCGAGGTATCAGGGGCCCCGCGAAATAAGGCTGAACAAATTTTTTTTTGTGAAATATCGTAAAAATCATAATAAATCGAATCGACCTAGCTGATGTAATTTTTTTGCAAACTGAAGCAACAAAATCAATCGACCCAGTTCAAGATATTTTTTTGATTTTTCAATCTGCAAGTCCAAGTAACCGAATCAACCCAGCTCGTTCCGGTTTTTTGATCGTTTAATCTACAAACCCAAGTAACCAGTGTCGTTTGACCTAGCAACCCGCACGAACACGCATAGCACGAACGAGGCAATGAGCTCGAATGAGACAAAGTTACACGACTTAGTGTGCGTCCACAGTGCGCGCTCAAAGCGGAGCCGAGCGCAAAGCTGATTTTTCATGCGAGAAGCGGAATTTTGGGTGGCCACAGTGAATGCGATAAACGGCGCTGAAATTCTGCTTGTCGTTCGTATTTGCTGTTCGTATTTACTTCATTCATTCATTTGTGTTTATTGAAGTAAAAAGCAATGGATTCGTCTGATGAAGAGTATTTTGTTCCTCCGATTGTCATGGACTATTTTTTAAAAGAAAGACAATTTGGAAAGCATCCAATAAACGTAAAATGGAACGAATTTGGTAAATTTCATCATTTATATGAAGATTTGAGAAAATACCCAGAAGAATTTTTTGAATATACCCGAATGAGCATCGAAACTTTTGACTACATTCTCAAAAAAATTTCGCAACATATTGATAAAAAATGGACCAATTTCATAAAAATACCCATAACTCCTTGTGAACGACTAATTGTTACTCTCTACTTGTACATTCATTTCTGTTGAAATTGACTTCCATAAGTTTTCTACTAAATTCTACTAAAAATACCCATAACTCCTTGTGAACGACTAATTATTAATCTCTACTTGGTACATTAATTTCTGTTGAAATTGACTTCTATAAGTTTTCTACTAAATTTCTGTTATGATAACATTTATTTTTTTGGTCCCATAGAGCAGAATGAGAAAAAATTTTACTAATCAATAATTCACAGTCCATTTTATTTTTTATTTACGAATAATGAAAATCAATAACGACGAACAAAACACAAATTCACTTGGAAAAAGCAACTACACATGACATCATCAACACCTGTAATGCGAGTCGGCGCTGAAAAACACTTCAAAACTGTTTTCTCGCATTCAATCCGCTTTGCGCTCGGCTCGGCTCGGCTTTCACTGTGGCCACCATGCGCGATTTCGTATGAAATTGTATGCAGCTAGTTTTCTCGCATTGCTTCTCGCATTGATCAGCTTTGCGCTCGGCTCTTTGAGCGCGCACTGTGGACGCACACTTACACGTAGCTGGTAGTCTGTTAAAATCCTTAGAACTACATATATATATTAAACATGAGAGGAAGGTCTTAGGATTTTTTGGAAAAAGCAAAAAATTTAAAAAAAAATGCAAATATTACCTTCGAAACTGTAGCACGGAAACGAAAAAGGAGTGTTAAAATAACACGCTACGAAGGATCCAGTCAAGACCCTGAGTTTTCCGAAGAAAAAAATTTAAAAATTAACATTTTGTATCCCATAATTGATTCCCTGTGTCAAAATTTAAGTAAAAGAGTGGTTGCGTTCGAAGAGCCAGTGTACATCGTAATGGCACTATTTTCTACAAAAGTGTCCAGCTCCTTGCATATGCCGATGATATTGATATCATTGGACGTTGTAAGCGAGATGTTACTGCTGCGTTCTCTGCTATCGAAAAAGAGTCAGCGAAAGTGGGTTTGACGGTGAACGAGGGCAAAACAAAGTATATGCTGTCCACAAACAGGGAGACGCGGCGTATTGGATCCTTTGTTACTGCGAACAACTATACTTTCGAAGTTGTCAAGGAATTCACCTATCTTGGCACCGCCGTGAACACTCAAAACGATGTCAGCCTGGAGATAAAGCGAAGACTAACTCTTGCTAATAGGTGTTACTATGGTCTCAGTAAGCAATTGAGTAGTAGAGACCTCTCTCGCCCGACAAGACTGACACTCTACAAGACGCTCATCTTACCCGTGCTACTTTACGGCGCAGAAGCATGGGTTGTGTCGCAGACTGATGCAGCCACGCTTGGGGTGTTTGAGAGAAAAATTCTTCGCAAAATCTTCGGTCCTGTTCACGTCGGCGACGACTACCGTATTCGAATGAACCACGAACTGTACGAGCTCTACGCTGACATTGACATAGTCAAGCGCATCACTATTCAACGTCTGCGCTGGCTGGGACATGTTGTGCGTATGGACGAAGAAGCTCCGGCGAAAAAGGTGTTTGATGCGGAAGCCGCTGGGCGACGACGAAGAGGAAGACCATGCCTCCGATGGAAAGACCAAGCCGAGGAAACCCTATCCACGCTTGGTGTGAATGATTGGAGAAGGCGTGCGCAAAGCAGAGGCGCCTGGAGAGAGCTTTTGAGGTCGGCCGTAACCCGGTAACGGGTTGTTATGGCCACCCAAGTAAGTAAGTAAGTAAGTAAGTGGTTGCGTACGAAAACATACACAATAATTTTAAATTTTTCACAGCACTTCCAGACATGAGCACTGAAGATATTGAAAACGCATGTGAGAATCTTTCCGAAAAATACGACACAGATGTTTCTGCTGATAGTTAGATTTCAGAGTGCTTACATTTTAAACATTACATTTCGGAAACGAGAAAGAACGAAGCACTTTTTATACTTGATTTGTATAAAGAAATTAAAAAAGAGTGTCTAAGTTCTACATTTCCAAATATTGAGATTTGTTTCAGAATATTTTTAAGTTTATTGATAACTAATTGTAGCGGTGAACGTTCATTTTCATCGTTAAAATTAATAAAAAATGATCGTCGAAGCACCATGACCCAATCAAGATTTAATAGTTTATCACTACTGAGCATAGAATCTGATTTATTAAATGTAATCGATTTTAATGATGTTATTGATGAATTTTCTGCAAAATAATCTAGAAAAAAATTGTTGTAAGCTTATTAATAAAAAAAACAAAAAGAAATATAAAAATCAAATATTTCACAAAAATTTCATTTTAATCCCAGTTCCTTTATTCAAATATCAAAAAAAGTGTTCCAGCTGGGTCGATTGGGCCACTTAGGTTTGCAGATTAAGCAATCAAAAAATAGCTTGAGCTGGGTCGATTGGGTTACTTAGGTTTGCAGTTTCAACGATAAAAAAAAATAGCTTCTACTGGGTCGATTGGGTTACTGTTGGGGGGCCCCACCGTTGCACTTGCCCAAGGGCCCCACAGGTCTTAAAGACGGCCCTGACTAGGGTACTGTAGTCATTTAATGTTGGATGGACAAGTTTTGTTTATATTTGGCGTATTAACAATTGCGTGTGTTTCTTATGGCACTTAGATTGCCGCAAAAGAAAATAAAAACATTAGCTGTATAGCTTAGTGATTTTTATTCTGACCCTTAAAAACTTAAACTTATCTTATTTATACAAATTATAATATAATAACAATTCTATGAGCATATCTTAACGCCGCCGTTTTGTGCAATTGCACTCAATAACATCAAAAAAAAAAAAACTCAATCGAGAAAAATGCATATGTTGCACTAAAAACAATTTTTGTTATTCTTATTCAAATTCTCTTTCTTGCATTTGTGAACTGTCCAGCAATGTAATAAGAACCTATTTGGCACACTTATGAATTAAACAATTTACGTTGACTCTGCAAGAAAGAGTAGTGCAAGTGAGTTAAGTAACAGTGCGCTATACTATGGCTAGTGGTATATTAAATGCAATACAGTCGTTGTACCATGATCACACTACATACACGCAAGGATGCTCAGAAATGCAATTTGCGCAACAACTTAAGGAAGTAACAGCTTTTCTAGCAAGAGTATCGCTGTGGTGAGAGATAAAGTATGGCATGGTATGCATTGAACAGCATCCAAGATTATTAACTTCATCAATAACCATTATGAAAGTTTCAAATTTAGAGCATTACTTTACGAAAAAATTTCTGATTCTTTTGTGCTCGTATGAGGTGTGTGTTTAGGTGTTGTCTACTGTCACCATTCCTGTTTCCGATAGTACAGGACGATGCACAAGTTAGAGAGTCGAACAAAAATACCAAAACTTTAAATCAAAATATTGTAAATCTTAGTACTAGGTTTAATTCACAGACTTTTAGCGATTTTATGGAAGTTCTCTCTTATGACCATAGCTGGGCACCACTACACCCATGTTTCCCTTCAATGCTCTTCAATGCATGTGTGGTTGTGCTTTGTTTGCTTTTCAAATCCAAAGGCCTGAACCCATAGAGTCCGTGAAGTCCGTTGCGTCAAAGTTTACAACTGGTTTGTATGAAGAGCGTCCCATAAGCAACTTATCCGTCAACGCAACGGAAGAAGTTGGGAAACTTTTAACTTTTGATGTACGTAGAATACTTTGACATATGTGAGTTTGTGCGAAACATAGAAAAAAAAGAGAGATAAGAAAATTAAAATTGTTTTCATGTTTAAGAAATATATTAATGCGCAGTATAAAGGAGAAATAATGAAATTAATCATTCAAAAAGCTTTTTTTTCGATTTTTTATTTGACTTTAAATGCGTTGCGGACGTATTCATTGGGCCGCTTTCTTCCTTCATTTCCGTCTTGTCAGTTGTGAACTTTGACGCAACGGACTTGACGTACTCTATGGGTTGAGGTCTTAAGTTAGATTTGAGTTTTACGCTCTTTGCTTTACATACGTATATGAAAAGTTATTCTCTTTCTGCCGCAGTCGCGAGCGCGCTACGTTTTGCCCAGTCACGCTTATGACGTTGACAAATGCCTCCTTGCCACGAAGCAGTTAGAGATGCAAGAAAAACTCACTGCCGTCAGATCTTCTGCCATCCATACGTCCATTGAGTGACACTAGTAGTTTCATTATAGGCGAATCCAGCATATATAGAAGTAGTGGATGACTTTAATTATTTAGACAGCGTGATAACACATGATGGACACCAATATGCACGCTAAACTTCGTTTCCATGTAGTGGTACAACAACCATATGGAGTTCTACTTCTGCTGAAGTAGAACTGAATCGTAGTGTGCGCTCACATTTGTATACGTATACACAAATGCTCTCTCGTTACTCTCAATTGCGCTCTCGTTAGAGCTTACAGAAAAACTTGTGCCCATCCATGGTCATAATCAGTGGTGTCCACAATCGCAAGCAACGATAAGCATCTTCGATATGTCTGGCAATATTCGTGCCTGTCAACGACAACGAAGCTCAACAATTTTGAGTCAAACGAAGCCAGTTTTTTTGTAAGGCTGTGAAAATTGACTTAGGAATGGCGTTCTGCTACTCATTTTAGTTCATTTAGTTCATATTCAGTCTTATTTGCATTTATAAGTACGCTGAAATTCTAGGTCAAGGAAGGTGAAATTTTGGTAGAGTTTCCCTTAGGTCCAATGCCAAAATATTGGCCTAAGGGCGCGCATTTAGTTCACATTCAGTTTTATTTGCATTTAAAAGTACGCTGAAATTCTAGGTCAAGGAAGCTGAAATTTTGCTATAATTTCCCTTAGGTCCAATGCCAAAATAGTGGCCTAAGGGCGTGCAAAAAAAAATCACCTTCGGATACATATTGTTCGCATCTTCAGCCACACGAAAAATGTGGACGTGGTTTGACAATAGGGTGTAGCACCACCCATACAACTAAAATACCTAAAGCGTTAAAGCTTGGCACCTAGGCAGATTTTTTTTTACGTTTTAGCAATTCGGATTTTTATTGTCAAATCTCAATGAAGTCGGACATAAACTCTATTAAATGGATATCCAAATATGGAATAGATATCATAATATGGTATAAATATTCAAATACGAGTACCAAATAGATTTTTGAACATGACATAAACATCCAAATCCTTTTTTTGAACATTTATCTCTATCTACAACAAATGTGAACAGATTTGTATAAGTTTGATCAATATCATTTTGTGAGGGTATAAAAAATTAAAGAATGAAAATTAAATCTTTAAATTACAACAAAAAATCCTTTAAGTTTTCATTTTACTTTGCATGGGAGTTCTGAGCCTCATGTTTATTATTGTTACTTTTAAATTTTTTGAATCCCATTCTCTTGGTCTTATACGGTGCTCAGATTTCTTTAAAATTAAACTCTATTTATGTATTGCCTATTTCCTGTGTTTCTACTGGTTAAAGTTCCACGTTTCTCTTACAGTCTAATATATTCCTAAATCAAATAATTGAACCCTTTTTTGATTTTCTCAATTCTCGCCCACAAATATCTTTGAAATGTACTATACAAATGTTAAAAAAATAGTTTACAAAGAGCAGCGAGCACGCCTTATTCTCCAACTCAGTGGTAGATGTATTCACCCAACTGACACAATGTTTTGATGTTGTTAGTAAGCTCGAGTGTCCAGATCCAGAAATTTGGAAACGTTACATGAGACGCTTTGCTAAAACTATTGTAAAGGTACTAATAGCTTATGCCGATATTGTAAAAAAGGAATTTCCAGAACACATGAAAGACGAGCGGATAGTAAGTAGAATATTATATTCAATATTTGATCATATGAAGAGACTATATGTATTACTACCTGAGCTCAATTGTATGCCAGCTATCAATTATTTACTTGCGAATTAATACATTTTTTAGGCATGCATACTTATGAACAATATACAACAACTAAGGGTCCAATTAGAAAAAATGTTCGAATCTATGGGTGGAGATAAGCTTGAAGAAGATGCCGCCAATATACTCAAGGAACTGCAACAGAATCTTAACTGTGCACTAGATGATCTGGCGTGTCAATTCGCAATCAGGTGAGTAAACGCTGTCCACAGATCAAAAAGTATATATACACGAAGAGAAAGATTGATGCGCTCGTTAGATTCATGTTGCCGAACTAGCGGCCTGCGATTAGGGCAATTCTCCTAAATAGTAGCAGAAACGATTGAAAAGCGCGTCACAAGCTAAGCGCTGTATATCTGTTTATTTTCTATTTCGTTTGCATGCAAGCAGAAAACTGTATTTGATTTCTAATTGCTATTTGGAATATATGCAAAAAAAATGTATTTAAGTTACACAAATTATGAAAAAATATTAAAAAAATTACAAAAAATTTGAGAAATATTAAAATTTAAATAAAATTTTTTAATTTTTTTTTGATAATAGGTACTGGGATTTGATCATCGGTCTTTATCTGATTTTTTTTCAAATCTGCTGAAGATTTTCATTGTTATGTACTGTAGCATAAAAGAAGCTAACACCTACGCACGCACATATTCGTTTGTTTTCTTATGTTTACCTTTTTTGTTTTGCGTACAAATAGAAAATCATCCCTTAATTTAAGATCGTGACAACTAATGAAATGCTATATAAGGGATCAAAAAAAAATTCGTTATATAGAAAATTCGCTATATGGATATTTTATTTTATTATACTCTTCTATTTTTCTCCTTCAGTAAAATCTTCTAATACATAAAGAGTGGACCAGAGATTGGAAAATTTTTACATCGTGCGGCAATTATCCATTTTAGCATCGCTTCATCAACATCCTCAATGAGACAAGTTTATTCGTTTAGTCGAGAATTTCGTGTCTTCTACATCACGTGTCTTCTATAAAATCACTGCCTTATTCTTCAAAATGTTTGATAAACTGCTGCCAGAAATCGCAAACTCCCTAGTAATATCTTTCTTTATTGTCACGCCTTCAGCTTTTTTTATTATCAATAACTTTTTTCGACAGAAAGGCTACTTCGTTGCAACATTTTCACTTTTACTGACTGAACTATTGTCACCATTAATAATTAAGGAACTTTCTTTTTTTCGATTGTTGTTATTTTTATATTTTGGGGATCCCCTTAAAATGTTTTCTTTTTTCTCCGTATGTGTTTTCGGAGCCGTGACATAATCCCCACGGACATAATCCCCATTTTTGCTGTGGGGGTTATGTCCGCAAAGTTTTCGGACATAATCCCCATGGGGATTATGTCCGAAAAAATATATTAAATTATGGGGGTTATGTCCGTTTTTTTTTTCGGTCATAATCCCCACTTCGTGTTGGGCTTATAACAACTTCTAAGAATGGACATAGCCGGAGTTGCATATTTTGGAGGATTTAAGTCCTCAGAAGCCACCATTGGAATTATGTCCGCATGTTCAACACCGGCTTCGCTAGCTACAGTAATTCCACATAAAAGTCAAGGTAAGTGGGCGGCCTTCGGCCGCAGCTCAGGATTTAAAACTCCCAAAAATCCAACACCGGCTTCGCGGCGGCCTTCGGCCGCGGATCAGTCTATAAAAGATCCAACACCTAGTTTGCTAGCCACAGTAATTCCACATAAAAGTCTAGGTAAGTGGGCGGCCTTCGGCCGCTGCTCAGGATTTAAAACTCCCAAAAATCCAACACCGGCTTCGCGGCGGCCTTCGGCCGCGGATCAGTCTACAAAATATCCAACACCTTGTTTGCTAGTCACAGTAATTCCACATAAAAGTCAAGGCAAGTGGGCGGCCTTCGGCCGCAGCTCAGGATTTAAAACTCCCAAAAATCCAACACCGGCTTCGCGGCGGCCTTCGGCCGCGGATCAGTCTATAAAATATCCAACACCAACGGCCTTCGGCGGCCCACTTACCTTGACTTTTATGTGGAATAACTGTGGCTAGCAAACTAGGTGTTGGATCTTTTATAGACTGATCCGCGGCCGAAGGCCGCCGCGAAGCCGGTGTTGGATTTTTGGGAGTTTTAAATCCTGAGCTGCGGCCAAAGGCCGCCCACTTACCTTGACTTTTATGTGGAATTACTGTGGCTAGCAAACTAGGTGTTGGATCTTTTATAGACTGATCCGCGGCCGAAGGCCGCCGCGAAGCCGGTATTGGATTTTTGGGAGTTTTAAATCCTGAGCTGCGGCCGAATGCCGCCCACTTACCTTGACTTTTATGTAGAATTACTGTAGCTAGACAAAATTATTGTTATGGGGATTATGTCCGCATCAGTTTCGGACATAACCCCCATAGCTTTGGGGATTATGTCCGCTTTTTAATGGGGATTATGTCCGAAAATTTTGCGGACATAGCCCCCACAGCAAAAATGGGGATTATGTCCGTGGGGATTATGTCACGGCTCCGTATTTTCATTGACTTGCGTAATAGAAAATTATTTGATAAAATTCGCTTTAAGGAGATCAGAAACGCATTAAAGTTCGATTTTCAGCAGTAAAATTTCTTCGTTTTAAAGAAAATTTCGCTATAAGGAAATTCAAGGTAAGGAGATCAAAATACACTGAAAATAGAACGAGAAAGCTGTGTACCTGAACTCAGTTCGTAGTAGGGAGAGCTGCTTTTCATAGTAATAAGGAAGTTTGACTGTAGCTTTGTTGCATTTGGAAAGTCATTTTCTGAATTCCTGTCAATTCACTGCATTTTAAGGTTTAATTAAAGAAAACATAATATTCTTCTAAGGAAAGCTCAAAAAAAAATTAAAAACAAAAAATTTCAAACAAAAATTTGAATCAACTTGCAGATGTACCTATTATTTTGAACAGGCAACAAATATTCTAACTATGCACACTAAGTAGAAACGCTCGAAATTTAAGTCAATCACTTGAATTAATTTACTGAATATAGTGATTCCAAAGAGTGTACTTCGCGATACAACTACGATTTTTCCTCTAAATTACCAAAATATTTTTGAAATAAAGCTTAAACTAAAAACTAATAGTTGTACCTATTATTTTGAGCAGGTGTGTATGTACATAATTTCAAGTTCAAATTTTGTGGAATTCAGAAAATGATTTTCCAAATGCAACAAAGCTTTTAGCATTTCATTAGTTGTCACGATCTTAAGTTAAGGGATGATTTTCTATTTGTACGCAAAACAAAAAAGGTAAACATAAGAAAACAAACGAATCAGTGCATATAAACAATGAAAAACTTCAGCAGATTTGAAAAAAAGTCAGAAAAAGACCGATGATCAAATCCCAGTACCTATTATCAAAAAAAAATTAAAAATTTTATTTAGATTTTAATATTTCTCAAATTTTTTGTAATTTTTTTAATATTTTTTCATAATTTGTGTAACTTAAATACATTTTTTTTGCATATATTCAAAATAGCAATTATAAATCAAATACAAATTGCTGCTTGCATGCCAACGAAATAGAAAATAAACAGATATACAGCGCTTAGCTTGTGACGCGCTTTTCAATCGTTTCTGCTACTATTTAGGAGAATTGCCATAACCGCAGGCCGCAAGTTCGGCAACATGAATCTAACGAGAGCACCAATCTTTCTCTTCGTGTATATATAATTTTTGCACAGATTCCAGCTTCTTTTTTTTTTTGAGTCGAAACCATTTTTTAAAATAGTCTATGGAGTCTAGTCTAGTAATTTTGGATATTTTCCTCTTAATTAATGCAATATAAAATTTTTTTACAAAGTGCCCAAGATATTGCTTTAGAAAGCTTGTCAGCAACTAAGAAATGTGGAAACTGGTATATTTATATATGAGGCGCCCAGTTGCAAAAAACGGCCAAGTCCTAAAAAATCAAATTTTGAGATATTCTGACATATCAAAATCTAGACCATGCTTTATCTTTCTACTATGGGTTTAGATTGAAAAAAAATTTTTTGACATAAATATTACACTTTTTTAATTTATTTTTGATGCATAGATTTCAAAACCGGCTAAGTCCATGAACTTGCTTTCAAAACCAGTCCAACGCCTTGGAATCAAAACCGACCAAGTCCACTTTTTTTCATACAAAATTTGATAATTACTGTGTCAAAACCGGCCAAGTCCAGTTTATTGGTATCAAAACCGGCCAAGTCCGAAATTGTTTTCTCAAAAACATACGCAAATAAAATTTTAAGTCTTATCTGACGTGCTTTGAGTAAGAAATTTTATAAGCTATTGTGTGGGAAATACTTTTTAATTTTTCAATGAAAGTAGATAGAGATAAATGTTTTTCGTTGTTTGTTCAAAAGTATGAAAAAGGGACTTGGCCGGTTTTGCAACTGGGCGCCTCATATGTAGTTCCATCAGTTCTCTTTAAGCCCTAGCGTAGAGGCAATTGTACTGACACACACAGCCGAGAATAACTTGGCAGTAGCTGACATTTTCAAGCTGAGAAGTCTTTCGCCAAAATATTTGAACATTAGCAGTTTTTTGAATTCTTATTCTTAGAAACTGGTCCTATCTCATACGTTAAAGCTCTTCTGTTTCCCGCACTACTTCTACTGAAGTAGAACTAAATCATTGTTGTGCGCTCATATTTGTATACATATACACAAATGCTCTCTCGTTACTCTCAAATGCGCTCTCGTTAAAGCTTGCAGAAGAGCTTGTGCCCATCCATGGTCATGAATTATCATTGATCACTGCATCCAAATACATAAAGCTTTCTCAAAAAAAAAATCTTCAATATATGTATATGAAAATTGGTGTAAAATTAGATTTTGATAATACAAATGGAAAGGAAATATTCCAAGATGAGTACTTCCACCTATTCTTTTAGGAATATTTTCTTTCATTTTTGAGAAAGTGTTACACGTTTGACAGCCCACCCCCGCTCTCTACCTCCAATGTGCCTTCTACAAAATGTACTACAGCTTTGACGATGTCATTGAAAACGTATTAGAAAAAATGACGACTTTATTCGATCAGTGCAGTCTTATGTGTTCATTTTTCCGTCTATTCAGGATGAAGTGTAATCCGAGTACTCTACTTACTTACTTACTTGGGTGGCCATAACAACCTGTTACCGGGTTACGGCCGACCTCAAAAGCTCTCTCCAGGCGCCTCTGCTTCACGCGCGCCTTCTACAATCAGTCACACCAAGCGTGGATAGGGTGTCCTCGGCTTGGTCTTTCCATCGGAGGCATGGTCTTCCTCTTCGTCGTCGCCCAGCGGCTTCCTCATCAAACACCTTTTTCGCCGGAGCTTCTTCGTCCATACGCACAACATGTCCCAGCGAGCGCAGACGTTTGATAGTGATGCGCTTGACTATGTCAATGTCAGCGTAGAGCTCGTACATTTCGTGGTTCATTTGAATACGGTAGTTGTCGCCGACGTGAACAGGACCGAAGATTTTATGAAGAATTTTTCTCTCAAACACTCCAAGCGTGGCTGCATCAGTCTGCGACACAATCCATGCTTCTGCGCCGTAAAGTAGCACGGGTAAGATGAGCGTCTTGTAGAGTGTCAGTTTTGTCAGGCGAGAGAGGTCTCTACTACTCAATTGCTTGCTGAGACCATAGTAACACCTATTAACAAGAGTTAGTCTTCGCTTTATCTCCAGGCAGACATCGTTTTGGGTGTTCACGGCAATGCCAAGATAGGTGAATTCCTTGACAACTTTGACAGTATAGCTGTTCGCAGTAACATAGGATCCAATGCGCGGCGTCTCCCTGTTTGTGGACAACATATACTTTGTTTTGGCCTCGTTTACCGTCAAACCCACCTTCGCTGACTCTTTTTCGATAGCAGAGAACGCAGCAGTAACATCTCGCTTGCAACGTCCAATAATATTAATATCATCGGCATATGCAAGGAGCTGGACACTTTTGTAGAAAATAGTGCCATTACGATGTACACTGGCTCTTCGCAACACCCCTTCCATCACAAAGTTGAAGAGGTTGCAGGATAGTGGATCGCCCTGTCTGAAACCTCGTTCGGTATCAAATGGTTCGGAGAGGTCTCTTCCTACTCTGACGGAGCTGGCTGTGTTGCTCAACGTCATTCTGCAAAGCCGCACCAGCTTCGCAGGCATACCGAACTCAGACATGGTGGCATACAGGCAATTCCGTATCGGGCTATCGAAAGCAGCTTTAAAATCGATAAAGAGATGATGGGTATCGATCTGTTTTTTGTGGGTTTTTCCAGGATTTGACGTAGTGTGAAGATCTGGTCTATGGTGGACTTACCAGGTCTAAAGCCGCACTGATAAGGCCCAATCAGTGTGTTGGCGAACGGCTTAAGTCTTTCACACAGCTCAGTCGACAGGACCTTGTAAGAGATGGCAAGAAGACTGATTCCCCGGTAGTTAGCGCAGATTGTCGGGTCACCTTTCTTCAGTACAGGACAAAGGACACTGAGATTCCAATCGTCGGGCATACTTTCTACTAGCCATATTTTGCAGATGAGTTGATGCATACACCCTATCAGCTCATCGCCGCCGGTCTTGAACAATTCAGCAGGCAGGCCATCGGCACCAGCCGCTTTGTTGTTCTTAAGTCGTTGGATCACAACTCGTACCGCGTCATGGCTAGGTGGTGGTACGTCCACACCATCGTCGTTGATTGATGGCATCAAGTTAATTTCTCCAAAGACGGGATTGGTGGAGTCATCGCCAGCAAGCAGCTTGGAAAAGTGTTCCCTCCATAATCTCAGTGTGCCCTGCGTATCCGTAACCAAATTTTCATGTTCATCTTTACAGGTAGATGCTCCGGGCTTGAAACCTTGAGTCAGACGCTTAACTTGTTGGTAAAATTTTCGAGCATCATTCCTGCCACGTAACACTTCGAGTTTCTCACTCTTGTGCCTTTCCTTCTCTCGTTTCTTGCGTCTGAAAACGCGCCTCTTTTCCTTTCTCTTTTCCCGGTAGTTTTCGTGCACGGCTCGCGTTGCGGTTGACTGCAGGGTTCTTTTGTAGGCGGCGTTTTTCACTGCAGTAGCTTCGCGACACTCCTGGTCATACCATTGATTTCGCGGAAGTGGGCGTCGGAAGCCAATGACTTCCTCAGCGGCAGAGCGCATAAAGCGGGATATATGCGCCCAATAGTCCACCAGCATCATCAGGTAGAGAGTCAGGTTGAAGGAGCAGTTCTGAGAGGCGAGCGGAATAGGCTTCGGACGTCCGATGTGATTGCAGCTTAGCGACGTCCAGCTTTTGTTGCGTACCAGAGCGTACATCCTTTGCATTGCACAACCGCAAACGTATCTTGGCTGCAACAAGATAATGATCGGAGTAAATATTGACTCCCCGGAACGTACGAACATCTAACACGCTGGGAGCATGCCTTCCGTCGATCACAACATGATCGATTTGGTTGCATGTTTTCTGATCAGGGGACAGCCAGGTGGCCTTGTGGATATCGAGGTGTTGAAATCTGGTGCAACTTACTACCATGTTTTGCGCCGCGGCGAAGTCGATCAGCCGTAGACCGTTGTTTGAGGTGGTCTCGTGAAGGCTGAACTGACCGACAGTGGGGCCAAATATACCTTTTCTTCCGACCTTTCCATTGAAATCCCCAAGTACAATTTTAACGTCGTGGGCCGGGCAGTGGTCGTATACTTCCTCGAGTCTCGCATAGAAGGCATCTTTGACAGCATCGTCCTTTTTCTCCGTCGGGGCGTGCGCGCAAATCAAGCTGATGTTGAAAAATCGAGTCTTGACGCGGATCGTAGCCAGCCTTTCGCTCACAGGTGTGAACCTGGAGATATGGTGGCGAAGTCTCTTGCTTACTACGAATCCGCATCCCAATTCGAGCCTCTCCGCATGGCAGCTGTAGTAGATATCGCAACTTGCTTAGTTAGAGCAACCTTGTTCTATCCATCTTATTTCCTGGATGGCGGTGATGTCAGCCTTAATTTTTCCGAGGGCATCCGCCAATTCGATAGAGGCACCTTTCCTATTGATGGTCCGGATATTCCAGGTGCATATCCTTAAATCATAGTCCTTTTTTCGTTTGCAGTGGTCGTCAACGTTGAGGTGTTCTGTATCCGAGGCTTTTTTAGTCTTCATTGGAATGTTTTTTTTTACGTGGCGGGTACCAAACCCTGCGCACAACCCAGTTTACTTCCAGGGTGGACACGCTACACACATTCGCTCACTATCTCAGCGGATGTGGAGATAGCTACCCAGATGGAGCCGCGGGGAGGCTGTGTGTCAACTTGCTAATGGTTGGCTCAGAGATCGCTCTGGCAATCCCCAGGTGGAAAGCAGTAAGTAACTTTACTCTGATCAACCAAAAGCCAATCCATTCATCCGAGTACTCTTATGAAGTTTAAATGAATAAGTGTGGGAACACTCTGCATGAGCGCACTTGAAACGACCATCAAGCCACTCGCTACATTGCGAGTCCATCGAGCTTTTGTGCACAAAAACCACAAATCAAAACAAAACAAATCGAAACACCAAGCAGGAGAAGTGAGTGCTGCACTTGCAAATAAATCGCAAATAAAATGTTCTGCAAGTTCAAGCACTCGAAGTTAATTGCATTCGGAAACTCATATGATGATCGTTTCGAGTGCACTCGTGCAGGCCTCTAATAGGTATTTGACAGTCGTATGATTCGAATCACTCCAAAGATGTAGGCAATTAGTGTACTTCAAGATTAAGCATGTGAATTAAGCCCAATTTCCATGTGATCTTATCTTATCTTATCAAATATCAGGGAGGACATCACATGCCATGAAGATAGCAAATGTATACTATTAAATCTCGCATTCTCCAAGCCCATTAGGTTCTGTTCGCATGCTTTTTCTTTCTTACAAAAATTTGATTTGATATCTCTGATATGGGATAAGATAAAATAAGATCACATGGAAATTGGGCTTAAGTCAGTATGTATGCATACACTGATGTCTCACGTAAACGTTGAACTGCAAGTCTCTGATGTGTACGCACCTTAACACTTATGCTCTAAGCTAAATTTCTTTATATCTTTTATTAATTATTGTATTAATTCATGCTCTTTAAAATTAAAAACATCGAGTTTAGCCTAGAACCACGAATAACGCAATCAGTGCGGGAGCTTGGCGATTTGTTGCTATCCATAAAAGGTGGTGGTAATTTGAACGCCAATCAAGCCGCTCAACGTAACGCGGTGGCTGTGGAAGCGGATGAAGTGCTACGTCCATTAATGGATTTACTTGATGGATCGTTAACGCTTTATGCGCAGTCCTGTGAAAAAACTGTTTTAAAACGCTTGCTCAAAGAGCTTTGGAAAATAGTGATGCGAATTTTGGAGAAGACTATTGTATTGCCACCAATGACTGATCGAACGGTATGTATTATATGTTGTGCTGAATTCTGGTAAAGAACGCTTAAGTGAAAGTAAAGAATTATTCTAATATTCTATTCTATATCTGTCTGTCTGTCTGTCTGTCTGCCGCTGAAATTAGTCATCAATAAAAGTTAGCCAGTGTACTGGAAAAACTCGTTGAAGAGCATGGCACAGCCCACAATATTTATAATCGTTATACTGAGAGAACTAACAACGTAATCGTTATGAAATTCAATGAGGCAGATATACTTGGTGTAAGGTATCACAGCACCTGGGCCACAGCTAGGGTTGTCAGATTTTTGAAACACAAAATCAGTACATTCAGCGCAAAAAATCAGTACAAATCAGTACACAATTTTTTACATCAATCACAGCTTACATCACATAACAAAATTTTTTTTATTTCCAAACAAAAAAAAAAAGTCAGAACTTTTTTTTGGGATTCCGAGATTCTGAACTTAAAAGTAGCCTGAAAGTAATTCTAGATTAAATTTGAATAAACACATTTTTCACAGTTTTACATGCAGCAACACACTCCCACTTAAATTAAAACATTTTTTGACATTATAACAAAATCATGATTCAATAATAGAAGTTACCAACACAAAGCGTGAAATGTGGCCTCATAGCTGTCAAAGCGTAAAATAAATTGAGGAAGAAAAATTAATAGGGTCGTGCTTTTCAGAAAATTATCTACTTGACGTATGAATGTATCGAATTTTAGTATTATATGTAAAAATTATTTAGTAATTCAAATAAAACCAAAAATCAGTACAATTCAGTACAAATTGGGTAAAATCATTACATTTGCGTACTTATTTCAATATCTTGAAAAATTAGTATTTTTAAAGAAAATTTGTAAAAATTAGTACATGTACTGATAGAATCAGTACGTATGACAACCCTAGCCATAGCACCTAATATATAAGCAAATAACTTTAATTGTTCTTTAGGTAAACATAACTGAAGTTCAATTTATTAAGTAAAACCCAAATTTTAGTTAATTTCAATAATTTTAATTGAAAATATTAAGTTTTTAAAAATCGCGACCCGATCTGCTGTTGTTGCCTTTAGAGAATCAAGAGACCGAAGCATAGTCTATGGACCGAAGTAATCTTATAACGATGATCATATAGTTATTTTTAAACAAAATGCGATCGATAATTTATCGGTATTCAGAAGAGATTGGGGTGTTCAGACGAAACTTTGTTTTATCAACTATAAGTTAAGGCTGTGACATAAACATCTTGCCCCCTTGCGGAATAAAAACAACAACAACATTTCGAGCGGTCATAGAACAGTAGTAGAGATTGCAATAATAATAAAAAAAAAACTTTATACAATTCAAGAAAGTCTACTTGACTTAAGCAAAAGTACCAGGAGACCGACCATAGTTTGGTTTTTCGCTTTGAGGTTGAAAAAGTCGAAAAAATGTAATGCAATTGAATGAGAAGTCGGAAATATTTAAAAAATATTGAATAGGGTTGAAAACTCAAAAACAAATTAAAAAAAATTTGAAAGAAGTTAATTATACATGAAAAATGTTGAAAAACGTTGAGAGAGGTTGAAGCAGGTGAAAAAGTTAGATAAACTCGATAGTATATTAAAGTGTTGAAATAGTTGAAGGAGATTGAAAAGCTCGGAAAAAGTTGAAAGTCTTGGAAAAAGATGAATGAGGTTGAAAAGCCGAAAAAAGTTGAATGTGGTTGAAAAAGTCCAAAAAATATTGAACGTGTTGAGTAAGTTAAATAAGGTTGGAAAATTCGAAAAAATATGAAAAGTGTTGAAAAAGTTGAAAGAGTTTGAATAATTTGGAAAAAGTTGAATAAGGTTTAAAAATACGAAAAAATATGGAAAATGTTGAAAAAAGTTGAAAGAGGTTGAAAAATGTTGAAACAGTTGAAAGAGATTGTATAACTCGAAAAAAGTTGAATAATGTTGAAAAATTCGAAAAAAATATAGAAAATATTGAGAAAAGTTGAAAGAGGTTGAAAAATGTTGAAACTGTTGAAAGAGGTTGAAAAACTCGAACTAATTTGAATAAGACTGAATATATACGTATTGAAATTAAATTTTATTAGGATCACTCCTATAGTACGCTAAATATGGCATTTTACGCTATAAATTTGTATAATGAAATCCTGTCGAAATTCATATAATTTCAAAGCTTTTGGTAACCGACACCTCTAAACCAAATTTAAAAAATTTGACTCCAGGAGCACACTAAATATAGCCTTAAACATTTTTTGCTTGTTTGGGAGGTGCCACGCCCACTAATGCAATCTCGTCAAAGTCCATTTAGTTTCAAAGCTCATGGTAACGGAATTTAAAGAATATTACTCCAATAGTATATCTCGTCGATTTTCATTTAATTTCAAAGCTTATGGTAACCGACACTTTTACCCCAAATTTTAATGAAATTACTCCCACAGCACACTAAATATAACAATTAAAGTTTTTGCATGCATGGGAGGTGCCACGCTCACTGATGTCATCCCATAAATATTCATTTAATTTAAAAGGTTATAGTTACCGACATCTTCCTACCAAATTTTATTGGGAAAACTCCTATAGTACACTAAATATGGCATTTAGCGTTATAAGTTTGTATGGGAGGTGCCACTCTCACTAATGAAATCTCGTCAAAATTCATATAATTTCAAAGATAATAGTAACCGACACCTTTACACTTAATTTAAAAAAATTGACTCGAAGAGCACACTAAATATAACATTTAACGCGTTTTGCTTTTATGGGAGGTGCCACGCCCACTAATATAATCCCGTCGAACCTTATTTAATTTCAAAGCTCATAGTAACCGACACCACTACACCAAATTTCAAAAAAATTACTCCCATAGCACACTAAATATAACACACACCAAATTTAAAAAATATTACTTTCATAGCTATACTTGGTATGGCCGCTTGTAAAGTAGAGAAACATTATGTGGAGCGTCAATATGTAAGGCGCAGCTAAAACACAGAATATGATCCCAGGAATTGTCTTACTCTTATGTCTCCACTCTGCTTTTCAAGCAGCCATACCAAGTATCCGTGCGCAAGGTCCGATCTCTTTGTGATATGTATTTTTTTAACAATGGAGCTCGTCGTGAATTCTGGGCGCTCAAATTGATATCCCTGACCTTGCGAAATGTAATTTTTAATAATTTTACTTTGCTCTGTCGTAGAATGCTTTCCACGGCCCACTTAAATGCAAAAACTTGAAAAAATCATTGGAATACTATACAAAAATAATAGAACTTACTTTTTACGAACAAATTTTTTTAATAAGAGTAAATATCTAATTTTCAGAAGTAATGATATTGAACACTGCTATTATTCTGATCACTCGAAGTTACAAATTATTCCATATATGTAATAGCAAACTTAAAAAGTACTGTTATTTTTTTGGAACAAAATGTCATGTGCTTACTTTGTGTACTTATCAAGTAACTATATTTCAAAAGATAAGAAAAAAAAACGTAATTTGTTCGCAATATTTTCTTTCAATTCATAAATGACATTCCACTATTTTTTTTTGAACACAACTGCATATATTTATAAATTTATATAAATATATACATACAATTTTAGCTCGTTTAATAAAAGTAGATAAGGCAAAAATTTATTCAAATTTGTTTTGATCCTATTCATGAAGGAATTCAAAGTACGTACAGTGAATCAAAAAAGTTTAGGCACAGCGCCATTTACAAAGTTTATTTGTTAATAACTTTTTTTCCACTTGACTAATGAAAATAATTAGGATGTAATATTTAATAAGGAACATTTTATTAAATATTTAAGCAAAAGATAATTGAATTCCATTTTTTTTAGATGTGATGTTATAACAGTTAGCGAAAATGCATGATTTTCCTCCAATGTGCCTTCTACAAAATGTACTACAGCTTTGACGATGTCATTGAAAACGTATTAGAAAAAATGACGACTTTATTCGATCAGTGCAGTCTTATGTGTTCATTTTTCCGTCTATTCAGGATGAAGTGTAATCCGAGTACTCTACTTACTTACTTACTTGGGTGGCCATAACAACCTGTTACCGGGTTACGGCCGACCTCAAAAGCTCTCTCCAGGCGCCTCTGCTTCACGCGCGCCTTCTACAATCAGTCACACCAAGCGTGGATAGGGTGTCCTCGGCTTGGTCTTTCCATCGGAGGCATGGTCTTCCTCTTCGTCGTCGCCCAGCGGCTTCCGCATCAAACACCTTTTTCGCCGGAGCTTTTTCGTCCATACGCACAACATGTCCCAACCAGCGCAGACGTTGGATAGTGATGCGCTTGACTATGTCAATGTCAGCGTAGAGCTCGTACAGTTCGTGTTTCATTCGAATACGGTAGTCGTCGCTGACGTGAACAGGACCGAAGATTTTTCGAAAAATTTTTCTCTCAAACACCCCAAGCGTGGCTGCATCAGTCTGCGACACAATCCATGCTTCTGTGCCGTAAAGTAGCACGGGTAAGATGAGCGTCTTGTAGAGTGTCAGTTTTGTCGGGCGAGAGAGGTCTCTACTACTCAATTGCTTACTGAGACCATAGTAACACCTATTAGCAAGAGTTAGTCTTCGCCTTATCTCCAGGCTGACATCGTTCTGAGTGTTCACGGCGGTGCCAAGATAGGTGAATTCCTTGACAACTTCGAAAGTATAGTTGAGGCACTCATATGAAAAATTTAAGCCTTGGACCAATTTCCGAACATCTAATATTTGGCTTGACCTCCATTAGCTTGAATAACTGCCTGTATGCGTCAACGCATACTTCGAACTAAGTAAGATGTCTCCGCGGGTGTTATACTTGGCCTGTGGGTATGGTGTCCTTAAGAGAATCCTTGAATGTTATGTGATGAAATCGTTTTTTTTTTTTTCAGTAAGTGCCAAATATGTTCAATCGAATTCATGTCCTGCGACTGTGGGGTTGTTTTAAAATATTTACAATGGTACCACTCCTATACAAGAAACGACGAATGTTTCGGGTCGCTATCTTGTTGGATCACAAATGGTTTCCCATTCAATCCCAACTTCACAACACTTGGGGCTTAATTTTCCTACAAAATATTCTTATACAAGTGCTTGTCCATTTCCCCATCAATAAAGACAAGATTTCCCACTCCAGATGCTGCTATACACCCCCAAGCCATAACATTACCGCCGCCGTGCTTAGCTGTTTTGATTACATTATTTTCTTGCAGCTCTTTTTATGGTTTTCGGCAAATTTTTTGTGCGCCATCTGAGCCAAATAGGTTAAACTTTGATTCGTCACTAAACATCACGCTATTCCAAAAAGTTTCTGGCTGACTAACATTGAGTTTGGCGAACTTCTGCATTTTTTTCTTATTCACTGACGAAATTAACGGTTTGTGCTGAGGAACTCTTCCATAATAACCTTATCTGTCTAAGGTGTTCCATATTATTTGGGAATCGAGTTTTTCTCTGAGTCTTTGCTGCATTTTATGGCGAAATTTAACTGCCGAAATCTTTGAATTTTTAGCCACAGCAGCTACTACAATCTGCTCCTGGTGTGGCATAAATTTTTTCCAATACGATAATGACCCAAAAAATTCGTCGTTTCTTGTATAGGAATGTAAATAATTTAAAACACCCCCACAGTCGCAGGATATGAATTCGATTGAACATATTTTGCACTTACTGAAAAAAAAACATGTTAAGATGTTATTTTCGGCCAGGCCGAAACTCACATACCCTACACTGCACTGAAAGTACCTTTTCATCAAATGTTAAGAAGACGTTGAAGAGCATGAATAAGTCGAAAAAAATGTGAAATGTTAGAAAGGTTGACAGAGGTTGAAAAATTTTGAAAAGTCGTAAATATATGCAAAATGTTGAAAAAAGTTGAGAGAGGTTGAAAAAGTCGAAAAAATATGGAAAATGTTGAAAAAATCGAATAAAAATGAAAAATTTGAAATATGCCACGCCCACTTCTCCAATTCCGCCCACTTTTGGTTCCACAAATTATATTTGTGATCGACATCCTCATATTAAATTTCAGCACAATAGCTTGTATAGTTTGCGATATACGCTGCAGTTTAATTTAAAATTTAGGGCGGTGACACACCCACTGGTACAATCCAGCCCGGTTTTGATCCAGAAATAGCTTTTCATAAGCAAACCCCTAACACCAAATTTTAGTATGATTGCTTACTTATTTCGATACATATGGCACTTACCGTATTTTATTTGTATGGGAGGTGCCACGCCCACTGGTTTACTTAAAACAGCGCTTACAAATTTATGTTTATATGGGAGGTGCCACGCCCACTGATGCAATTCTATCAAAACTAATTTATTTTTAAAGCCTATAGTAACTGACATCTTAACACCAAATTTTATGAAGATTACTCTCTTAGTACACTATTTATAACAATAAACAGTTTTTGCTTATATGGGAGGTGCCACGCCCACAGGTACTATTGTACCAAATTTTTGTAATAAAAGACCTTACAGCAAGTATATCTACCTCACTAAATTTCATCACGATTACGTTGTTCGTTCTCTTAATATAACGTTTATAAATATTGTGGGCGGTCCCACGCCCTTCAACGAGTTTTTTCAATAAAGAGACTGAGCTTGTATTGATGACAGCTTTCAGCGGCATCATCTCCAAGATTTTTATGAAAATCGTTTGTGCCAATTTTTAGATATATGGAATCAAAATTTTTAGCAGTTGAAAAGTGCCACGCCTACTTTTTCAATTCCGCCCACTTTTATCTCAACTCAAGATATATTTGATATGTATCCGTTCACCAAATTTCATAACAATATCTTGCACGGGTTACGAGATATGGTGGTATAAAGGTTAAAATTTAGAGCTGTGCCACGCCCCTGTAGGAAGCTTTGAAAACTTCAAACCTAACCTAATCCTAATCTTGTTCACATGTGCATCAAATCACCAATTTTCATCAAAATCGCTGCAACATTTTTCAAAATTGACCTGGGTATATATACATAGGGTATGGGCGGCAGGCGTGTCAGTTAACCGATTTCGCCCATTTTCAATAGCAAGATGCCTGCAAGAAGATTTGACATATGTGTGAAAGTTTCATTTAATTAGCTCTCTTGGTTTTCCCGTAAACCTGATTTCAACAGACAGACAGACGGACAGACAGACGGACAGACAGACAGACTGGGTGTATATGCAAAATGTTGAAAAAAGTTGAGAGAGGTTGAAAAACTCTAAAAAAAATGAAAGAGGTTGAAAAAATTTGAAACTATTCAAAATTGATGAAAAAGTCGAAAAAATAAAGATAGTTATGAAGAAAGTTGAAAGAGGTTGAAAAAGTCGAACAAATACATATAGAATATATGGGAAAAAGTTAAAGGATTGAAAAAGTCGAAAGAATATGGAAAATGTTGAAAAAATCGAATAAATTCCGCCCACTTTTGGTTCAACAAATTATATTTTTGATCGACATCCTCATATTAAATTTCAGCACAAAAGCTTGTATAGTTTGCGATATATGCTGCAGTTAAATTTAAAATTTAGGGCGGTAACACACCCACTGGTACAATCCAGCCCGGTTTTTATCCAGAAATAGCTTTTCCTATATATAATGAAAAAATAACTGCAGTCTATAGTCCACAAGGAACTAGAAGCGAAAGCAGTTGATATTAAGTTAAAAAGTTATAACATATTAGTAGACTAGAGTGGGGTCTTAGCAAAATAATAGCAAAAATTAAGTATAAAAAAGATTACATACTTAAATATCGTACATCATATTAAATAACAACACAGATTAAGGCATTCAATTCATCAAAAGATAAAGTTAATAGCCATGATTGTGAGAAACACTGATATATTGCGGATTGATCTTAAATTAATTGGTAAACTATTAAAAAGTCTTGGAGCTACTGTTGTATAAAAATTCTGGAACAATAGTGAATTATGCGGTGGTACTGAAACAAGATTATCAGGCCTATCGCGAATTCCACTTATACGACAAAGTGAAATCGAAGTAGATTTGAACCGTTTTAAAAAGTTGTAGTCGATTGCCGAACTTTTGTTAGACGTTTATGTTATATTTTATTATTAAAGGACTTAACTCCAAAAAAAAATTAGCAAGAAAAAATCTTTGGTCTAAAAACACTAATATTCCACAAGATTTTTAAGAAAAGATTAAATATATTAAAGAGCCCATTTTTTTCAATAAAATTAACAATTCTGACTTTCATGGCTTTTTCAAAAACTTTGGAAAAAATAAGAAGAAGTGATATCGGCCTATAATTGTTAATATTTGAGCGATCGCCTTTTTTATAAAGAGGTATTACCTAAGCCAGTTTCATTTTATCAGGAAATTTTCCTGCTTGAACGCTTTAATTGAATATATGACCTAAAATATCACAGATATTAAAAGCAACTTTTTTAACGAAACAATTCGAGAAGCTGTTTGAAGTAAATGAATGTGAATATTTCAATGACATAATGATTTTATAGACCTCATAAGAGAAAATGGACTCAAAGAAAAAACTATTAGGCAAACATGGCTCATATGACAGACAACTGCAATGAATATCATCATTCGCATATTCTGCAACAATTTCAGAGCCTATGGAAACAAAAAATTTATTGAAATGTTCCACTAAGACATCAGCGTTAAGAATATTATTGCTATCAATTGTCAAACTTTGAACAATTTCATTACCATTATTTTTATGTAAGATATTATTTACTATTTTCCACTCCCTTCTGATATCGCCTTTAACTTTTTGAAATTCATTGCAGTAAAAACTATTTTTGCATACCAAAACATCTTTAGAAATTTGTTTACACAAAGATTTATAGCTGGCATTGATTGCAACATCATGTGGTCGTTTTCGTTTCTTTCTAAAAAGTTTATTTTTTAAGTCAATTTTTTTTTCAATAACTCAAAAGAAATCCATGGCTTCAACTTTCTTAAGCATTTTTCTTTACTCTTGATTATTATTGAACAATTTACAACATGCTCAGATAATTTTTTAATAAACATTTCATATGCCATGGATGGATCATTTTCATGATAAATTGGCTCCCAGCTTTCGAAACGCAGGGAACTATTAAGTTTTGCAAAATCAGTTTTAGAAAATGTTCTAGAAGCAATGGACACATCATTACTATTCAGCGTAATATTTGCAAAACTTAAACATGTCATGCAATGATCAGATAATTGAAAATCAATAACTGAAGTAAAAAGAGACAAATTTAAATCAGTTTGTAGCCGTACAAAGCTGTGATCAATACATGTTTCAGATGTAGTAGAAATTCGTGTTGGTTGGTTTACACATGATTCCAAACCATAAGAGGAAAAAAAAAAGATATCGATCAGTGCTAGGAGAATTTTCAAGTAAATTTAAATTAGGCTATTTAAGTCATTAAAAAATGCTTCAAGCAAAGAGCTGCCAAAAAATCTATAAATACACAAAAAAGTAAACTTCATACCATTTAAATCACATATTATCTTCAGAGCATCACAACTACTAAAGTTAAAACTATAATGCAAGCAATCAATTTCATATTGAACAAATAAAGCTACACCACCAGACGCATAATCATTATTGTAGTTAGCTATAAATTTATAGCCAGGTATTTCAAAAATAGATATTTCCGCATCAAAAATCCAGATTTCGGACAAAAATACAAAAACAGGCTTATTAACAAAAGAATCCAAATGGAGTAGCAAATTGCCAAAATTTTTACGCATACTCCTTATATTTTGATGAATACATAGGCAATTATTCAAATATATTTGGTTATAACACAAAGCTTGAGAATTCACAGTAATACAGTTTGCAAAAGGGATAGTGAACAAGTTTTCATCTAGAACATACATAAAAGCAATAAGATTATGTTATCGGTTCTAGATCTTCTAAGTTGTTAATAATTATGTAGTTTTCACCATCCATTTTACGCAAATATATTTTCCCATTCCTAGCCCAAATATATTTAAAATCTTTTTTCTTTTTAAACTTTCTGAGCTTCTTTGAGTAATATTCTTGTACGATGGTCTAAGCTGTCATTAATAAATATCTTTAAGTTCTTTGTACATCCGAACATCTTAGTTGTTAAGTTATTTCTGTTTTTAAACTTATTTCTCAATACCTCTTTTTTCTTTAAAACAGAAGTGAATTTTACCATCAGTATATCAGTGGATTTGATATTGTCTTTAATATTTTTTACAAAACAATCATCAATTTCTTCAATTTTAACATTTGCCCAACACCGCTAGAAAAAATTATGAGAGCACAATCAACTGCATTATTGTTATTTACAATAGGAACACCAATAATTTCTACACATTTGTCTTTACTTTTTGGCGCAAAAAGTTCACTTCGGTTTCAAGAGCATTTACTTTTAACATTAACCTATTTTTGTCCTCTTGCAAAGAGTAAATCATAGAAATCATGTTGGCATTATCAGCTCCAAGAGCAACAATTTCGTTGAAAATGTTTTCGAAAGTAATCTCTTGTTTTTTCACTTGCTGTTGCGGTTGATGTTGTTGTTCAAAAGGTACTGTTGACTGAAGCAATAAATGTTGTGTTTGTAGAGAACCAAGAAGTTCGTTATGCTTGTTATGCTTTAAACACAATAGAGCGGTGGCGGTAAAGCGGCGACGAATATACGCTGTCAAAAAAAAAACGCGACGAAAAATCGTTTGAATGAACACAATTGCGGCGGACGACTGCTTTTCACGTCTGATTTCTTGTGAGAGAATGGTATAGGGAAAAGAGAGTGACAAAAACAAAATTTGTAAACAATAAATTTTGCTGAGAAAATCCTATTGGCAAAGAGAATGACAAAGAAATGCAACACTGATCCGACGTAAAAATAGAATTAATTATAATCGAAGGCGAATCGTCGGCAGCTCACCAGTCGTACGCCGCAATTCTGTTCAATTTCACATGATCAAGTATGTTATAATTTTTGACAGCGTATATTCGTCGCCGCTTTACCGCCACCGCTCTAATTGTGTTCAAAGCATTATGTGTTGTTTTGTTGTGCCTGTGAACTACCTATTTTAAGCTGTTGGTTTTGTTGAGTATAGTATCAACTGAATTACTTTGGGTGTTCACAAGAGAAATAGGAGAATTTTTTTCTCTTAAACCCGATGAATTAGTTTCAGTGAGTGGAGAAGAAGCAGAAGTTGACGGGGAGTCCGAATTAGAGTTACGACGTGCACTCAAACATCTATTGCACTTAAATTTCGTGTTATTATTTCGCATGTAATCTGTTTTTTTCATTTAAATTTATGCATTTGCCGTGATAAAAGTTATTGCAATTACTGCACTTTACTTTTAGCTGATGACGCTCAACCTTTTGCTTGCACACGCATGCATATTTAGTTTTTTTTTCGTTTTTATTTAAATTTTTTTTTTTTTTTACACAGAAATTAATGATATCGCAAACACAAGCGACGGACTTTGAACCTCGACTTGACCCAACGACAAGTGTAAGAGAACTGTGGGCGTGTCACCTCTCATATAAGCAAAAACTGTTTATTGTTATAGATTGTGTACTATGAGAGTAATCTTCATAAAATTTGGTGTATAGATGTCAGTTACTATAGGCTTCAAAAATAAATTAATTTTGACAGAATTGCATCAGTGGGCGTGGCACCTCCCATATTAACATAAATTTGTAAGCGCTGTTTTAAGTAAACTATTGCTGCAATTGTTATGTAATTTAATGAAAGTGGTTCAGTTGCTATAGAGTATATCTGAATCAAAAGTGGCTGAAATAGCACCAGTGGGCGTGGCACCTCCCATACAAATAAAATACGGTAAGTGGCATATTTATCGAAATATGTGGTGTTAGGGGTTTGCTTATGAAATATCATTTGATATTTTTTAATTGTTAAAAGTTACCATTAAGAATATTATAAATTGTATATTGAAAAAATAAATAAATTATTACTACTAGGTACTATTGTACCAAATTTTTGTAATAAAAGACCTCTCAGCAAGTATATCTGCCTCATTAAATTTAATCACGATTACGTTGTTCCTAATATAACGTTTATAAATATTGTGGGTGGTGCCACGCCCTTTAACAAGTTTTCCAATAAAGAGGCTGAGCTTGTATTGATGACTGCTTTCAGCGGCGTCATCTCCAAGATTTTTATGAAAATCGTTTCTGCCAATTTTGAGATATATGGAATCAAAATTTTTATCAGTTGAAAAGTGCCACGCCCACTTTTATCTCAACTCAAAATATCTTTGATATGTATCCGTTTACCGAATTTCATTACAATATCTTGAACGGCTTACAAGATATGGTGGTATAAATAATAAAATTTAGGGCTGGGCCACACCCCTGTATGACCCTTTGGAAACTTGAAACCCAGGCTAATCCTAATTTGGTTCAAATGTGCACCAAATCACCAAGTTTCATCAAAATCGCTGCAACTTTTTTCAAAATTGGCCTGGGTATATTTACATAGAGCATGGGCGGTAGGCGTGTCCGTCAACCGATTTTGCCCATTTTCAATAGCAAGATGCCTGCAAGAAGATGTGATCTGTATGTGAAAGTTTCATTCAATTAGCTTTCTTGGTTTTCCCGTAAACCTGATTTCAACAGACGGACAGACAGACAGACAGACGGACATCGCTAAATCGACTCAGGTGGTGACGTTGAGCAAGAATATATATACTTTCCATACCTGCCATGCCCCCTTCGATGTGTTACAAACGGAGAAACAAAGTGAATATACCCTCGGTGTAGGGTATAAAAATATGGTTTCATCACATAACATCGAAGGATCCTCTTAAGGACACATACGCCCAGAATGGCCAATTATAACACCCGCGGAGACATCTTACTTAGTTGGATGTATGCGTAGACGCATACAGGCAGTTATTCAAGCTAATGGAAGTCAAACCAAATATTAGATGTCCGAAAATTGGACCAAGGCTTAAATTTTCATATGTTTGCCTAAACTTTTTTGATATGAAAATCATGCATTTTCACTAATTCAAATTCAAATAGCTTTTAAATATTTAATAAAATGTTCGTTATTAAAAATTACATCCTAATTATTTTTGTTAGCTAAGTGGAAAAAAAGTTATTAACAGATAAACTTTGTAAACGGCGCTGTGCCTAAACTTTTTTGATTCACTGTATGTATATATGTAGAGTTAAATGTATTAATATCAAAAATCAACCGACAACAATGACAATAGAAGACAATAAAATCTATAAAAAAAATATATCAAAAAAAGAAGGCAAATAATTGTGTCAAAGTAAATGATAATAAATACAGTAATAATTGTGATAATACTGAATGAATAAAATTAAGTAAATTTTCATTTACTGATAAAGTAAAATGGGTTTTAAATGGCCCTGGGACAAGCTCCACAAAAAGTCCAACCCAGCTCAGTTGATTGGGCTAAGGGTAAGTCAGGACGCTTACAAGTTTGCGACCGGATGATGCTAGGATATAAATCAGCTCCAAGTATTATGTCAACTGGTTGGGGCCAAAAAACGTTGGGTCGGTAAGACACCAGTTGGCGAACTCATTGTCTACCATCGGCACCATTTTCTGATGGATATAGTTTTGAGTCCTCGTCAACAATGAAGCACACAGCTCGTATAGAAAAAGTCCCTCCATGAGAGGACCATATTACCAGTTGGCAGCACCGACTGTCTCTAGCACGAATAAAAGCTGTCCTCAATCGTCTGGACATGCTTCGGGTAATGCTTTTCCGATCCTGTTGAGGATTTATAAGCGCCCGAATAAGCTGAACTTGGTCGTCGCTGTAAGCCTTGACCATTGCTGTAGGTTTTAAAATGATGGAATTCGGATCACTCCAAGGTTCAGGTTCATTTTCTGCATCTCGCACGCTCGCTAATCGGTCATGAAAATGAAGCAGAGTATGATGGGACCGATGGCATATCCGACACTTTACATCACTTGTACAGCATTCAGTCTCATTAGAACGCGCCAGACAATTACGACAAACATTGTTTCGGTTGACGAGGTTGATCCATTCAAGCACGTTGAGCGTAAGAAAACGGTAACAGTGTTTTAAAGGGTGTGCTTGGTTACAGATTGGGCACCTATAAGGGTGTGACCGCTGTACAACTCTTGAAATCATTGCTGAAAATAATATGCATAAATAAAAATAATGATGCGTTGTATGAATTAAATGATAATACATTTTAGACATTTTAAGACAAATTCTCCACACGCACTATGAGTGCGACATGATATGAGTTATTTGTGAAAATGGGATAAAATTGACATGTGGAAGTGCGAAAAAGTGGAACATGAGACTAGATTAGCGCGAATAATTCGTTATTGCGATGGTAAGACGACGAGTTTGTGAATAGAGTGCGTAACCGCCCTGCGTTGTGTAATAACATCAGCCACACGAACGCGATTATTATTGCCAATTTAAATTTTTTGTCACACGACCTAGTCGCCACTCTGTTGGGCATACGGATTCATTTCGTAGAACTACCATATCGCCTACTTGGATATCTGCCTCGGGATTTTTCCACTTGTAACGCTTGTGGAGTTCAATCCAACATTCATTTTTCCATCGACCGCAAAACTGTTGATGTAACGCTTTTAGCTTACGCCACCTATCAAGCGACATCAATGGATGTCGAACTTTCAGGCTCACTCGGAGATAAAAGTGCGGAGCCGATCAAGAAATGACCTGGAGTTAAAACTGTTAAGTCAGAGATGGAAGTAGAACTAGGACATAGTGAGCGAGAGTTTAGACATGATTCAATTCGAGCCAAAAGTGTGGAGAACTCCTCGAATGTATATTTCTGTTGTCCAGTAACCTTGCGGAAGTGGAGTTAAATACTTTTTACTCCAGCCTCCCACAGGCCACCCATGTATGGAGCGGTGGCTGGAATGAAGTGCCAGGACAATTGTTAGTACAATGAATTCTTTTGCGTCTTTTATAAGTTGCATAGAGGTTCCAAGGAAACTTGTGCCATTGTCAGAAAACATTTTATTGGGACAACCTCGGCGAGCTATAAGTCTCGATAAAGCTGCCATGAATGAAGAAGTGCAAAGTTCACTAATAGGCTCAAGGTGAATGGCCTTTGTGGAAAAACACACAAATAAGCACACGTACCCTTTTGTTATTTTACATGCACAACCAGTTAAACTTTTTATGTGAAGTCGACTTCAGTATTGAAAAATGGACAGCTAATGATAGTTCGTTCAGGCGGAAAAGAACCCATTATTTGACTGCTATACTTCTTTCGTTCAATGACGCAAGTTTTACAATTAAAAATACAAGTTTTTGTAAAATTTTTGAGTTTCACAATCCAAAATTCGGACCAAATTAATCTTGCGACAGTTAGTTCCCACCGTGCAGTGAACAAATTTGACGTATAGTCTAGCAAACCTGCAATAACCTGTATGATAAGATTACAGCATGTCGCTCACGATAAGCCAAGGTTGGAGATGAGGCCAGTCCACCATTCGTTTGGATTACTTGATTCAAGTCTAAAAAAGGTGTCAATGAAAGAAGCGAACTTTTAACATCAATTAATCTTTTCTGAAGTAGACTTTGATACTCTTTACAGAAAAATAAGCGCTGAGATATAATTATTAAACGTGTTTTTATTGATAGAAACTCAGCCGCAGTTATCTTTTCGGAATCATAAGAAGAACTAGAAGTTAAAACTCTATGTGCTTTGTGAGAAATCGAAAAATATAAGCAACTACATGTACAGCACGACAAAGGAAGAAAATCTTCAGTAATTGCCGAGCTAGTAAAATGTGCTTTTAATGGTTTTGCTTCAAGAGTTGTGTTAAGGCTTGTTGCATCTTTACTTTGTGGCCATTGACTCTTTTATTGTTTAAGCCACAGAGGTCCTTGCCACCACAAGTCATTTCGAATAAGATCCAAAGGGCTTAGCCCCCGCGTTGCTAGGTCGGTAGGGTTGGAATTTGTTTAGGACCAGTTCACGTTTCCAACTTTTTCAAGAATTAAAGATACCCTGTTTGCCACGAAACTGGTCCATGAACATGGAGGCTAAGCCATGATAGCACAATTGTGGAGTGTGTCTAACAACATACGGGAAATAGATCAAAAAAGATTTGCTTCGCGTTTTGTATAAGTTAACTTGCATGGAGGAGGCTTGCATTTCATCTGATGCCCAATGTTTTTGCAATGCTTTTGTCTTCTAATGAAAGAAAATCGACATCAAGAAGATGCTCGTGGAGAAAGTAATTTAAACAATCTTTATTATTGGATGTCCACTTACGCAAGCTAAAACTAAAGCGGATTCCAAAGCTGAAATGAGCTGATCTCTTGCTTTTTTATCATGAAAACGGGAAAACGATATTTTTCATCCCAAGCAAACTAAAGTAGAGTACGTATAGCCAAAAAGGGAGCACAGTTTATTCCAATGGTAACAGTTTTTAACTCATACGCTGATATTTTGATTGGCTTGGATGAATCGAAATTTGCCTATACATCTTCTCGATGTTAGCACTAAAGGCATACTTTAAAAAATCGCCATTTGAGGATTAACATCAGATTGGAGAATAGGCCCTGAATAAAGCACATCATTTAGGCTGTTGAAATTTGAAGAAGAACAAGAGGCATTGAAACAACGCGAACTTTAGTCGTTGTGCTCTCCGGTTTAATCACAGCATGATGAGGTAAATATTAATTTTGAGGAGCTGACGACTTGCTTTCAGACATGTGATTTAAATCAGCATATTCTTTAAAAACGGAATCATACTTTGATTTAATTTCTGGTTTTCGCAGCAATGATCTTTCGTTTTGACAGAATTGAGAGATAGCAATATTACGAGACGAGCCTAAAGAATGCTCTTGGAAATGTGGGCTTAAAGGGTAAACTCGTGCTCGAATAAAGATTTTCGCAATATTGATCTTCTGTTGAAATGATTCGAAAAGAGCTAACTGTTTGTTTATTGATACTTTAGTGCAAAGAGAATTACACCTTATATTTGGTTATGAATTTGACAATAAAGGCATTGGTCTAGTCAAAATCCAACCAAATACAGTATCCTGGGCTACAAGAGACCCAAGCATATTTTTTTTTGATTCCTTCAAGGATGATGATTGGATACAAATCCCCTCCTATAAGGATGTCAATACTTGAACTTAAAGCAATGAGGATCTGCATACTGAAGCGAAGGCATTGGAGGAAATTTAGCAGGATCGAAAGTATGTGATGGCAAGCTACCCGAGATCAGCGGTATCACAAGCGCCGTCACTTGATTAGATATGAAAATTCAGAACCTTTGTTGGAAAGTTGCTAATTGATCCGTTGATACCAGAAACTTGCGCGGAAATAGCTTTTGAAGGAAGATTAAGTATGCAACGGAGTCGATCAGTAATAAATGATCCTTCTGAGACAGGACCTATCAGCGCTTGGGCCTTATAAATAACACCGTAATAATTAATATTAACTAAGGCTGTACCAAGAAGAACCTTTTTGGTAACAGCTTTAAAGCAGGACTGAACGTTTTGCACAACGTCAGTGGCAGAGGAGAGTGTGGACTGTATTTCGGAATTGGAGGGCGGCTGTTTCTGAGTTGCGTGAACAAATTTATTTTTTCTATGGGAATGTAAAGTAGAAGGCTGATCAGATGAACTTGATATTGCGTTATTGTTATTAGGTACCGCTGAAGCCGTTTGATTTTCTTTGTGCAAGAGAGTGTGATGATTCTTTTTGCATTGAAAGCAAAAGAAATTGCTTTTACACTCTCTAAGCGGAGAGACAATTAAGACAATAACGATGTTGCTTAACTGCCGCGATGCGATTATTCACATTTATTTTCATGAAATTCGAGCATTTCCAAAGTGGATGATTGCCTTTGCATACCCTGCAAAATGGCAGAGACTACGTGACCATGATATGACTTCATAGCATTGAACTTTGTGAAATTTGATTTATTACCACAGGAGGACGCGGATGAATGAAAATCAGAAACAGCCTCTAATGTTTGGAAACGACAGGTAAGAAAATTATTGAAATCGATCCATTTGGGAATCTCTGTATTTACCGTAATCGACAGTTCCCACAGAGTAAGCGTGTTTTCATGAAGGCGAGACGAACACACAAACAAAAATTGAGTCCCAGGTAGAAATGTTTATGCTGTAGTTTAACCCTTAAATGCTCATGAGCTCCGATTTTCGTGAAACAAATATATTAGGTATAAAAAGATAACGAAAGAGCAGCTACATACCTCATTTTTAAAAAAAAAAAAAAGAATTTTTTGGCAGTTATTTACAAAAAAGTGGTTGTATCTTAGAAGATACAATGAGCACTTATCCGTATCATACTTACCGAAGGAATGGTCAATAAATAAGATGAAGTGAAATGATTAAAATTTGTTTCTTATATGGATTTTTATTTTCAGCAATTTATATAAACTAATATAAATAAAAATAAGTAAAATTAAATATAACAAACATAAAAATAAATTCAATTCGATACCAATATAAATTACACCTGAAATTCTTATTATGATGGTAGTCATAAAAACAATTATTTTCCGAAGTTAAACATAAATTTATTTTACACTTTGTGCAAAACATCCTTGTTTGTCCTGGACAATTCGGCATCTTGCATCTTCCTTTTTTATCCATCGTTGTCCAATGATCGATCATGTCAAGTCTGCTATCCCTGGGCGGCGTCGGATGTACATTTGGTCTTCGACGTTTTTCAAGAATTTACTTTTCTACAGATGGACGTCCACGCTCAGAAGCTGCTTTTGTATTGTAAGAAAATAATGCGTCTGCGACCTCAAGCTTAAAGTCTACTAATCTGGTTTCCTTAAATCCTGGCCGGTCTTTATTTATTCTCCTGTGTAGTAGCCAGGCATTTATACAGGTCATATCAAGAAGGTGATAAAATATTCGGTTTGTCCACTTTCGACTTTTCATCATTATTTTGTGGCGACCCATTGAACTGTCCATTAAATCCACGCCACCCATGTGACAGTTATAATCTTTTATAATTTGACAGATTTGGCTATTTTGTCGAATCGCTTTACTTTCACAGGCTGCGACTCTGTATTATTAGTGTCTAATATTGGCTTAGTGCCAATATAAGTAGAAATCAGAGTAACAATTCGGTTGTCTTTCCATGAGAGTGTCATTATATCGATGCCATATATATTGGATACGAGTTCATGACTTGTTCCACGCTCGTATTTCATCATTACTTTCTCATCAGGAAGCTTTCAATTTTTAATTCTGTTTCGTCTGATAGTGCCTACAGCAAGTATACCCTGTGTACGCAAATACACTAATAATGGCACAGTGGTATAAAAATTGTCAAAGTAGACTACATGGTTTTGAAATCGAGGTACTTCCCGAAGTAATCTGACCACTATATTTGCAGAAGATTGAAGATCCGGCTCCAATTCAGCTGGAATTTCTATCGATCCACTATATATTTCAAACTTGTAAGCGTATTCCGTAGTATCGCACTTTACATAAAATTTAAAACCCCATTTTTTTGGTTTATTTGGCAAATATTGCTTCATATAGCTACCAATTTTTGTGGAGCACATTTGCTCATCCACAACCTACTTAATTTGGGTATACTTCCAAAAGTTTTATTGAGAGAATCAATAACAGGTCGGATTAAATAAAGCCTATCCCAATTAGGATCATCTCGCTCCGGCTGCTTATCTTTATCATTGAAATGAAGGACTTCCCTTATTTTTTCAAACCGTCTTCAGCTCATTTGAGTTTTTATAATATTTACACAACGGTTGGAATTGTCAGACCAATAATCTCTTGTCATGTTAAAAAGAATTCCAATAAATTTACGCAGGTCGAATACATTGAAAACAAATGACTCGTCTATTCCAGCACATTTTCGAGTCTTTTCAACTACATTGTCTTCCAAAATCTCTGGAAACAAATAACACCAAACCTGGTATGGAGTTTGCAAATCTTTTATATTTTCGGAAGGACTACAATCACCTCCAAATCGAACTTGCTGATCATTAAATTGAAGATTACCCTTCTTCCATAAGACTTTTTAAAATTCAGCCGATTTAGGATTGATTTTTACTTCTTGAAACTAAGATGCAAATGAAATGCAACTCCTTCGTTTTGAGGCAGAAGAAGTTGATGGCTCAAAATTAGGCACTTCCAACTGACCAAGATCAACATTTGTTGGACACCCCTCATAATTATCGTCGTTTATCATTTCCAGAAAAGATTCTTGCATGGAAACATTGAGGTCAATCTCATACTCAGCCCCTTAAGCGATATTATTTTCGTCCATAATCAATTGCAAGTCAGATTTTCCTAGAAGACCAACTTTCTTTCCACATTTCTTCTCCAGAGGAATAGTTTCTTGTAAATTATCAATATCTGAATCGCTATAATCGGTGCTATCATAAGCAATATCTTCACTATTGCACAACAATGTAGACACTTCCTCTTCAGTCATTTTGACCCTACCAACCTTTATAAAACTTGCCATAACTCTTTTAAAAATAAGGACTCTCAAAAACCTGTTGAATAAATCAGTAAATTAATTTAATAACGTGTGTTCAATTATATTATCGAATTTCGATACTCAAAAGCACTGAACTTGCTGCCTCAAGACATCAAATATAAATAAAATTGAGCAACAATGCTGTGCAAAACTCAAACACTAACGATTTTTAGAGATGTAGAGGAACGCTCATTGTATCTTTAAGCGGCCCTCACACGATCAATATTACTGACAGTATAATTACTGACAGTATTTACATTGCTGTCAGTGTACCCCTCAAACGGTCAGTATTCTTTGTTGTCAGTAATCTGCGTCCGGCTTTGTTACTTTATAGGCCACTAAAAGGTCATTGTATGCGGATTTTTTTTGACCCTATTTGAATAGTCCTTGGAACGCACATCCCATAAGCATTTTAAGCTTTTAAATTGGGCAATAAAAGCACTTAATTGGTTTCACCTTCCATCGCTGTGCAAATAATACTGATGAACTGTCAGTATTCACCTCACACCATCAGTATTACTGTCAGTATTTAACAACTTCGTCAGTAATATCCGATTTTTCCATCAGTCATCAGTATCGTTTTTCTATACTGACAGTACATCAGTACTCACCTCATACGATCAGTAATACTGTCAGTATGCAAAATGCTGTCAGTAATACTGATACTAATTCATAAATAATAAGAAAAATAAAATTAAGTAAAACCGAAAAGAAATACTTCGCGAAATGAACTAGAAAATGAACTTCAAAGGTAGGCTATCACGACGTCAAAAAAAAGCCTACCATAAAAACATAATTTCTTGACTATGATGGATATGAGCTTGGTGAACCTACGAGTTAACCGTAAGTGTATGCCAAGGTTTTCAAAGAACAAATAAATCGAAAAGAATTGGAAAATATTGAAAACCTTTAGAATAAACACTAGACTCTCAATTATTGGAAGATCTAAAAATAGTTTAAATGCGGAATATAATTGAGAAGAAGAAAAAAAACTGTTCACCAAAACTCCAAGCGCATCAAAAAAGTTCAAGAAAGTTTAAATCATTCAATTATTAAAAACTGTCTTTAGTGGGCACTTTTATTAATAAAATCATTTAAAATTGACAAAATACCTGGAATTGGGAATAAGATGCAATGTAAATGTACTATAAACGTAATATAAATGTAAATTTATAAGTAAATTATTCAAAAATAATTAAAAATACCTGCAGCAAATGATTTTAAGGTTACGAATTTATTTGATTGACGTAATCCCACGCGAAAGTCGATTGTTCTACAGATTGAAAAATAACACGAAAGAAAACCAAAACTTTTTTTTTTTAAATTCATGTCACTTTCAAATGGCTGTAACTTTGCGAGGAAACATAACAGATAACCATTCAAAAGCTTATTTTAAAGGGGACGGTATGAAATGATAGTTTTATTAAAATAAGATAAACAAATTTTTTTGAATCCAATACATGTCCTCGAAAGTAGACAAAAAACTTAATTTTTAGGTACTTAACCTCAAATATTTGAGAATTCTGATGTGAGGGGTCAATTTTAAGGCCGAATTCGGATTCATCGCAAAAAATTACTTCGGAAAACTATCTCTAAAAGATATATTACCTGAATTTACTTCATTTAAGCTTGAATTTTGGCCTGTTTTCAAGCGTTTTTAATTTTTCTATTACTCTAGTCTTCTGATAAAAAAATAGTGGAACATCGGGACTACTCAGAATTTCTTTGTCTGTTTTTGGACTACAACGCTAAAGAATATTAGACCAAGAAAAAAATTTTATTTTTCGAGCTTACCTCGCTTAGACCCATATTTGCGCTGTTTTCTGGGAGTTTTTCGATGTTACCAATATACCCAGCTTGTATCGCAAAACAGCCATCCCCATCGTGTTCAGCAGACCCGAAAAAATAAGAATCAATACCAACAGCCCGTATCTCATGCGGTATTATCTTTCACTCACAAATAAAATTAATTCATAAATCGAACTTTAGCGACCTCTGAATATCAATATTTTTTAAAAAAATTTTCAGTGCCTTATTTTTTTACATAACACTAACTACTTTTCATATAAGCAACATCAAAATCGAAAACTCGATTTTTTTTTTGGTCACTCTAATATACATATATGGAAATGAGGAAGAAAAATGATGAAAATCCGCTCACCCTTAACCTTGTCAACTTTTTTTTATAAGTGTAAAATGTCCCTTCAAAATACAGCAAACCAGCATTGTGAAAAATGGGGTTCCACCAGTAAAAGATCTTGAAATCTAAGGTTATAATCCCTCCACGGCACTGCTAGTGGATTTCCAAAAAAATTGTTTCAGCAAAGCCCCACGAAGAAAAATGAAAAACAATCCAAAAAGGTGCTCCCCCGGTGTGGCAAACAACAGCAGGAATTGACTTTAAAATAGAACTCAATTTGAATCTGTGAATATCAAAGACATCCGGCTCGAAGTGACCAAAATGTTTAGGTAAACATCACCGAATTTGAATTTATTAAGTGAAAACTCAAATTTTAGTTAATTTCAATAATTTTATTTGAAAATATTAAGCTTTTAAAAATCGCGACCCGATATGCTGTTGTTGCCTTTAGAGAATCAAGAGACCGAAGTAATTTTATAGTGATGATTATATAACATAGGCCTGCAAAATGAGGGTCATAACTTCCTCTCGGGAATTTGATAGCTGATTTTAAAGTATTTTGGTTCGCTGACTACGAATATGTGCTCAGAATTGCTCTATCACGTAAGGTTTTTGAAATATTCTAACCTAAAAGTGCAAAAAACACTGTTTTTTGGCATATTTGAGGTTACGTAGCACCGTTTTTTTTTCTATTTTTCAAAAACTAAGTGTGGGATCTTAAAGTACAGTTCTTCTTCTTCCAAATGCTGTTCAGTTTTTTAAATTTTCAAATCTTTTCATATGTCCCTAATGAGTTTTCAGCAGGGACCCAAAATAACTATTATTTTCTTTTTTCAGATTGAAAAAATTGCCCAATTTTAATAATTATTTTTAAAAATTGATTTATAATTATTATGAATAAGAAATATTTTATTAGTTGTCAATAACTATTATTTTTCAATGGATTTTTTTTACGTTGAGTCATAACTATTATGAATAAGAAATATTTTATTAGTTGTCAATAACTATTATTTTTCAATGGATTTTTTTTACGTTGAGTCATAACTATTATGAATAAGAAATATTTTATTAGTTGTCAATAACTATTATTTTTCAATGGATTTTTTTTACGTTGAGTCATAACTATTATGAATAAGAAATATTTTATTAGTCGGGCACTTTTTAATACCTTTTTTTTCGACTTCGACCTCTTTCCAAAGATTGGTGAAAACAAAATTTCAAAAAAGGACCAAAATCGGGCACTTTTTGGTACCTTTTTTTTCGACTTCGACCTCTTTCCAAAGGTTGGTGCAAACAAAATTTCGAAAATGGACCAAAATCGGGCACTTTTGGTACCTTTTTTTTCGACTTCGACCTCTTTCCAAAGATTGGTGCAAACAAAATTTCGAAAATGGACCAAAATCGGGCACTTTTTGGAACCTTTTTTTTCGACTTCGACCTCTTTTTAAAGATTGGTACAAGCAAAATTTCGAAAATGGACCAAAATCGGGAACTTGTTGGTACCTTATTTTTCGACTTCGACCTCTTTCCAAAAATTGGTGCAAACAAAATTTCGAAAATGGACCAAAATCGGGCACTTTTTGGTTCCTTTTTTTTCGACTTCGACCTCTTTCCAAAGATTGGTGCAAACAAAATTTCGAAAACGAACCAAAATCGGTACCTTTGGTACCTTTTTTTTAGACTTCTTCCTCTTTCCAAAGATTGGTGCGAACAAAATTTCGAAAATGGACCAAAATCAGGCACTTTTCGGTACCCTTTTTTTCGACTTCGACCTCTTTCCAAAGATTGGTGCAAACAAAATTTCGAAAATGGACCAAAATCGGGCACTTTCTGGTACTTTTTTTCGACTTCGACCTCTTTCCAACGATTGGTACAAATTTTTTTTTTCAAAACGGTCCAAAATCGACCACTTTTTTAGTTGGGACCAACTCTGGTGATGGCCTAAGCCCATTGTCAACCTCTTTCCATCGATTTTTTGCAAAAAAAAAATTCAAAAATGGACCTAAATAGAACACTTTTAAGGATCGGTACCACTTCTAGTGATGGCCAATACCCTTTTTAGACCTCTTTGAATTGATTGAAGCAAAAAAAACTTCAAAAATGAGTCAAAATCGCGTACATTTTCGAACCGATGACCACCTCTACTGATGTCATAAAAACCACCTCCCCATCGATTGGTGAAAAAGATTCACAAAAATGAAAATCTTTTGAACACTTTTTTCAAAACAACGTAAAAACGTATTTTTCCAAATTAATAGTTATTGACAACTAATAAAATATCTCTTATGCATAATAGTTGACTCAACGTAAAAAAATCCATTGAAAAATAATAGTTATTGACAACTAATAAAATATTTCTTATTCATAATAGTTATGACTCAACGTAAAGAAAATCCATTGAAAAATAATAGTTATTGACAACTAATAAAATATTTCTTATTCATAATAGTTATGACTCAACGTAAAAAAGAATCCATTGAAAAATAATAGTTATTGCCAACTAATAAAATATTTCTTATTCATAATAATTATAAACCAATTTTTTGACATAAAACTTATAATAGTTATGTCCCTGGTTTTCAGGTATAAAGAAAATTTCAAAATGCGATAACTCGGCGAAAAAAAAGATATTTCAGAAAACTCAACGGTATTTGAAAGAAAAAGAATTGTTCTTTAAGATCCCAAACTTTTTCCAAAAAAAAAAAACAGTTCTACATAACCTCTCAAATAAGTCAAAAAACAGTGTTTTTGTACTTTTAGGTTAGAATATCTCAAAAACCTTACGTGATGGGATTTTTCGACTATTTTTCTCGTAATCAGCACACAAAAATCTAATAGAAACACTACTCGAACTTTAAGAGGGATTTTGTTGTAGGACTGTGTAATTTATCGGCATTAAGAACAGATGGAGGTGTTCAGACGAAACTTTGTTTTTTCAACTATGTTTAGGCTATGACATAAACAATTGTTATAATGTGCTTTGAGAGTAATTTTCATAAAATTTGGTGTATAGATGCCAGTTACTATAAGCTTTAAAATTAAATAGACTTCGACGGGACAGGCCCGTACCAACCCGACTTTGCGTGGGGGAAAACAAATTTTATAATATATAACGTCTTCATTGAAATTTTTTTTTCATCAAACATATATTCAGCAGTTGGCAAATAAATACATACACCTAATTCTTTTTTTACACGGTAGATACGTTCCAGACAAAACCGTGTAAAAAAATATCCATATCCTTCAACCCTATTATCCTTCTAACCCAATTCCCAAACTAAATTTCTTAAAATTACGGTTAAATAAAATATTTTTCTTTAAATTTTCAATCAAATTGCTTTTTGTAATAGTGCTAAATCGCAGGAAATCGTTTAAAAACGGAATTAATTTTTTTTTTTGTTCTAGACCGTGTTATGTCATACCGTGTAAAAACAGAATTGGGTGTACTAAAGAACTTCACTCTCGGTTTTGTCTGTTATTGGAATGTGGTCTTATTTTGCGAAGAGTAAAACCAACGGTCTTAGAATGACGATGTAAGGCTGAGCGATTGGAAACAAAGATTCTATGCCACTCATTAAGCTGTTTTTACGATGATTGAAAAAATTAGATCACAAAAGGGTTTCGATAAATACTTTTTTCAAAAGACAGATGGATTTGGAAAAGCTGCGGCCATTGGTTGATTTGGGCATCCAATTACCAAGTGAAATTGAACTCAAAATTGCCAAAGAATACATACTCTAGATCGAATTCGCACAAAGAATGAACAATCAAACAAGTTGAAAAAACTGGAAGAAACAAAAATTTAAGTCGGTCTACAGTGGTCCCAAATCGTTTTTTTGGTTCAAAAATCGCTAGAGAGCGCAAATCTTGACAAAAATAAACAGTTTTTTTTAAATGAAACTAACTAAAATGCCAATTAATCGTTGGAGCCCGAATTTTGAAAAAAATTATCTTGTTTTTGTTTTAAGTTAAATTCCAAATAAATTTTTTTTTTAATATTTTTTAGTTCAAAAATTTCTGGAGAGCGCAAATCTTGTCCGAAATTAATAATTTTTTCTTCGAATCAAAGCTCACTGAAATTCCAACAAATACTTGGCAAAAAAACACAATTTTATTTTATATTGTAAATTTTTGGTTGAAACATTTTTTTATCGTTTCATGCCTTTAAGCACAAACGACATGGCTTTGAAAAGATTCAATTCACTGAAAGATCGCAAAGTACAGTTATCTTAGGAAGTTATTTATTGTTACTGTTTTAAAAAATATAAACTAACCAGTATGAACTATAAAAATAAGTTTCTTAATTGCTTTTAGTTTCGACTTTTCCTTAAGTTTTCCTAAAAAAAACATAAAATTGTAAGCGTTGTTTTAAGTGAACTATTGCAGCAATTATTAAGCTGGTTACTTGCTTTAAAATATGTATGTCTGAATGAAAAGTGGCGGAAATGGTATCAGTGAGCGTGCACCCTACCATGCAAGTAAAATACGTTAAGTGGCATATATATCGAAATGTGTGAGCAATCTTACTAAAATTTAGTGCAAGAGTGTTGTTTATGGAAAGCTATTTCTAGATCAAAATCGGACTGGATCTTATTAGTGCGTGTGTCACTACCCTAAATTTTTATGCTTATTACAGCATATGTATATCGCAAACTATACAAGCTATTGTGCTAAAATTTGGTATGCGGATGTCTATCGTGAATATAATTTGTTGAACAAAAAGTAGATCTAATTGAAGAAAATCGGTAGAAGTGTTGATATTTTGATCCATGAAAACCAGTATTCACAATATCATGCAAATCGAAGAGGTCGTGCCAGGCCGACTTTCACTTTGACGTGAAATATGCGTTATATATTGTTTTTGAACTTTGTTCATTTACTTAAAACAGTTTTCAAAATTCTTACACCCACTTTTTTTCACTCTTCTGTCGCTCTTTTAAAAAGATGATGTTCAAAAATATTACGGACAATGCAAAGAATCTGGCTTCAAATGCTAAAATCGAAGATATGGGTCGTTTGTTTAAGACTCACATGGCCGGTAAACAGGATGTGAAGAGCGCTCTAAGCGGTGTTATGGACATATCAAAGGAGGTGGAAAAGAACTTATCGCCCAAGCAATGTGCTGTACTTGATGTTGCGTTGGATACAATCAAACAATATTTCCATGCCGGTGGTAATGGACTCAAGAAGACATTCTTGGAGAAATCACCGGAGCTGCAGAGCTTACGCTATGCATTAAGCTTATATACACAAATGACAGATACACTGATCAAAACTTTTATATCAAGCCAAGTACATGAAGGTATGTATCATTATGTTGCATGCTATTTTTTTGTTTTTACACTTTTTGAATACACTGATCCTTAAACCGATAAATTTGAAAATCTATATGTATTATTAATTATTATTAAATATTGTGTATTTTTTATTATGAAAATACTACACTTTTTATCAGAATTATTTTTGTTTTCAATCTTGAAATAATTTATGCAATTTCTTGCTAACATATATCTATGTATATATTGATCTACACAAATATCAATCTAATTTTGTTCACTGAAATGGTATTTACTCTTTATTGCAAAATTGAAAAACTTTAAAAAAATATTAGGATGTCCAGAGATGTTCGACACAAATAATTCTTGAATATATCTTATATTTTTATTTAAACGTTTTAAGTTTATGTCGCGTGAAAAAAAATGCGATTTAAGAAGTTATTTATGCAATTTACAGTTCATAGTAAAATTGTAACGTGACAAGATTACAACGAGTGAAATCATATAACTGTGAACTCAAAAATGTATTGTTTGCAAATTATGTTTTAGTCTCACTTACTTACTTAGATGGCCATAACAACCCGTTGTCAAGTTACAGCCGCCCTCATTAGCTCTCGCCATGCGCCTCTGCTTTGCGCCCGCCTTCTCCAATTATTTATGCCAAGCTCGGTTAGGGCTTCCTCAGCTAGATCTATCCACCGGAGGCATGGTCTCCCTCTTCGTCGTTGGCCGGGGACCTTCCCTTCGAATACCATTTTCGCAGGAGCTTCTTTATCCATTCGATGGAAATGACTCAGCCAGCGTAGTCGCTGAATTGTTACACTCTTAATTATGTCAATGTCGGCGTAAAGCTCATACAGCTCGTGGTTCATTCGAATGCGATAGTCGTCGCCAATAAGACCAACGATTTTGCGGAGATAAAGAAGTACAGGTAGAATGAGCGTCTTGTAGTGCTTTAGCTTTGTCGCTCAAGAAAGAGCTCTGCAACCTAATTGCTTAATGAGCCCATAGTAGCACCTATTAGCAATTGTTATTCTCCGCTTAATCTCCAGTCTGACATCATTGTTGCTGGTTACGGCGGTGCCAAGGTAATTGAATTTCCTTATTGAATTCTGCATCCCACACTCCCTTGTTATTGTTAGTAGACATCATGTACTTCATCTTGCCTTAGTTTACCGTCAAACTCACTTTGACTGATTCTTTTTCAATGGCAGTGAAAGCAGCAGTTACATCTCTCTTTCTTCAACTGATAATATCAATATCATCGGCGTACGCAAGGAACTGAACACCCTTGTAGAAAATAGTGCCATTATGATGCACACCGGCTATTCGTAAGATCTCCTCCATAATGAAATTGAAGAGATCGCAAGAGAACGGGTCGTCTTGTCTGAAAACTCGTTCGGTATTTAAGGTTTCGGGGACGTCATTCCCTACCTTCACGGAGCTACAGTATTGTTCAACGTCATCCTGCAGAGCCTTATCAACTTTGTAGGTATACCGAACTCAGACATTGTTGCGTACAGGCAATTTCGCACTGGACTATCGAACGCAGCTTTATAATCAACGAAGTCAAGTGTCGATTTGATATTAATTTTTTTTTTTTTATCTAAGCATAAGCCAACGCTCAGGGGCTGCCCCCTATAAATGCAATGCACCGTGTTGGTTTTAAGAAAAGGAGAAAGGTTTGAGGGAAGGAGTGTAAACGGAGTAGTATCAGTGAACATTCCAATTGCCGGGAAAGACAGACGCAGGCAGGCTGTTTCACAACTTAATAGTGCGACCAAAGAAGGAACTATCGCGAAAGTGTGATGTCCTGTTGAGCATCGGCGTGACGCAAAAGAGATGGGCCTGATAGCACGCCCGAGTGCTGCGAGAGAAGATACGGAGTGATGGAATCAGATCATGAATCTCTCTAGAGCACATCCCATCAAAATACCTATAGAAAAGGGTTAAATACCCTACGTTACGCCGGTGGTGAAGGGAATCGATAGAGGCGAGGACAGATTCATCGCCTATTAGTTTCATCACACGTCGCTGAACGCGATCTAGCAGCTCCAAAGTGGTTTTTGAAGCCACGGCCCAAATGTGTGAGTTCTACTCTAGTTTAGGTCTAATGTAAGTGAAGTAGACAGTACGAAGATCAACTGGGGAGAAGTATTTCTTACACCGTTTCAAAAAACACAATATACTTGTCTGGTTGAACCGATATGCCCAGAACGTCAAGAGTTGTTGACCTCGTAATATCTAAGCCAGCCATATTAAGGGAAGGAAGGGAGAAATCCATTCGTCTGTGAGACAACAGACAACACTGGGTTTTAGTAGCGTTAAAATTAACGCGGTTAATACGACTGTTTACTTTCAACCTCCATAGAGCTTGGGCGCTTTTTGAAGCAATAGGAATGACAAATGTTGCAGTCGTCCGCAAAGGAATGGATTGGGTTGGTGGTCGGTGACAGAAGGTCGTCGATAAAAATTAGGAGGAGGGTCGGAGATCGGACATAACCCTGGGGAACTTCAGCATTAATGAAGTGTTCATTAGAGGTGGAGCCGTCACAACACGCAGAATGTGATCATTACCAACACCAATGGCAAGTAGTTTTGATACAAGGGTGCGATGCCACACTCGATCAAACACCTTGGAAATATCCAGAGCGACAACCATACTTTCAGCGAAAAGGTGAACACATGGTTTCTCAGTGAAAAACAACATAAGGTCTCCAGTAGAACGAGACCTACGGAAACCATATTGACGATCACTAAGTAATTCGTTGCGCTCCAAATACTTAGTTCACTAGGTAAAAGTTTGTTACACTCTCCATAACTTTGGAGAGCGCAGAGCATATCGCAATGGGTCGATAATTATTAAGGTTGGAAACCTCGACTTTTTTGGAAACTGGCTGGACATTAGCAACCTTCCAACATGATGGAAATATCCCACTTGTGTAGGATATGAAAAAAGATTGCGTAAAGTCCGAGCCAGCGTTGAGGCACACAATTTAATACATGGGCTGATATGCCATCAGGCGCTGAGGCTTTATTTATCTAAAGGTTTGCAAGGACTATTTTTACTGCCCTTGTTCGAAAGTTAATAGTTGGGAAAGTCGAAGACCTACTCTGGACAGGGGGTAAGAGCTGACAGCTTTCTGGAAGTGTAACACTTTTTGCAAAGGTGCTAGTCAACAGATTGGCTTTATCAGCAGCGTCAGTGAATATTTGGTCGTTCATTAGGAGAGTAGGAATAGTCGATGAGGACTGATTCTTCACTCTCTTAACAAATGACCAAAAACTTTTGCCACCTTTCGGTAACGAAAGGATTCTTTTGCGCAGGTCTTGTTCGTGAAGAAACTTTTCGCGCTGAATCGTGGAATTACAGCAATTTCTAGCATCGATGCGAAGCTTTTCGGTATCAGCATTCCTAATCAGCCGCCAGTTCCGAAATGCTTCCTCTTTGGATCTGACTGCAGACCTGCAAGTCTCATTAAAACAAGAATGGTCCTTAGGTTTAACGTTCACTTTTTTAAAAGCTATGAAGGACCGCATACCTAATAAAATTATTTCTTGTACTTTTCTTTGTATTTTGGCCGCGCCATTTATGTTCCTATCAGCGAAACACAATTTCCACTTGAAATTACGAAAAAAATTGTTCAACGCAACCCAATTTGCTTCACCATAAAGCCATACAATCCGCTTCGGAGCTTTCAGCGAGACAGTGCGTTTTATATGAAAATGCAGCGGAAATAGTACGATGGTCCGAGTTACCAAGAGGTGCAAGGACAGACACATCATATTTTTCATGGTGTGACGTCAGAAAGAGGTCTAGTGTCCCCCCAACGCGTGAAATGTGCGTGGGGTCGTTTACTAGTTGAGTCGGCAAAAAACTCAACATATCGGCCTTCAGGAGTTGTATGGCCAGAATGGCGCAACCAATTAGAGAAATGAACATTCAAATCACCAGCAACAACAATTTCACTGTCTGGGTACGACTCTAAGAACTTGAAAATAGAATCAAAGAAAATGTCTATCTTTTCGAAGGTTTCTATACAGGAAACAGAAATGAAGAATGTGCGACTGGACTTTGAACTTAATCCACATGGAACTAAATTTGGCGTCCGTAGTGTTCAACTGTTGCTGACACTGGTACGCAACATCGCTACGTATATATATAGCGAGGACCCTATGGGGAGAGAACAATGGCAGAAGGTGATAATCAGGTATCTGAAAATCCAGAGGATCAGTATCCTCACACACCTGAGTCTCACCAACCGCCATTACTTGGGGATGGGAACTAGGTACATAGGCATAAACCGAAAAAAAGTTCGATCTGAGGCCGCAAGTGTTGCAGAACTCAAAGCGAAATGTTTCCGACATCTGCGACACCACAAAAACCCAAGACAAATGTGAATGCTAATTGCTAGTGGAGTCGAGGCCAATACTAAAGAGCGGAAGAGAAGGTGGGCAAGTGTTATGCCTTTGACCACTCAAGACTCAAGCTCCAAGCAATAACCACACTTAGCAATTAACTTAGGATGAGGATAAGAAGAGAAATAGGCTACCAAACAGCAGTACTAGCATAGGGGAGGGCATAGAAAATCCCTATACGTTGATTAGCTTTTTCGCCAACTATTCCCAAAGTTGAGGGAAATTCCCTAATCTGTGAGCACTGCTTGCAACTTGGCAGCGACGTCGATGTGTGTGTGTGTGTATAGCTGTAAGTTGCTGCAGTTAATGATGCTGGGCTAGTTGTTGTTATATTGCAGTATTTTATTTTGTTATGATAAAGAGCCGTTCGGACGACTTGTCAGTTGTAATTGCACTATTTTGTTAGTGATTGTGATATTTAGCATATTTTGTTAATGTTTAGTAGCAGTTATTTTTTTTTTATATCTGTGGTTTCTTGTAAATTAATATGCTTAGAATATGTTTATTGACATTAAAAAAACCTCGCGACGACTCATGGGCTTTCTCCTGGACTTGGCGTAGTGTTAAAATCTGGTCTATGGTGGATTTACCAGGTCTAAAGCCATACTGATAGGATCCGATCAGCGTTTCTGTATGCGGCTTCAATCTTTCACACAATACGCTCGAGAGGATCTCATATGCGATGGAAATAAGACTGATACCCCTGTAGTTGGCGCAGATTGTCCCCAAGCTGCACAACAAGGTCGTAAAGACGTCGTTTTGACGTCGGAAGATGACAACATCCGACCCTTCCGACGTCTCCACGACCACGCTACGACTCAATTTTGAAAAAAAAAAACGATTAATTGCATTTGTGTTCTTTGCCAACTTTTCTGACCAAAAATTAAATAGTTATGGCCCGACTCTTTGCGATTAAGTACGACGAAATTTCACGACTCATTTTATTCTATAACCAGTCGGATTTGTTTAATTATTACAATTCTTTTCCAATTTCAAGACTGTATTTGTTCTAAAATTAGTCTGATAATATGTTTATAAATAAATTATGTCTATTTATTTTCTTTTGCTAAACTTATTATTTTTCATGAAAATTATTTGCAAAATGAAAACGCTGAAAATTTTATTGTTAAATTTATATGCGTTGCATCGAAAAAATACAATGCGCTTCTCTTAAATTTACATAAAAAAATAATGTTTTCTACACATCTTAATGAAAATGGCGGAGACATTATCCATACGACAAAATTTGAACCAAAAACGACTAATAGTCGTGTATTTTTAAACAAACTGATCATTTTTAGAAATACTCTAAACTAATGTACATAAATTGACTACCGACAGTCTGGCGACCAGCTGTCGTTAAAATATGACTTATGAAATTTTTGACGACCAAATGTGGTTAAGAAACTAACAAATCATTTCCATAATAAGCCATAAAGTACTTAAATAGTTATTTTTATCATTTTTTAAAATCCTTTCCACTTTGGCTCAATAATATATTAGGAAATACTTCAGCCTTTCTATGTAAGCGTCTTAAAAAATAAATAAGTCCAGAAATAGTCGTATGGCGTAAAGATACGGTCACTAAAGTCGTTTTAAGTTCACTTTTGGTCGTACACGATAAAATAAAAAGTCGAACTCCGACTTGTTTTGTGATGTCATTCATTGTGAAGTAAATCAACCATTCGTACGCCGACGTCTTTACGTGGTCTTAAAGTAGTCGGAACATGTGCTGCTTGGGTCGGGTCTCCTTCCTTTATTACAGGACAAAGCACGCTGAGATTCCAATCGTCTTTTTCTGATGAGTTGATGCATACACCTTATCAATTCATCGCTGCCAGCTTCAAACAACTCAGCTGGCTGGTCGTCAGCACCTGCTGCTTTGTTGTTTTTGAGTTGCTGGATAGCAGCTCGAACCTCTTCATGGCTAGGTGGTGGTACTTCCACTACGTCATCACCGATTGGTGGTATCGTTCTGTATTCGCTCTGAGCGGCATCGGTAGAATGCGGTGGAGAAATCCATAATCTCAGTACACTCTGTGAATGTTTAACCAGATTTCCATTTTCGTCTCTACAAGTGGATACTCCGGGCTTGAAACCTAAGATTAGACGCTCAACCTATTGATAGAGTTTTCGTGCATCTTTCTTGCCCTGGTATACCTTAAGTTCCTCACGATCCTTTTTTTTACGTCTGAAAATGTGCCTCTCTTCCTTCTTCTTTTTGCGGTAGTTTTCTCGCATGGCTTGCGTTGCGACTGAGTGCAGCGTCTTCTTGTATGCTGCGTTTTTTGTAGCAGTCGTATCGCGACACTCCTGTGTAGGTGGGAGATGTGTGCCCAAATTCCACCGGCGTCGTCGGCTCCAGAGGTTGGTTGGTTGAGCTTAACCGAGAGTTGAGCGGAGTAGGCTTTGGCAGTACGTTGTGATTGCAGCTTGGCCACGTCCAGCTTTCGTTGCATGCTCATGCGTACATTCTTCGCATTGCATAGCCGCATGCGGACCTTGGTTGCAAAAAGATAGTGGTTAGAGTTAGTGTTGAGTCCCCGAAATGTACGGACAACTAGAGCGCTTGAAGGGTGCATTCCGTCGATTACAACATGATCAATTTGGTTTTTCGTTTTTTGATCCGGGGATAGCCAGGTGGCCTTGTAGATGTCAAGGTGTTGAAATTTGGTGTTACTAACTACCATGTTTCGCGCCACGGCGAAGTCGATCAGTCTCAGACCGTTGTTTGAAGTGGTCTCGTGGAGACTGATCTGACCGACTGTAGCGCCAAAAATGCTTTTTCTTCCGACCTTCGCGTTAAAATTGCCAAGGACTAAGCATTTAATTATTCTTTTTAAAAGTTATTGAGCTTATTATTAAGCATTTTATGTATATCAAGTTTCTGCAAACATTTTGTATCCATTTTTAAAAGTTATTGAACTTACTATTAAGCATTTTATGTACATATGTCAAGTTTCTGCAAACATTTATATCCGTTCAATTCATGATTGTATAAACATTTATAACAACACAAATGCAACTAAGCATTAGTTGCTGATGTTCAATTTTCATGAATTGACTTTGGTTTTAAAAAATGCTTCCAGAGACTTGAATTCTTATAATGGAAGCGAATAAAGTTTAACCTAATTAACTGTTGAAACTAATTAACTCGGGGCTCAACCGGGATAGCCAAAAATGTGCAATTGGAAGTAGCGGAAATTCTAGTGGATTGTATAGCTGCCGTGCAACTGATCAACCAAAGTACCCAAAGTACTCCGGAAAGGAAGAAGCGGTATCTTATCAAATATAGTACTCCGGAAAGAAAGAAGCGGTGTTATATTAGTTTAAAGTAATTGTAGTTATTTTATAAATAAGAAGTGAAAAATTGTAATTTGTTTAAATTACTTTGAATTCGTGTTAAAGTGATTTCTAATTTAAAAGTCTTTAAAAATATGTTCTAAATTTAAGAATAGGCATATTCTCTTTGGCCAAAACCGAAACAGAGGAAATATGGCCTTTACTCCACAAGAAATGGCTCGTCTCATTGCTATGGAGACAGATATACTTAGGTCAACCTTTGAGCAAGAATTAGCCCCCCTCAGGCATTTACAAGTGCATAATGTCCCTGTTAGAACTGCAGCTACCATTAAACCGTCGGATATAGGAATAATGAAGTTTGTAGAAGCTCTGTCAGTTTTTGATGGCAAAATAAATGAGTACGCTATTTGGCGGAATCGTTTGGTCACAGCTATTTATAAGTACGTTTACTAATGGTAATAATCAAGTAGAAAAAGAAGCATATTTCACTGCATTAGGTTTAGTGCGAGACAAGATTGTAGGAAATTCGGAGGCTGTATTTGCAAGTCATGCAAAAATTTTCAACTTCGATGCAATTATCGAAAGGTTAGACCTGACGTATCAGGATAAATATTCAAAGAGGACTTTATTGCAAGAATAAGCTTCCGTAAAAATGGACAATCTCAGTCTTAGGGAGTTTTATGATAAGATTAGTGTTTTGCTTACATTAGTGACAAATAAAAATATTATGACACACGGTACGGATACGGCCATAACTAGAGAAATGAATCAAGAGGCTAGGTGGGAGACCTTAAAGGTATTCATTAACGGTCTACCGCATTCACTGAGTAATTTGTTAACAGGAATGAATCCTCCTAACATAGAAACAGCAGTTGCTAACGCTGAAGTGTTAATGCTTGATAAGACCTACTTATCACAGCTCTGACCTATTTATAGGAATATTAATGCACAATCTTCAAACCATAGAAATTTCTATAAAAGAAATAATAACTTCTTGGGGAACTTTCGGCAGAATAAGCATCAATGGATGAATACTTTAGAGCAGAGACTAAATAATCTAGAACAACCAAACTTTATTGAAGTATTTCAAGTCACTCAAGAGCAAGTTCCATACACACAACAACGAGATTTTACTCAGGTATCTCAAGTGGCCCCAGAGCAGTTTCCATACGTACACGAAAGTCTTAATTTTTTTAGGATAAAGCCAGATGTGCCGTATATCAATAAAAAAAAAATTAAGAACAAATAAAAATTTAAAAATATTAATTGATACGGAAGCATCTGGCAATTGTGTAAAATACAATATGTTTAGTAATCAGAAGAAATGAATGACTCCATATAATCTAAGTTCTATCCACTGTAAAAGTTTGGTTAGCACTTATCAAAAAGTGAATTTATTTAATACAGTAGCAGATTTTCATGAACTAGATGCTTTAAAAAATTTTGAAGCAATTATTGGGATGTCATTGCTGCATCAGATAGGCGAAAAAATAAATTTGCTAAATCGAAAAGTAATACATAACCACGGTGATGAAGAATTGCTCTTTGAGCAAATTAAAAACATTAGTTAAGGAAAAGTTTGTGAAGCTAAAGGCAAATTCAATACCATCGATCTTCAGTGTCAATGGAAACCATTGAAAAATTAGAAAGAATATTGAATGGATATCAAGGAGTTTTCACTAAAGATAAAAATTACCTACTCTATAACACTAACATTAAATTTAAACTTAAAACCTCTAATGTAGAACCAGTATGGGTAAAACCACATCCTTTTCCGCAAAGTGTTGCAGAATTCGTCAACACGGAAATTAAGACCCTGTTAGATAACAATATAATTCGTCCTTCATTTAGCCCCTACAACACACTAGCATGGGTAGTTGACAAGAAAGGACCGGTTGGTGAATCAAACGGACACAGACTAGTTTTCGATTTTCAAAAATTAAACAGTTTTACAGTAGCAGACAAATATCCAATACCTGAGGAATCGGTGATTTTGTCAAATTTAGGTAAGGCAAAATACTTCTCAACAATTGATCTACAATCAGGGTTTCAACAAATCCTGGTAGACGAAAAGGACATCCACAAAACCGCATTTTCCGTCAATAATGGAAAATAAGAGTTTTTGCGAATGCCCTTTGGCCTGAAGAATCAGTATTTTAAAGAGCGATTGACGACGTACTCCGTCCATATGTAGGGAAATTTGTTCACGTTTATATAGGTGATGTATTAATTTATTCTAACTCGGAAGAGGAACATTTACTTCATATAGAATCATTAATTAAAGCTTTATCCGAAGCAAATATTAAAATTTCTACAGAAAAAAGTAGATATTTTCAATAAGAAGTTGAATTTTTAGGATATGTAGTATCTCAAAATTGTTTAAAGATGGACCCAAAGTAATTAGAGAAAATAGACTCCTACCCAGAAACAACCACCTTACGCCAAATGAGTAAGGTGCTTTCTAGGGTTGTCTGGCAACTATAGGAAGTTTGTTAAAGATAACAGTAGGATAGGGAAGCCTATGACAGCCTATTTACATGGTGAAAACGGTAGAACTTCACAGTTTAAAAGCAAAAATGTTAAAATAGAATTTAATAAAAACGCCAGAGAGTCCTTTGAAAATATAAAAAAAATCTATAAAAGAGGCTATGACGTTATACCAACCTGATTACTCCAAAAATTTCGTTTTGACAACTGACGCCCGTAGCAATGTCATAGGCGCTGTTCTGAGTCAGGATAGTAATCCTATAACGTTTACTTTGTCGAAAACAGAAGATACCTGATGGCTATAGTGTAGGCTCTAAGAAATCTTAAAAATTATTTGTATGGCGTACAAAACATAATAATCTATACTGATCACCAACCACTTTCGTTGTAAATAAAAACCCAAATGTTAAATGTTAATGCTCTCATAAAGAATATGCACCTGATATACGATTTAAACCTGGGAAAGAAAATGTGGTGGCAGATGCTCTCTCTCGAACGAATTTAAACACACTTGCGGTGCATAGTTCTAATAGTTCCCCAGACCTGGAATTTGTAAAAAAGGTAACTACACCTCTAAACTCTTTTAAAGTTCAGTTAATATTGAGCATGGATGAATCAGAAGATAAGATTTTATATTAAGAAACCTTCCCAGGTATGTGGAGACATGAAATAAAGTTTAGTAACATGAATTTTCTATTAGATAAAGTTAAAGGACTCTTAACTAAAAGTTCAGCAGCACTGTACTGCAATGAAGAAACCTTGGCCAATGTCAAAGACATATTGATCAGCACCTTTCCAACAGTAAAATTCCTATGCACACAAGTTTTTCTAAGAGATATAACCTCACCGGATGAGCAATTGACAATTGCGGAGGAATCGCACAACAGAGCAAACCGACAAGCACGTGAGGTAGTGAAACAAATTATAGAAAAGTTTTGGTGGCCCAAGCTCACAGCAGATGTAACAAACATTAACAATAATTGTGACATATGTAAGCGAACAAAATATAAACGTCGTCCAGTCCTACAGAAAATAAGTGTGACACCTATTCCTGAGGTAGGGGGTCCACTTAATGTGGACATATTTTTCGCTGATAAAAATCGTTTTTTGATGATTATGGATCCCATTACCAAATTTTTAACCGTACACCATTTAGTTAACTATTAAGACTTGAGGCAAAGGTTATATGAAGTTAGTCTGTTATACTCCAATGTTAAAACTATAGTTTCAGACCATGAAACTTGAACTCTTGATACTAAATTTTTTACGATCCCACGTACAGCTCTAGGGATTCAGCACAAAACTGTCCCAGAAACCCATTCCAAATCGAATGGAACCTTAGAAAGATTAAACTCAACCATATCTGAAATTTTAAGAGCAGCTAGGCTAGAAAATTTTCAACAGGATATAAAACTTCTTATGGTCATGACAGCCCGTAAATACAATGAGTCAATTCACAGTGTTACACAACTCAAACCTACTGTAGCATTTCATAACTTAGAAAGTTTTACGAAACAAATCAGAGAAAGAATAATTAAAGCTCAAAGTCAAACACTATCAAGAATGAATGAAAATAGAGCTGAAAAGCAATTTAATGAGGGTGATATAATTTATACTAAGCATAATAGAAGAAATATATTAGAGCCTAAGTATGTGAAGAGGAAGGTGATAAAGAATAAAAGACAAGACGTTGAAGCCACAGGAACGGGCCGTAGAGTAGACTATATTAGACATTAATTAAAGTTTATGGTCATTGGTCAAGGGAATATACTTATATTCTTACGTCAGGAAATAAAAGATGTAATCCTGACTTTAAATCTTAGTAAACTTAATTTGTTAAATACACTAATCATAAACATGAATGAAGTTGCTGATGTAACTAAACACGAAATAGATACAGTTTCTGTCAATGATGTACTACAAACATCTGACCTTAGAGACATTCAGAATAAGGATATTATAGTAATTTATATCTTATATTCGTTAATTACTGATATGTGTATAAAATATTCACTAAGAGCTTTGTCTCAAGAAAACTATAAGATAATTATCCCATCCAGTGTAATTAAATGTAAATCCGCCTCATACGAGATACCTAGTAAATGCAATACTACCTACAGTGGGACTTTCTGCAAAATGGCACCCAAAGTAACATTCAACGAATTCGCAACCAAATTCGCGCTTCTTCGGATAGTCGCTGTAGTAGATATCACAATTCATCCGTTTAGAGCAGCCTTGTCATTTCCATCGAATCTCCTGGATGGCGGCGATGTCAGCCTTTATTTTAACGAGGGCTTTCGTCAGTTGAATAAATGCACTTTCCCTTTGGAGGGTCCGGACATTTCAGCTGCATATCCGTAAATCATTGTCCGTTTTTGTTTGCAGTGGTCGTCTTCGTAGTAGGGGCTATTATACGAGTCTTGTTTGGTTTTCATTGGAAATTATGATAATATGTGCTGGGACCCAAACCCTACACATACATTCCAAGTTTTAAGTCTAGGGAAGAATCGCCTTCTCACAACTAGTTCACCCCCGGACGGGTGTCCAACCGACCTCCAGAGGATACTTTGCCAAAAGACCGAAAGCTTATGAACTGCTTAAATTGTTTGCAAAAGATTTATCCCTGGCCACTCCCAAGTAAGTGGCGATCACGAACCTTATCCACTTACGTGGGCTTCTAAAAACAGCCCCACCCTCCATTATATATATATTTCAAGTCTACCAAGTTTATGTACGCACATCAGAAAAAATTATTTAGTGTAATTAAAGCATTAAAAAAAAATTAATATATAAGAAAAAAAATGGAAAGTTTGCTGAAAAAAAAAATTTGAAATGAAACTGTAGTTGAAAACTTTTGCAATAAAGAGTAAATGTCCATGTCAAAATTAATTAAAACAATACACTAATTCTACCCTTTACTACTACTACTACTACTACTACTACTACTACTACTACTACTACTACTACTACTACTACTACTACTACTACTACTACTACTACTACTACTACTACTACTACTACTACTACTACTACTACTACTACTACTACTACTACTACTACTACTACTACTACTACTACTACTACTACTACTACTACTACTACTACTACTACTACTACTACTACTACTACTACTACTACTACTACTACTACTACTACTACTACTACTACTACTACTACTACTACTACTACTACTACTACTACTACTACTACTACTACTACTACTACTACTACTACTACTACTACTACTACTACTACTACTACTACTACTACTACTACTACTACTACTACTACTACTACTACTACTACTACTACTACTACTACTACTACTACTACTACTACTACTACTACTACTACTACTACTACTACTACTACTACTACTACTACTACTACTACTACTACTACTACTACTACTACTACTACTACTACTACTACTACTACTACTACTACTACTACTACTACTACTACTACTACTACTACTACTACTACTACTACTACTACTACTACTACTACTACTACTACTACTACTACTACTACTACTACTACTACTACTACTACTACTACTACTACTACTACTACTACTACTACATCCATTTCAACACAACACTGCCTAAATGCTGTTGTAGTGAAACAACGCCGTGAGTTAACTGCTGAAGAAATGAAAATTCTTTCGATACCAGATGATGAACAGCAAAAGCCTCCAGTTAAAAAGCATATTCGCGAAAGTCGACAAGGTTTTTCCTAACTCCACTTTTTTACTTTTATACGAATTCTGTTGTTTTGTCGATTTCTTTTACTTTGTTGTTTGTTCGTTTGTTAGTATGTTTTCTTTGTTGAATTTAACTTTATTATAAACATATTCATATAAAGTATAAAAAAAAATTATCCAATAGAATAATATACATTAATACATTATATGCTAAATTACATACTTTTTAATCTGTTCAGAAATAAATTACTACTCTTTCCGCTCGTCTTTCGGCTCAATTTTGTTTTTTTTTTTTTTTTCAAAACGTAGTATTCATGCGTAAAACATCGTATATATAGTGGTAGAAGTAGATAAAAAAGCTGACACAAATAATCGACTCTTGAGTTCGCTAAAAAAAAATACGTTCTTAAATTCTTAAGGAACGCTTAAAATTCGAAAACTTAAACCTTCAGAAAAATATTCCTTAAAAAAAATGATTTCCTTTAAAACTTTTTATTTTGTTCCATAGTTCCTGTTGTACACATGAATTATTTTTGTTTGCAAACATACTATTTTTAAGCGTTCCCGAAAAATTCAAAAACAAGAGGTTTTTTAACAAACACTTATCATCAAACATCACTTTGAAGCAATGGTATATTGTATAGACATTAGCGTGCTTTTGGCAATTTTTTTACTGAGAAAAAAAAATAATTACTTTTTAGTTCATATGTAAAAATAAATACATACATCCTCAATGAATGTTCCGAATATGATTATTTTAAGGTCGCCCAAGGTAAATGAAGCTATTTCATATAAAAATGTATGCGATCATCATAATTTACTTAACTTATAATGAAGAAATCATTAGTGCTCTTACTCATATATTATCCAAGTTACAGGACTTAAAAGAAAACTTCATTAACCATTATGGATAAAGGTTAACTTTTTTATGCTTTTTATGCATGCTACTGGACATATCGCCTAGTAGTTTCATACAGCTCATAAGTTTTAAGCGTCCTTTGCATACACAATTTATTTCATAAAATGCGTTATTTTACCTGAAATCAAATGAAAATGTTTTATATAAAACTTGCTTCAATTTAGTTTGGATTTCTTTTTTTTTTTTGACATCTACATTTTTATTTATAAAATATACATTTTTTAAGACAGTGGCAACACTGCAATCCAAACATAATTCGTTTGAACACCCGAGAATGCACGAAATGATTGTGCGAAAAAGACCCGAGTGCGAGAGCGCCTTACTCTTAACATATTCCAACAACTTGGTGGTGGTTTTTACACGCACAAACTTTTTGCGGTCGCTCCTCACATGAGTACAAAAATGAGTAAAGAGAAAAGTGATAAGTATTTTTGCGATCGCATTATGCTAAGTATAACAAAGCTATAAGTAAAAACAACACCGCATAGTTTTTGTGGCGGTGTTTTGCATACTCGGGTATGAAAAATAAGCAGCATTTATGCGGTGTACTCATTGTTGCGGTGTACTCATTGTTGCGGTGGACCGCTGCAGGTCTCTGATACATATTATAGAGCCATGGAGTCACCGTACTCTGCAGCAATATTGATAAAATACCGTCTGGTTCTGGTGACTTAAAAGGCGAGAAACTGTTTAGTGACCATAATATTCTATTAAAGAACTGATAGATTCTTGAAAATATGTACGGGCAGAAAATGATTTTTAGATAGAGGCTCTACTGTTCCTTGTGGGGACTCTGTCTCTATCCAATCAGGTTTCTTGACAAACCATGGACTAGAGGATTCTGCAAAGCTTAGCCGAATCCTCAATGTTCTCTATAGACTGACAAAAAAGTTTTCCAAGAGTATTTTTTTGTAATTCTGATGTTTTTTTTTTTTTGTACGCCTTTAGACCTTCCCTGTACAGCTGCCATGATTTCTGAAGATGGCATTGATTAAAAATCTTTCTTGTGCCCTTCCTTAGCTCACTTAGATCTTTATTCCACCCGTACGGAAATTTATCCTTGAGTGGGTAACAGGACAAGAGTACTTGAAAGCTACTTGCATAGCGTCTTCAACGGAATTAACATGTGAATCTACGTTTTCAAGAGCTCTAATGCTATTATATGGTGGTTTTCTAAGTTCTGATTCAACTTTCTTATCAAATAAATCCAGTTAGTGTTCTTAATATTTCTTAAAGGTGGAGGATCCACTTTTCTAAATTTTACATTGAACAGTATCAACCTGTGGGAAGAAAAGGAGTTATCAGCCAATGCTTTTAAGTAGTTCTCCGCTCTGACCTCAGTGTTATCAAATAGAAGTGTTATTTTTCTTAAGAATACCTAAAGGAATCCGAACCTTAAGGTAAAGATATTCTTACTTCATTTCGCTGATGTACTTCAAAACACCTAATAGAAACGATTCGATCGTTGTATAAGAGCCAAATACTTTCCTTTGTTTTTGGTGTACAACAATATTACGGAAGACCCTCGGAATGCTATATTGTTCTCGGTGAGAAACAAAATAATAGCCCTATTACCGATGGCGAATCGCCTGAAAAATTAGGCGAATTGCCTAAATTGGTATTACGGTTTGCGAATCGCCCTGTTGTTTCGCCTCAAACGTCAAAACTGCGCGAATGTCAAAAATGTTCATATTACGTATAGCGAGTCGCCTAACTTTCGTTCGCCAGAAATGTCAAAATCGGGCGAACAGAATTTGTATGTGACAAATATTTGAATGTTTGAAAAATTTTACAAAAAGTTGTGATAGAGAAAATTTGAAAAATTTTACAAAAAGTACAGATATCGCAATCATGGAAAGCACAAACAAAACATATTAGGTAGGCATTTGAAGAATGACTACCATTTTTATAATAGGTATAGGACCAATGGAAACTAAATAATCAATTGTTTTAATATCGCTTGTTTGAAGTCATGAAACAGGATCAGCGAAGTCAAAGTCGTAATTTGAAGATTTCTCAAGACTTTACTTTTTTTGTTCAAAAAATGTAATCTATTCCATCATTAGGAATTGGAACTTGCTGGAATATTTTGATATTTGGAACTTGATTCCAACGCCGATTCTTCTTAAAAAACTTTCTCTTTATCAAATTGTGAGTCATTTTTGCAACTATCTACATTCCAGTTTTGTATAAAACTATTTTAGTGGGATATTTAAGGTGAGATATCTAAGCTGTACAAAACTGAGGTTATGAAAAACTGTTAACACAGGAATTTCGAGCTATTTTCGAGCTGTCCGACAGTATTTTTCGAGCGGTTCCAAAAGTTTTCGATTTTCCGTAAAATTGCGGAAAACTTTTTGTACAGCTAAGGGAATATATCTAAGCATGAAGCTACCAAAACGAAGTACCTCAGCAAAAATATTTCATCATGTGAATTTTGAGCTATTTTCGAGCTAATTTCCTACGGAAAAAAATTTTCAGAAAACCTTTGAGTTTTCCGGAAAATTGAATTTTATGCTAAGATAATATATCTAAGCCGGAAGTAATTTTTATGAAACACTTATGTAAAAATATATGACCATGGGAATTTCGAGCTATTTTCTTGCGAAAAAAAAATTCGGAAAACCTTTGAATTTTCCGGAAAATTTAATTTTATGCTTAGATAATATATCTAAGCATGAAGCTACCAAAACGAAGTGCCGCAGCAAAATTATTTAATCATGTGAATTTCGAGCTAATTTCTTACGGAAAAAAATTTTCAGAAAACCTTTGAGTTTTTCGGAAGGTAAGATAAGGTATCTAAGCGGGAAGCATTCTTAACGAAACGCTTGTGAAAATATATTTTACCATCGGCATTTCCAACTATCATCGAGCTATTTTCTTACGGAAAAAAAGTATCGGAAAACCTTTGATTTTTCCGGAAAATTCAATTTTATGCTAAGATAAGATATCCAAGCGGGAAGCATTCTTAACGAAACGCTTCTGAAAATATATTTTACCATCGGCATTTCCAACTATTTTCGAGCTATTTTCTTACGGAAAAAAAGTTTCGGAAAATCTTTGATTTTTCCGGAAAACTCAATTTTATGCTAAGATAAGATATCTAAGCGGGAAGCATTCTTAACGAAACGCTTCTGAAAATATATTTTACCATCGGCATTTCGAACTATTTGCGAGCTATTTTCTTACGAAAAAAAAGGTTTGGAAATTCTTTTGAGTTTTCCGGAAAATTCAATTTTATGATAAAATAAGATATTAAAGCGGGAAGCATTCTCACTGTGAATTTCGATCTTTTTGTTGACCCATTTGTGGCTGAAAAAAAAAAACAATTTTCAGGAACACTTTCATATATCCGGAAAATTAAATTTATTCTGACACCACACGGGCGTTTTTTTAACGCGCGTTGTCCACAAATCGAGTTTTAGCATAACTTCGGCACTAACAAAACCAACGCACGTTGATCGTGTGGTCCATTTCTTTAAACAACATTTCCTATACATAAATATCACAACCTTAAAAAGCAAAAATATAAAATTAAAAATCAAAAAGATTTAGAAAAGTTTAATGTATAAGACAAGAAAAAGTCTTCATGTGCAGCTAAAATTCGAAACTACAAAAATAAAAAAATTGAAGAAGAAAATGAGACGCAAGCACAAAGAAAATAATTGTAAGACAGCACGTGGAATCATTACGGTTTCAAGAGTTTAGACCAGGGATGATATTCCGATTTTTAGAATTGTACCTAAATCTGAAAAAGATTGAAAGATGAAAAGATTTTACCTTTTAACGAAATAATATAACAATAAGTAATGTAAGAAAATGTTTAAATTAGCTTTATTTCATTAATTCTAACAAGCACGTTTTGTATATTTCGGCAGCTATAAAAGTATTGCTTTACTTAAACAATATTAAATAAAAAACATAGAGAATTAAAGAAAGTACATATATTGAAAATTATTATTCAAGCAGTTCATTTTCTTCCGGATCATTAAATGGTAAATCAAAACTTCCCAAATTAGAAACTTTATAGTCAAATCAGTTGCATGACTTAGATTTAATTAAGTCTTTCGTTTGCACCAGTGAAGCACACGTCTTTAACGAAAGTTTATTTCGGCATTTAGATTTGATCAAATTGTGTATGGAAAATATTCGCTCAACACAAGCAGATGTATGTGGCAAAGACAAAATGCCTTGTACAATGCGAAATATATTCGCAAAAAGAAATTCGTCAAGCTCATTTTTTAACTGGCCAATTTCATGCCAAAAAGACGATATTGATAAATTTGCAAATTTTTTTATCTCTGCGTAATCGGCTTTTGTGCGATACTCCGCATTAATTTTTTCTATGACTTCAATTTCTTTTCGAGGGAATAATTCCAAGACTAAAGGTAAAATATTATTGGTTTCACCAGAAATGGCATGCTTTGGAGCAAATACTGGAAGCAGTTGTATGATTCCGTCATTGAAATTAAACCTTTTTCGCAAATCTTCACAGAAAGTAAAATAAAATTTCAAAACATTTTCTTTAAATTTTATTACTTCAGATTGCGATACACTTTCAGATAATAAAAGCATTTCGGCTTGAGTGCCACAAAATATATCCTCAATAGGAATATGATCACGCATATCCAAGAAAATTATTGAACTTTCATCAATTTTCTGTTTTGATATATAGCTTCTGCAAATTTGGGTTAAAAGAAATGTTATTCGAGGAAGAAGTATATGCATGTAAGAAGGTCCACCTTTCCTATGTCGCAGTCAGTAGTTATCAGCAGTTGTCAGCAGTTGTCAGCAGTTATGTGCAGCGGTATTAAGCAGCCGCCGATGATGTTCAGCAGTTCAGTCGTAGCAGTCGTTTTTTAGTCTTTGATGTGCGCGCAGTTGTTAAGTTGAAGTTGTAAATAAATCAGTCGCTAGTTAAACTCATTTGCTATTAAATTAGATTCAATAACTTTTCATTAAATACTATTAAATTCGATTAAATAACTTTTCATTAAATATTATTTTATATTAATAAAAACCATTTCAATTAAATTGCTCTTATGCTATTTACATGCATTCTTGCTTCTTCGGACTGCATTTCCTTATTAATGTCATTGACAATTTTTAATATATATGACAAAAAGGTAAAATACAATTTGACAATGGGACTACGAAGACTTTCTGCTATAAAAGTATTGTTTTCGTTTCCATAATTTGTTTCAAAGTTGCACAACTCAAAATAGTACTGCAAGGACATCCATTGTTCCAAGATTCTATCAACAACTTCCTGACCAAGTACCACATAGTAAAATATTTGAACAAATTTTTAAAAATTTACAGAATACTACCTGTCTTGAAAGCCAACGCGTGGAAGAAAATTTTAAAATCTGGTGAAATTCAGTTCCAAATTCAGCTAGAAATTTGATAAAATCTGATTTTCTATTCGAACTATGACAAAAATGATAATTGATATCACGAACTAACTTCTCAATTTCCTTCGGAAGACAAATTCAAACTGTGACAGATATCTCCTTGTATAAAAATGTTTGGACAAATTTCTTTTAGTCTTGCCTGCACTCCGTTTTTCTTTCCCATCATGACACTACAAATGGAAGATTGTGCTCCGCAATGAATAAGCTGAGTCTAATTTCAAGCTCTTTGGCTGCTTTTGCGATCGACAATTCCTGCTCATTTGGCTTTATAAAGTTTATTATTTTTATTGCACTTTTAGCACTTCTTAAAGATTCTTTATGTGCTTTGCTGGCTGCGTGCCTTTCAATATGATTTAAATTCCCCGTAATGTGCAAGTTGCAGACGGTACATTTTTTGCCTTTTTTGTGGCCATAAATAGAAAGAATTTGAAAGTGTTTGGAATTGAAATATGTTGTAGTACAATCGTCAGATAATACTTAGGGAATGAAAAAAAACTATAAAAGTTTTCAATTTGTTTTGAATTTAGCGACACATTGGGCTCAAAGATGAACTTTGTATTCCAAAAATTGTCTACGAATTTTTTTATATAAGCAACTGTTAGATAGGGTGCTCTAGTTAACTTGTTTGAAACAAAATGCAATAATGTAGCATATTGGCAAAAAGTACATTGTTTTTACTTTCAACAATGTAATCTCAGGTATTATATTTAGGTCTCTTCGAGTTCTATCATTTGGCTAATATTTCGAGCTGTCATGTATTACAGTTTTAATTACAACAAAAATAGGTAACATTCGGCCATCAGGACAGGCTATGGCAAGGCAACCATTGATATTCTATTTAGGCTCGTCGAGCTCTATCATTTGGCATGCATCCCATTCTGTAATCTTATACGCTCTACTTTTCTACAGCCGGCTCTTGGACTATATGAACGTAAAGCGATATTGGCAGACACACATATTCTCAAGCCATGCTGTACAACATAAGTGTACAACATTCAATGTCTAAACACAACTGGGACGTGCGATATAACTTCTGTCAACAAATCGCACCAAAAAATAGAATTTGTTCAATCGGTCTGCGATAAATGTTACAAAAGTTTGACGCACCTTGCTTTAACGAATAGGAAAAATATGTTGTCTAGTTTTGTTTTTGCAGCTTATAGCTTATCGCTTGTCCCAGTTGTGTTTTGACATTGATCATATGAACTGCTCCACTAATTGTTGCCATGTATAATTTACCCCTCATTCTACTTTCCACGCTCTTCATCTAGCTGACAAAAATAGGAATGCCAGCTTTGCGAAAATTAGTGATGGTACATTTTGCAGAAATTTTTCTTTGCGAAAACGAAAAATAGCTTGTGTCCTATGTACATATATAGTATTGGCCAAAACTTAAGCACCTTGGGGAAGGATATCATTAATAATTTAATATCTTTTATGCCTTAAAGAGGTGCTCGAGTCGTCAAGAATAATGGGTTCGCAACTAAGTACTAATCTTAAAAGTTTTTATTTACCATAAAAATGGGGGTGCTTTAGTTTTGTCCGTTTAGTTTTTGGGTTTAAAATGTTTCTTCTATGTTAACTTTTTATTTATGAGACGCAGATTTTTTTTAATTTTTGCTTGTCAATAACAAAGGTATAAATAAATAAAATTAGTACGTAATATGTTTTAAAAACGTAGTTTTCATAAAAAAATCATGATTTGAAAAAAATGTACTAAGGTGGTGGTTAAGTTTTGGCCAATGCTGTATATTCATTTCAGACACAACATAAGCCTCAGAAATAAAATTACACAAAAATTAAAATTATATGATATTTACATATAATGAGAAATTTTAAAATTATTTCTTGGCTCAGTGTTATTTGTGGAAAACATAAATTAAACGTTTTTGGATACACATATATGTGATCCGCAGTGAACGTCTAAGAAACCATTGCTATTGTTGATGAAGTAGAAAACACTTACTGAAGGAAAGGACATGTACACATGCTGCTGCTAAGAGCTTGATTTTGTTTTATCTGCTAAATTTATGAATATGGCCATAATTTTAAAGTTTATCATCATAAAGGGACTTTAAGTTTGTGTCTGCAAAATTCGTTGGCATAAAAATACACTAAAAACTAATTTAAATTCAAAATAATGTTTTTTTCGATTTTCTACTTATGAATGTAAGGTTGGTTACCCTAGTTGAATGTTTGCTGCTAACGTTATTTTCTGAGAACAATGCGTGCAGAAAAATGAAAAATCGGAGGATTTTAGTTATAAAGGCGCGCAAAAAACCTCAAATATAACCAGGGCTGCACATGAAGACTTTTTCTTGTCTTATACATTCAACTTTTCTAAATCTTTTTGATTTCTAATTTTATATTTTTGATTTTTAAGGTTGTGATATTTATGTATAGGAATTGTTGTTTAGAGAAATGGACCACACGATGAACGTGCGTTGGTTTTGTTAATGCGGAAGTTATGCTAAAACTCGATTTGTGGACAACGCGCGTTAAAAAAACGCCCGTGTGGTGTCAGAATAAATTTAATTTTCCGGATATATGAAAGTGTTCCTGAAAATTGTTTTTTTTTTTTCAGCCACAAATGGGTCGAAAAAAGATGGAAATTTACAGTGTGTAATATTCGTTCTAAAGTATTTTGTTAAGAAGGCATCCCGCTTTAATCATAAAATTGAATTTTCCGGAAAACTCAAAAGAATTTCCTAAACTTTTTTTTCGTAAAAAAATAGCTCGAAAATAGTTCGAAATGCCGATGGTAAAATATATTTTCAGAAGCGTTTCGTTAAGAATGCTTCCCGCTTAGATATATTATCTTAGCATAAAATTCAATTTTCCGGAAAATTCAAAGGTTTTCTGAAAATTTTTTTTCCGTCAGAAATTAGCTCGAAATTCACATGAAGAAATAATTTTGCTGAGGCACTTCGTTTTGGTAGCTTCATGCTTAGATATATTATCTAAGCATAAAATTAAATTTTCCGGAAAATTCAAAGGTTTTCCGAATTTTTTTTTCGCGAGAAAATAGCTCGAAATCCCATGGTCATATATATTTACATAAGTGTTTCATAAAAATTACTTCCGGCTTAGATATATTATCTTAGCATAAAATTCAATTTTCCGGAAAACTCAAAGGTTTTCTGAAAATTTTTTTCCGTAGGAAATTAGCTCGAAAATAGCTCAAAATTCACATGATGAAATATTTTTGCTGAGGTACATCGTTTTGGTAGCTTCATGCTTAGATATATTCCCTTAGCTGTACAAAAAGTTTTTCGTAATTTTCGGGAAAATGGAAAACTTTTGGAACCGCTCGAAAATACTGTCGGACAGCTCGAAATTCCTGTGTTAACAGTTTTTCATAACCTCAGTTTTGTACAGATTAGATATCTCACCTGGATATTTAGTTTCAGGAACTCTCGCATCCTCTAGGTCATTCTAATCAGAACAGTTGTCATTCAAGGATTCGCGAGTGATCAAGTATTTTCCTACAAAGAAAAAAATTTGAAGCTCCCCTCACGAAAGAGCGCCCTGTTCAGTTGAACGACTCGAACACTCCTCGAGCCGGCACTGATTCAGTGATAAGTTACCAAATTTAATTCGAGACATAAAGCAGCTTAAAAAATTTTCGAAGAAGTTAAAAGGCCTTAAAATATTAAAAGCCGCTTTTAGAGTAAAATCAGTTTTAAGTCGACTTTGTCTGTTACAGCTGGTTTATCTTAAAATGCACTTTAAGTCGTTAAAGCCTGATTTCAAGTTGTTTATAACTACGGGCCATTGATTTTTGGGCAATATACAATGAAATTTTTTGGAAGCGTGCCGGGGTATTATCTCATTTTTGTAGCTCATTATGAGATGTAGCTAATTGAAACTTGGTCTTAAAAGTTTTTACAGATTTTTTATTTAAATATGCTCGATTGCTGCTAAGTTTAAAGAGAGTCGAAAATTTTGCAGTTTTTTGCCAATTTACTTTAATTAAAGCTCATACCATGGCTATACTTTTCTTTTACATTGCGCTTCATTGCTTATTGGGGTGTTTCTAAAAATAGTTGTTTATAAAAATACAGATTCGTAAATAATTTGCAAAACGTTCATTATATAGTGCGTGAGAGTAATCGCTTGCATATCGCCAGCACATTTGCAAGTGAGGAATTTTCGCTTAGGCGTTCTTTGAAATTGTTTTTTGACGCTTCATGCTTTCATGTAACGGGAGTGGCACTACTATATATATTAAAAAATAATTAAACTATTAGAGTAGCCTTTAATTTAGTAATGATAAACAATGTTTTTTTTTACATAGAATATATGCATATACATACATATAAACATAATTTTGGGACAATTTTTGTACAATAGACAAAGATGGGTTATGACCATAGCTGGGCATTAACTCGTTAATCCGTTAATCGTTAATTAACGAAGTTAACATTTCGACTAACGGATTAACTTTTAAGTTAACTTTGAAAAATGTTAACGGACTCGTTAGCTTCCGTTAAATTTCCACAAGTCCGTTAATCGTTAATCCAGTACCCACTATTTACCAAAAAGATACCGCACGCACCGTGTGGCGCCGCGCAAAACACGTTCTGACAACAAGTACATTCCAGTTGATATGTCTGGAAGCGTATGACAGCAGTCGAGTGGATGCAGTTAAAAAATGCAAGAAAAAAGAGGTAGAAGAGGCGTTACGACAAGAAGCTGCCGAAAGTTCGAAGAATAGAGATAGTTTAAGTGGCGGAGGCAGCAACGCGAGTAACAACGACGATGATAAGGAACACTCTTTCAATTCTTTCACTCAGTCTAAAGGAAAACCTAACACCCACAAATCTTTAAAGAGTAAAGATCAAAATCTCGTCAAAAGGACTAGACATGAAATCAAAAGACTGTTCAACGATGCGGCATTCATCAGGGAACTGATATTCATAAGTCTGTTTATTAAATATAATACTGCTTTATCCTCGCGAGTAACAACGACGATGATAAGGAACACTCTTTCAATTCTTTCACTCAGTCTAAAGGAAAACCTAACACCCACAAATCTTTAAAGAGTAAACATCAAAATCTCGTCAAAAGGACTAGACATGAAATCAAAAGACTGTTCAACGATGCGGCATTCATCAGGGAACTGATATTCATAAGTCTGTTTATTAAATATAATACTGCTTTATCCTCAAGCGTTGCAGTTGAAAATCTTTTTTCCACGGGCAAATATATTTCAACGCCGAAACGAGCCTCGCTTTTAGACCAGAACTTCAACATATTGAGGGTATTCCTCTAAACGCGAAAACTCGAAAGTTTTCGAGCTTGCTTTCGGGAACACCCCTATCAATACAAACTCGTAAATGATTGAGCAATGGCAATTTGACAGTTTGATCAGTGTTACCGCTGCCATGAAAAAAAGTGTATTACACCAAAACGAAAAAATATGTTGAATTAATTATGAGAATTGCGCTTTAAAAATCATTCTGTTAAGTTTATGTGCAAATTTCTAAAGAAATTTCAAACTGGCAGCAAATTATTTCGACAAACGGCAACACTGATTCATTTTCCAACTTTTCGAGGCCACTTGCTCAACTAATTAGCCTCGAAAGTTGCGCAAACTTTTCTTCATACAAATTATTTTCGAGACTCGAAAATGTGCTCAGTTTTCGCAGCTTACGCAGTTTTCGAGGCTTTTTCGCGTTTTCAGGAATACCCTCATTAATGTTCATGAAGAGGAATATCCACATTACACAAGACTAAATTACACACTCCAATTATGTACATTTTTTTTTTGTTCCTGACTTTTTAACTTCCAGGACCCAAACCAACAGTTTTTTATAAGAAAATCACTAACGCAACGATATAAAAACGTGTTAACGGATTAACGATTAACGTTAACTTGCGTTAAGTGTTCCGAAATGTAACGCTTCAACGTTTAACGAAGTTAACTTTTTTAGTAACGTATTAGCGATTAACGAAGTTAATTATTTGATTAACGGTGCCCAGCTATGGTTATGACCAGTAGTGCCCACTACTACAAGCATTGATAAACATGTGTTGATAATTCTGTATATGTACGTGCACGGTTTTTTACGCTATTTTACGCTCTTTAAGCGTCTTATCGATCTCATTTTTACGCTCTTTGAGCGGCTGCTCGTTCTATGACATCACCGGTTATGACATTTTGGACATGATACATACATTTCACTTGTAATACATAAAAAAAAATATGTAATTTGCTTTTTCGTACAGTTACACAAACTAAAGGTGCGTTAATTACATTAAATATGCCTGATTTGAATTTCGAACTATTTTTCTTTCCTATAAGGTGGCAGCTCTAGAAATGGCATGTATGGCTTCTGTAAATTTTTCGAATATAGCATTTTTCCATTCATTTATAGCAGATCATATGGCTTTTTTTCCTGTAATCGCAGGAGAGTATTTGTAGAAAATTATAAAAAAAAGCTTTGATCCATAGATTTTGATTTACTCTTTAAGATGCACAGTGTGTTATTTTGCCAATCTAGCAGTACTAAACTAATATCTCAAAAACTATAGGAGCTAGGTCAATGAAATTTTTCACAAATGTTAATATTTATATTTTACAGCATCAACGTAAAAATATTGCAAATCGGTTGGGTTAAAGATATAGCTCCCATAAAACCGATTTTTTCGTTTTGGTATTTTAAAGCTAGAGTTTATAGTATATTATTTATTTTTTAATGTCTGACGAACATTTTGCAATGAAAATAAATATTTCATCGCGTGGTTTTTCATTGAACTGTTTTTGAAATTAAAATTTTACATAACTTTTAGCTTGCTTAAGATACAAAAATTTGACTTTTAAGATAGTTGTAAAATATAAGAAAGTGAACTTTTCAGCGTTTCGTTTATATATAAGTAGTTTCAGTTTTCGGAGTTATAATGATTTTAGCTGAGGTTTGGACGCGAATTTGGAAAATAATTACGAAATGATTAACAAATTATATTATAGAACCAAAAATATGAACTCGTACATAAAAGATTACTTGCTTTTTTCGTTTATTTAAAAAAAAAAAAAATATGTACTTTTTAATTTTTATATGCTCTTCACTTCAAAAATGCTGCTCTAAGACTTGCGACCATTACAAATGTAGATACGAGGTCTTTATGACTAGATTCATCATAAGCATGTCTGTAAAGTTGATACATAAAAAATTAATCAACAAAACTTAATTATGAAAAGGATAAATATTAAAACTGCTTACAGTGTAATTTCTAAAATTTACTCCAAAGGCTCATCTAAATCGCTCGAATCAGAAGTGTCATCGTTTTTCATTTGAAGCAATACTATCGTGTCCGGACTTAGGTCTCTATACTTCTTTTTAGACGTTTTGCGCAAACTTGCTATAAATGGATCCGATGTTATCAAGAGTCTATTGATCAAATCAGTATTTGTATCGGTCCTTGAAGTCTTTCGCGTAAAAAGATCCGTATAACGCCGGACATCCTTATCACGTGCTTCGTGTACTTCCTCTGACATTTGGGCAATAGCAAAGAAGTAGATAGAAAAGAACGAGAATCCGAGCTTTTTCCCTGTATTAAATTTTGGCGAGCCGAATGAAAGCTGGAACCAATGAGAATTACGAACCAAAATCCCATTGGATTTTATTTCTGATTTTGTTCGGCTTTTGCAACGAACCGAACGAATTCACAATGTTATATTCAGACCATTTTGTATTTTCTAATTTATTTATTTTCTTAAATTCATAAAAAAGTTATTTGAATATTAGAAAATGAAAATAAATAAATTGAAATTAAAAAATAAGCAAAACTTGTTGCGAAAATTATTCAATTACGATGACTTACATTTAAACCTGCATTTGAGAAAATCAATTTTTATATCTACCAGGCAACCAGCAAATGCAATAGCATGATTTTTATTTTGACTCCTTCAAACTTGCAAATTTGCAAGTGATCCCGCGTAAATTTTGTTGTTGGTTTTTCTTCAGAAAAATTCGGTCGAAATAATCCTAAAAAAATGCGTGTATTTGTTGTTACGTTTTTGTAGTTTACAACCGATGCCGTTAGTTTCAATTTTGTTGGTATTTTTTCGGCAGAAAAATTGAGTTGAAAATAACAAAAATTATATTCATGTTGTTTGTTTGTATGTGTGCTCAAATTATGCTATTTTTCGCAACTAGGATTTTTCCTTTGGGGGCTATAAATATATAGAAATTATGAACTTATATTTTTCAATTTTCTTGTTTTACTTGAAACGAATCATTAGTTGAAACAAGTTAATAATAAATAATTTCAATAAGAATAGCTTAGTCACTAGAACTGATTCTGCATTTAAAAAAACACGAAAATCATATTTTGAAAGATAAAAAATGGAGATTTCTTTAAAATTGACACGGAAACTAAGTCAATGTGTCAAAAAACACTACAACTATAAAAGTATTATCTTAATTTGGGCTTAAACCTTTCCGAATCCAAAAATATTTATATAAGGGGCTTAGCACCCTTGATCCCTTGATCAAGTACGTACATTTTTCAGTTCAAACTGAAAAATAAAAATGATATTCATGTTGTTTTATTTGCTGAGCGCCTGCTTCAAACAAAATTTCATTTGTCTCACGGATTGAATCGAAATTATTTTACAAAACTCAAAATATTTCTATAATTTTTATATTTTTCAATATAATCATGGAAAAAAAAAAATTTATACTAAATTGTCACATTAAAATTTGACAGCAAAAACAAAATCCCGATAAAAACAAAATCATCCTCTCTAATCGTTTGTTTACTGCAGTATCAAGCCATAACTCAAATATTTGGAAGCGAAAAATTTCAGAGGTCATCTTTAAAAATTGAAAATGGTTGTATGGGTGCCGCAGCTAGGCGCAGAATTTTTTTGTTGATTCTATTAGTATACATATCAAGCTTTATTGTAATCAGTCAGAACTCTAAACTTTTCTAAACAATTTTTTTACTGTCCACAAAAGTTTTTTTTTTTTTAATACTTACAGTTAAAGTAGGTTTTTTTAGTGTATACAAAATTTTGTTGCTATCAATAACTCTGTTAAGATTTTATGTTATTTCGATAAAAAAAATAAAACCTTTCACTTTTTCAGAATGGATTTACAAGACTTTAAAGCTTGCGCGCAAAATTCAGCGAACTTTTACTATTTTTGACATTTTCTTTTTACTTACTTGCAAGGTACAGTTATTTTAATTATTGCCCTATACTTCAAAAATTTTTTGAAGTTTTAACCTAATTGAGGAATTTTTATCATATTTGCATTTAAATTCCATCAAAAAATCAACTTTTTTTTTTTAGTTTAGTAGCGCTAGATTGCCAAAATAATACACTGTGCGATGGTGCGGTCAGTTCTTGCCCAAAACCTCTTTTCCGTGGTAAAAATGAGTTTCAAATTCGGAACTTTTCTCTGAAAATTGTTACAAGATCTTAAAATAAAGTTAAGAGAATCGAGAGAACTACTTTTTAGTAGCATCTCCTTGAATTTTCAGCGTGGGATAGCGAGGAATGCGTATGTGTATATAAACATTAGTTCTCGACACTGGCTGGCTTTAAAAAAGTAACGAACTACAGTAAATAAGTGTCGAGTAAATTTAATAAGACGCTGCTTGTCATTTGCGCATTTCTCGCTATCCCACTCTAAAGCGCTAAGCACAACTGTAACGAGAGCAATGGTTAGAAAAAACAAGTCGAGATACCATGATTTTTCCTATACGTTAGAGCAAGTGAGCTTTTTTGACCATAAATGTCAAAATTTTGTAAGTGACACTACAAAAGTTATCGCTGAGAGATTAAATTCTAATTTTCGTGCGATTAGTTAGGTAAGGAAGTGAAAACAACACAAAGAAATGACAACCAGCAAGATAAACAGCTTAAAAAATCGCTTTTCAAAAAGCTCTTTTTTTCGCAACTATCGCTCTCGTCCCAGTTGCGTTTAGAACTTAAAAGTTTATGGAGGTACTGCTGAAGAGATGCGTGTCAAACCTGTTGCAACTTTTAGAGAAATTTCCTGAACTTCAAACCCAATCATGTTTTTCTTTTTTTTATTATCATCTAGCCACTTCGCTGCGATTACGATCGAGTTGAACATAACGTGCTCGGGCAAAAAAAAAAAGCAAAGCGCCATAGGAGGTCTGCTATGAATGGACGCATGCATATATGGAGCATTACACAACAGAGCTATTAATGTGAAGGCACCATATGAAAATTGAGAATTTTCAGTAAAGTTTTTGGGTGATAGTTCACCAGCAGAGTCATGGCGCTTCGGGGATTCAAGGGGAAGCAAAAGAGTTTTTGAAACAGTGCCGAAAAAGTGGTTATTCTTAAGTACGAAAGTTAACTTCAACACGATTTGTCTTCTACATAGGATATTTTCAATTTGTCTCTCAGTATGTTTCGCATAGAAGGAACTGTTTCAGCCTCACTTCATCAGTCGATATAACCATGCCCGTTTGTTTCTGTCTGTAGAAAAAGCTTCTTTGGGAAAAAGTAGTAGTTTGGTGAAATTGTGCCTCGTGGCACTGAAACACATTGCAAATGTTGCTTTAGAGTATATATCTGTGGGCATTTGACAAAAAAAAAAAAAAAAAAAAAAAACACTTTCGATCTACATACACTAATAACACTAGTTTACAAAATGATTTTTTTTTTGTGTTCCATTAATCTGAGGTTACTAGATTTTTTGAGGTTATGTAGATTTTCCTGCTGAGTTCGAAAATGAAAATGAAAATTTTGTGAATGTACAGTTTTTGAGATATTGTAGTTTTTTCACTTTTTCGACCTCTTTTCACTTTAAAATTCATATCTTGAGCTGGATGTTTAACTTCCTTGTCTTAAGTGTCAACACTAACTTACTTATCTGCAACAAAGGCTGTGAGCCAACCTTTATAGTAAGGAACAGGGAAGAAGTCTTGGATATAACATTGGTCTCGGACTTTGTTTTTGATTGTATCGTTGACTGGAGAGTCTCACGCGAGCACTCTTTTTCAGATCATCGTTATATAGAATTTGTTCTCACTGTTAACCCCCCAGAACCGATTGTTCACCGAAATGTAAAAAGGACAAACTGGGGAATATATAACAGGAAAATAGCAGAGTATCTGCCTATCTCAACCCCCGTAGAGCCGTCAACTATCTACGACATAGACAGGCTGGTTCAAAACTTAACGGGAGGGTTAAATAAATCCCTGGAGATTTCTTGTCCTGTAAGTAAACCTCGAGGAAAGAAGAAACCCCCATGGTGGTCAAATGAAATTCAGGTTCTTCGACGAAGTAGTAGGAATTTATTTAACAAAGCCAAAAAATCAGGTTTGGACAATGACTGGAATGATTATAAATCTATTCTCAAAATTTACAAGAGTTCGTTAAGAAAAGCTAAACGTAACTCGTGGAGGAACTTCTGTGGAAACATTGAAGAGATTTCAGAAGCATCTAGGCTAAGGAAGATTTTATCTACCTCGCCCACTACTCTAGGTCTTTTAAAAAAGCCTGACGGCTCCTGGACAACATCTAGCGAAGAGACCTTAGACCTCTTACTAGATACTCACTTCCCTGGTAACTCATTGCATGAACCAGAGGAATTGAATGTTCAACCTCAGATGTCCTCAATTATTCTCGTGGACATTGTTTCGGAAACCAAAATTCGATGGGCGATAAATAGCTTCAAACCCTATAAATCACCAGGACCTGATATTGTGACACCAATTGAGCTGCAACAATCTGCTCGCTTAATTATACCTTGGTTGACAGCTATTTTCAAGGGCTGTCTTAACCTTTCCTATATTCCTCTAGCCTGGAGGATGACTAAAGTCATTTTCATTCCAAAGGCTGGGAAGAGCTCTTACATAAATCCAAGGGATTTTAGACCAATAAGTCTTTCCTCTTTTCTTTTAAAAACTTTGGAAAGACTCATAGAAATCTATGTTCGCAGCAGTATCAAACCTGATCTGCTGTCTACTTCTCAACATGCTTACACGAAAGGCAGATCTATAGAAACCGCACTTCACACACTAGTGAGCAGCATTGAAAAATCCTTTGCATGTAAGGAATTCGCCCTGGCGGCGTTCTTGGATATTGAAGGAGCTTTTAACAACGTTGACCCAGGTATAATTATTAATGAACTGCAGAAACTGGGTATCAACAGTTCCATAGTTGAGCTGATTAAAAAGCTACTGACAAACAAAGCCATTACCTCAAATCTTGGCATTTCCGAAGCTAATAGGTTTGTCCGCAGAGGAACGCCGCAGGGTGGAGTGCTATCTCCTCTACTGTGGAATCTGGCAATAAATAAGATGCTCATGTCACTGAAAAGGCTGGGCTGTAAAGCTATTGCCTATGCCGACGATGTAGCATTAATTGCATGTGGTAAATTCCCAAACACACTGTGTGAAATTCTTCAGAATGCTTTAAACAGACTCGTCTCATGGGCAGATGAGGCTGATTTAGGCGTAAATCCGAAAAAAACTGAACTAGTACTCTTTACTAGGAGTCACAAACTTCCAATTATAGTACCACCTTCGCTAAAGGGCGTTAGACTTGTCTTAAAAAGTAGTGCAAGGTATCTTGGTCTGATATTGGATAGGAAATTAAGTTGGAAAATAAATGTTGTTGAGAGAGTTAGGAAAGCAACTGTAGCACTATACTCTTGTAAAAAAGCTGTGGGGAGAAGATGGGGGCTATCACCTCGTATTATTCATTGGCTCTACACAGCGGTAATTCGACCGATTCTGTTATATGGCATTGTGTTGTGGTGGCCTGTCTTAGACAAGGTCACCTATTACAGACAATTGCAGAAGGTTCAAAGAGCTGCTTCTATGTGCATCAGTGGTGCACTGAGGACCACACCGACTGATGCCTTGGAGGTCCTCTTTCATCTCGTTCCCCTTGACCTGTTTGGTAAACGAATGGCAGCATGTACTGCCATTAGACTCAGGGAAACTGCTTGCTGGTTCGAGGGAAGTACAGGACACTCAACTATCCTCAATAGCTTGAATTCCGTACCCTCTAAATTGGACTACACTATTCCAGTAATCTCATTCAAGAGAGATTACGTAACCCATATCCCATCTAGGGATGACTGGAAGGGAGGAATCCCGGGGAGAAGGAACCATATTAATTTCTACACGGATGGCTCCAAGTTAAATAACCAAGTGGGTTATGGTATTTACTCTAAGGAACTGAAGATAAGTATTGCTGCGAGGTTACCAGACCATTGTAGTGTTTTTCAGGCAGAGGTTATAGCAATAGAAGAAGTAGCATCCTGGCTGAGAATAAATGTGGTATCCAAGAAGGGTATTAATATTTATTCAGACAGTCAAGCTGCTATTAAATCCTTAGAATCAGTCTTCCTAAACTCACTAGTGGCCCAACAATGCCGCTCGTCTCTAAATGAGATGGCTCAGCATTTTAACATTCACCTCATCTGGGTGCCTGGGCATAGGAACATTGATGGCAATTGCAAAGCTGATGAACTTGCTAGGCAGGGGACTACTGCACAAATTCCTCAAGACAAGGAAGGTGTTGGCATGCCACTTGCTACCTGCAAGTTACTGCTTAAAGAAGACATGATAAAAAAGGCTAACATAAGATGGACCCAAGGGTTAACTTGCAATATAACAAGGCAAATCTGGCCGAAATGGAACGCTAAGCGATCTCTAGAACTGATATCCCGCTCTAGACACAGTGTCTCGTCAGTTGTTGCAGTAATAACTGGCCACTGGCTTATCGGCAGACATGCGGAGAGATTAGGTATTCGGTCTTTTGACTACTGTAGAAGTTGTGGGGATGTGGAGGAGGAGGAAAACATTAAACATTTTCTTTGTTCCTGCCCTGCACTTGCTAGAAAACGCCACAAAACACTTGGCTCGTTTTTGTTTGATGACCTGGAGGACCTTAGACATGTTAGCATAGGTCAGTTATTTAGTTTCATAACGAAATCTGGATGGTTCAATGAGAGGGTATAGTCAAGTACCCTGTGGTATCACAATGGACCAAACTTGGTCTAAGTGAGTCGGTTTTTGTAACTGACTGCCACTCCTACCTAACCTAACCTAACCTAAGTGTCAAATTAAAGATAATAAAATGACAAACAAACGTGTGTAATTACATTTCTTATTAAAAAGTGGTTCAAAAGATATAGATGAAAATAGACCAGATTTTAAGAAAAATCAAATTTTACATTTGATTCTGTGGCCACGAAAAAATAGAAATAAAATAAAAAAAATAGTTTTACTTCTTACACGTAGAGCTGATGCTTTTACGCAAAAATTAAGACATCCCACAAGAAAATCGAATGTAAAATGACAACGTTAGGAGCGATTAAATGAATGAATTCAAATTCCACATTTTATGAATATATTAATTTTTTCGACAATTTGTTGAGCCTAATCGTAACAATAAAATTGTTCTCATGTACCTTTGATAAGAATATAGTTTTCTTATGTACTTTTTCCTGCTGAATTTGAAAATGAAAATGAAAATTTTTTGAATGATGCATTTTTCGAGATATTGTGGTTTTTTCACTTCACTTTTCTTCTGACAAAACCAGATTCGAACGACATTACATATTACTTATTTATTCTTAGAATTCAAAACCAAATAAGAAAGCTTGGTTCAATAAAAATTGGCAAATTGGACTTAAAGTTTTTAATTCCATACAAATATTTTTAAAAAAGGTCCTCAGTTTGTATGACAAAATCCCAGCAAATTAAAACACTATTTCAAGTAACTTTTATTTCACAATGGAAACATCGAAAGTAGCAAAACCATCCAAAAGTAGTACATTTCGAGTGAAAAGTAGCAAAGTAGCAAAGCCTTGCAAAAGTAGCACTTTTGCTACTAAAGTATGCCATCTGGTAGCCCTACTTAAAGTAAACTTAAGCCAAAGCATTCGTGCTGAGTTAAGTTAAATTAAGTAAATTAAATAGTCCCTCCGATGTTACTTTACATTTCAAATTTCAGTTTAAGTGCATATAGAAAGATTCATATATATTTATCAATATCATTTCATTACAATAGTTATATACATACATATACTATATTAATATATATGTACATAGTTCAAAACGTTAAATATAGTAAATAAATAAATAAAACTATAAATTCAATACACAAACAAATGCGTTAATGCGAGCATTTCGTGGGAAAACAACATATGAAGAGCTGAGATGCAAAACCCAGCAAGTCCAAAAACATGAAAATGTGAGATATTGTAAAAATAAAAATTTTTCTTTCACAAACTTTTGATTCCTTTATCAAAACCCGCCAAGTCCACATTTCTGAAAATCAAAACCCCCCCAAGTCCAATTTTTCATTTAAAAAATTCGGCTTTCATAAATACAAATAGAGTTCTATGTTATTTTAACATGGAAATTATATTGTGTAATTAAAATTTCAATCTACATTTATTCAAATGTTTTGAAATTAATTGAATCTTAGCCATTTTTAAAAAATGATTTCGAAACCTTTTACTATTATTTCAAAATCTGCCAAGTCCCGAGGTTTCACTTTCAAAACCAGCCAAGTCCACGTTTTTAATTTCAAAACCCGCCAAGTCCACAGTTTTTATTTCAAAACCCGCTTAGTCCAAACGTTCTTTTATTATAGTCCTTATAGATTAGGTCATAAAATGTAATCAAAAATCAGGATTTCAATAACTTTTGACAACTATTACAATGGATCAATCTACTTTTTTACTATAGCTAAATATCAGTGGAATACAGTTTTTTCGTTTTTCCCAATAATGCAAAATATGGACTTGGCGGGTTTTGCATCTCAGCTCTTCATATCTTATAAAAAAGAAAATATCTTTCGAGATTGAGTAGACGCACTTTTTCAATTTGCCGTTAAATAGCCTTCTCTAGCTGTTGTACTGTTGTAGGCTTCTACCATTTTGCAGATCAACTACCCCTGGCTCCAGTAGTTGTGCTGGCAGTCTTTTATGCTTCAGTCAATTTTCTTTAGATCGAGTAGAGAATTAACTTCCGTTTGCCAAACTTTGTCTTTTGTAGTTGTTTTCAATTGACGCACTTTTTCACCTTGCACCAGCTATCAGCGGGTATCTGCACAATTAATAAAAATTTAATTAGAGTGAATCAACATTTTAAATAAACTACCATTTAAACGGCAAAACTGGATTACAAATAGATATTTCATATTTAGTCTGTGCTTGTTCAAATTATTGTTCAAATATAAATATTTACTTTTTCCTATTTGACGTCTAGAGATGAAATATTTTCGATTAAAAATTGGAAACTTAGTGAAACTGTGCTGCTAAATCGCATATTTAACAGCTCAATTGTGAATACTCAAACGCTTATTTGCATGACTAATATTTAAGCGGCGATTATATCGCCGACTAATTTCCCAAAAGTTCTAACTTTTTTTTTTTTTTTTGTTTGGAAATAAATTTGAACAACAAGAACGATGAAATTAGACATTTCTAGCTTAAGATATAAATTTAAAAGTGAAAGTCGAAAAAATTAAGAAACCACAATATCTCGGAAACTACCATTCAAAAAATTTTAATTTTAATTTTAGAATTCAGCCGGAAAAAGTACATAAGAAAACTATCCTCTTATCAAAGGTACATGAGAACAATTTTATTAGGCTCAACAAATTGTCGAAAAAATTAATATATTCATGAAATGTGGAATTTGAATTCATTCATTTAATCGCTCCTTACGTTGACATTTTACAATCGATTTTCTTGTGGGATATCTTAATTTTTGCGTAAAAGTATCAGCTCTACGTGTAAGAAGTAAAATTATTTTTTTTATTTTATTTTTATTTTTTCGTGGCCACAGAACAAAATGTAAAATTTGATTTTTCTTAAAATCTGGTCTATTTTCTTCTATATCTTTTGAACCACTTTTTTAATAAGAAATATAATCACACACGTTTGTTTGTCATTTTATTATCTTTAATTTGACACTAAGAACGAGGAAATTAATTTTAAAGTGAAAAGAGGACGAAAAACTGAAAAAACCACAATATCTCGAAAACTGTACCATTTAAAAAATTTTCGTTTTCATTTTCGAACTCAGCAGAAAAATCTACATAAGATAAGTAACCTCAGATCAATGGAACATTTTGAGTGTAAGCTAGTGTAATTTAATACAGCATAAGCGCTCTTTGCTTCAACGTAAGACCTACGCTATATTGAGTTATTATCGTAGATCGAAAGAGTTTGTTTTGTCAAATGTCCACAGATATCATTGTGTAACGTGGAATTGACTCGTTAACCTTCACATTGGCACTATTTACATGCAATTTATAACTTGCAATGCGGGTGAAGTTTTGGTCTATTTTATTCCGTCCGTAAACCATACAAAAAAACTTTCTCCCTTTCACCTCAAGCTGAAACACTATTGCTCTTCTGCTTCGTCGGGTTCATCTTCAAATTCCTACTCATTTCTCATTCGGCTCCAACCCCTAGCTCTTCGGGATATGCTTCAATATCTGCGACATAGGTTTCCCTATTATGTCCTTCAACCTAATCCAACATTCATTTCATTTTCTTCGGTCATATCAATTTTGGCTACCTCTGTCTTCATCATAGCTCATATTGGCAATGAAATTTTCTAAGCATCTTCCCTGCATTTCTTCGGCGTTCAAAAAAAAAAATAAAAAATAGCTCATAATGTACGTACTGAGTCACAAGGCTAATTTCTGCTGCTGAATTTCAAAACAACTGTCTAAAAAACGCAGCAACTGAATTCCAGATTCTCCCATACGACTATAGCCGTAGCACCTCTAAAAAGGATTGCTATAACGAATGATCTGCGTAAGCGCACTTGAAACGGCCATCAAGTTACTTGCCACATTGCAAGTCTACCAAGTTTGTATGTACGCAAATCACGAATCAAATTAAAACACAACGAAAAAAAAAAGCAAAGAGTGCCGCAAATGAAATTTTTTACAAGTTCAAGTGCAATTATGAGGGCGTTTCATGCTTCCTTTTGCTCTTAATTCGCATTTTGTCTATTGAGCAGCAAAAATGTTAATTTCAAGAATGTGAAAACAAAAGAAGCTGGCGTCAATGAACACTTTGTTGTTGTTTGTAAACTTAAATGTTTTGTTGAGTTGAACAACGTTCACATCAGACTACTAAAAGTCACAAGCAAGCGAAGCTAAATCATTTCGTTGTATCGTTCCATTTCGTGCTACTGCTACTGATGAGTTCCAGAATGTCAAACTTGACCTATACTTGAATGTAAGTAATATAGTCTGACGTCATAGTAATTGCACTTGCAATTCTCTAATCCAAATTAAAAAGTTAAAGTGAGTGTACACATTTCAATACATTTTGCATGAAGGAAAAAAAATATTTATATTTGTAAAAGGTGGCAGTTACCATGGTGCCAATGTGAAGGTTAAACCGAAATCGTAAATAGGTCTTGCACAGGGCGTAAATAAGGCTGCTGCCGACCTTAAACATCTGCTGAAAAACAAACTTTCTGTTTCAAATTTACAATTTATTATTATGGAGAATTACATTGTTTTTTTCGCAGCTAGAATTAATTTGCTTTTTTAAGATAAGTTGTCTGTTTTGCAGAGAATGTCCCATATATTCACTAATTTCATTATTTTGAATTTGAATAAACAAATGTCTATATTTAAAACAACGTACAATTCAATGTAAATTACTTTTTCGAAAACTCACGAAACAGATTCCAATCTAGAGGAAAGCGTAGGTGAAATCTCTGTTCAAATTGATTTATTCTCACATCCTGGAACTGGTGAACATAAAGTGACAGTAAAAGGTAAGTAAAAAGATTAAATTCGTAGTGAAAATTCCATGAGACTTTTATTTTTTGTTATTGAATTCCGACTGCAACTTTTTTAATTGTTGCTTTAATATGGTTGTATTTCTCAGTGGTAGCCGCGAATGACCTAAAATGGCAAATTGCTTCTGGTATGTTTCGTCCATTTGTTGAAATTAATTTGATTGGACCACATCTGCAAGATAAAAAACGGAAACATGCAACAAAATCAAAATCTAATAATTGGTCACCAAAATATAATGAAGCCTTTAATTTGTAAGTATTATCAAGCGCATACCCTGAACAAAAAAAAAAACAACTCACTCCGCTTATGAAAATTTTTCTAAATTCAAAGATATAAGTGTCCTTTAATACTTATGCACTTAAGTCATGCGTTCCTTGAAAAATTATTTCGTTCCATTTGTAAAAGAAAATATTAATTCTTTGACTTATACAAAATACTTAAATTGAGAAACAAAAACATACTGTTCTGAAGGAAGCACTTCCGAAGACCTCTCTCAAGAAATCCATGTTAAACTCAGTTCTTGTGTTGGGTGTAGCCAAAGTGTCAGCGGCAATCGACACCAGAGTGACGGCAAGCATTGTGCAGTAAAGGTCTGCACAAGTGCATTTACTGTGACGTCAGACTATAGGACTTACTGACAAGTATAGGTCAAGTTTGGCATTGGGCAACTCATCAGTAGCACGAAACAGAACGATACAACGAAATGATTTAGCTACGTTTGCTTATGACTTATAGTCTTCTGTGAACTTTGTTCAACGCAACGAAACATTTACATTGACCTGTTTGGTAAACGGATGGCAGTATGTACCGCCATTAGACTCAGGGAAACTGTTTGCTGGTCCGAGGGAAGAAGAGGACACTCAACTATTCATAGCTTGAGTTCCGTACCCTCTTAATTGGACAATACTGTTCCAGTAATCTCATTCAAGACGGATTACGTAATTCACATTTAATCTAGGGATGACTGGAAGGGAGGAATCCCGGGAAGAAGAAACCATATTAATTCTTACACGGATGGTTCCAAGCTAAATAACTCAAATGGTAATGGTATTTATTCTAAGGAACTGAAAATAAGAATTGCTGCGAGGTTACCAGACCATTCAAGTAGAGGTTATAGCAATAGATGAAGTAGCATCCTAACTGATAGTCAGACTGCTATTAAATGCCAAGAATCAGACTTCCTAAGCTCACTAATGACCCAACAAAGCCACTCGTCTCTTAAAGAGTTTGCTCAACATTTTAACATTCACCTCAGCTGGGTGCCTGGGCATAGGATGGCAATGCAAAGCTTATGAACTTGCTACTGCACAAATTCTTTAGGACAAATAAGGTGTTGGAATGCCACTTGCTACCTGAAAGTTAATGCTTCAAGAAAACATGTATATAATATAATAAGGCAAATCTGGCCGAAATGGAACGCTAAGCGATCTATAGAACTGATATCTCGCACTAGTGTCTAGTCAGTTGTTGCAGTCATAACTTCCCACGGCCTTATCGACAGACATGCTTAGCGATTAGGTATTCGGTATTTAACTGCTGTAGAAGTAATAGGGATGTGAAGGAGGAGGAAAACATTAAACATTTTCTTTGCTTCTGCCCTGCATTTGCTAGAAAACGCCATAAAACACTTGGTTCGCTCAAGCAAACAACAACAAAGCGCACATTGAAGCCAGCTTCTTTTATTTCTACATTCTTGGAATTGGCATTTTTGCTTCTCAACAGGCAAAACACGAACTAAGCGTAAAAGGAATCATGAAAACATACGACTTTCGCTTGAACTTGTGGAACACTTCATTTGCGTTTGCACCGCTCTCCTCTCTTGCTTTGTTTTTCGTTTTGTTTTGATTTGATTTCTGATTTGCGTACACAAAAACTTGGTAGACTTGCAATGTGGCAAGTGACTTGATGGCCGTTACAAATGCGCCTACGCAAACTTCTATTGTGTAGCAAACGTGACCCATCCAATGCACTTGGCTGGCTCAAGCCCATGCAATGTGTTTCGCTGAGTTGGAGCATTTGTTGTGATCAGGCTACATTGCATAAGTTGCTACACATTTTTCATCTTCTAAAGACAAATTAACTAAGCTAAAAGTAAATTTTACTAAATATGTTGGAGGAAGTACCTTTACTGGTTTTAATGGGACATGAAATAATTTCAAAGGTCTTCTTGACTTAAAAATACTTTAAAATGAGAAAAAAAATGCTAGTATTAATAAAATTATACTTTAAAATAAAAAGCTTGAATTTAGCTATTTTTTTTCGGTGTACATAGCTCGGTCAAAGGCAAATACATACCTTAATATGCATAGATATATACTTATTTAAAACTATATACATTTTAGCGCAATTGGCAATGATGAACAATTGGATTTCTTTGAGTTGCACATTTGTGTGAAAGATTACTGTTTTGCGCGTGAAGACCGACTTGTTGGCGTTGCTGTTATACAATTAAAGGACATCGTAGAAAAGGTAAAAACTTCAAATTGCATATTACTTGGTCCACCTAAATCAATACCATTTCATGCCCAGGGCGGAAATGTTTCGAATCGATGTTTTAAGCACATATATGGGGCATTCCATGCCAAATCTACGTTGTCTTGGCCTTTTCAATTTCGCTAATTTTTTGATATGTTTTAGTGCGTATTAAAAGCAACAAGCACACCAATTTCCAGTCTTGTAATTGAAACCGTTATTGAGAAATCGGTTTTTTAAATTTTAAGGCAAAAAATTTTCAATTAACGATAGACTAGTAATAAATATTGATATCAATAAAAAGTAGGGTATCATTTTTTTTATTTATTTGAATGTAGTTTCTGAAAAAAATAAAAGAAAATTATTCAAAGTAATAATAAGTTAGTTATTAACGTTTAAAGATTAAAATCGACATTTTCTCACCATCAAGACCTGACCACCTGGTGTGAGACTGTGCAAAATTTAACCTCAAGATATAGTTTTTCGTACGCATCAGCGGAACCTTTTTAGCGATTCTTCTCGGAAGGTTTGCCTTCTGCAAACGACGACGAACTGTAAGAGCGCTTACAACATTTCCGAGTTCCGAAGAAATTCCCTTGGGAGACTTGAAAGGGTATGTTTTGATAGAATAACTATTTGTCAACCAACTTCTGGAGAGGTTTTCGTTGGTCTACCTCTAGTTTCTTTTAATATTTTTTTTTATAAAACCATTTTGCACAAAACTCAAAGACTAATCCATTAAAATAGCGTTGTCCCACAAAGATTTTCCTTTTTTTCGTAGGCTCTGAACTAATCGTCTTTTAATATTTTTTTTATAAAACCATTTTGCACAAAACTCAAGGACTAATCCATTAAAATAGCGTTGTCCCACAAAGATTTTCCTTTTTTTCGTAGGCTCTGAACTAATCGTCTTTCTTCTGCTGTGCAATGACTTTTTCGGCCCATATCTATAGTAAATTTTTCATTATTTAATTGCAATTAATTTATATATAAATATACTTATACCTTTCTTTAAAAAAAAAAAAACACAAAAAAATTGTAGTTTTAGATTTTAAATTGAAAAACAAAACAAGTGTATCTATTATTTTGATCGACAAATTCGCGCCCGATTTCGATTTATGTTCACTGGCGAAAAAATAGGGGAAGCACCTTTAATCTAATCACATTTATTGGCATTGCCTGATTATTTTCTCTAGTTTTATAAAAAAAGCTAATGCCAATTTGCCAATTTTTCCAAATATGGAATTTATTGAGGATTGACTGAAATTCTTTTTGGTGTATCTATCATTTTGATCATGGGTATATTAGGGTGTCTCAAAAATTTTTTTTTTTTTTTTTGCTTAAAACAAGTTTAATAGCTGCAGGTACATGAAAAAAAAAATGCTAGTGCAAGGAGAGCTCATAATATTAATATTTATTGTTCATCGAGCTTTTTAGTTTTCCATACGATTTATATGGGAAAGAATGCTTTATTAGACAGCTTCATCTATATCTCGTGAAAGAAAAACAGAACTAAGCTCATGGGAAAGAACATAAAGCTTTAAAAGTACCCGAGAATTTTTTTCGTTCAAATAATATTCATTGACATTTGGAGCTTAGGGATATTTGGCAGATTGCGAAAAAAATCTTTTTTGTAAAAAATTTTCTGCTATTTCTGATGGATTCGTGTAAGAACTTTTTTTCACGCAACATATGTAGATGAAACTGTTTAATAACACCATATAAATCGTATAGAAAACTAAAAAGCTCAATGAGCCACCAATGAATATTAATATTATGAGCTCCAGCATTATTTTATGGACCTGCAACCTAATAGAAAATTGAAAAAAAATAGTTTTAATCACCCTAATGTATACATGTTTTCTTCTATTCAAGGGTTCATGTGCATGCTGGCTACCCTTACAAAAACGCATTCAAATGGATGAAACCGGTTGGACGATATTACGTATTCTATCACAACGCAACAATGATGAGGTGGCGAAGGAGTTTGTCAAACTTAAATCTGAAATACGTCAGGAACCAATGATGGGAACATGAGCTTTTCCATTGGACGTACAAGTAGAATTAAAAGCTTTATGTATGATGACTTTTTGTTAACTAAACGTTAAGATAAATGAAGACGATGGCGATAGAAAAACATTAACATTAATTCCTTATTATTAAATAAATATACATACAAACATACTATAAATACATTCCCAAGTCATTATATGTACACTAGGCATGTTCAAAAAAAAGTCATTTCTAGAATACTTCAAGAACATTCGATTTTCGAAAATTTATTCATATTCGAGTATTTCCTCATTTAAAAAAATAAAAAAATAATAATCCTATAGCTGCTACCAGAGCTGCAAAATTTTAATTTTTTAGAATTTGGCCAAAAAAATGATGAAAATTAAATTTTTTTCTTATATATAAAATTTTTTTTTTAAAAATGTTTTCGATTTTCCTTATATATGTACACATAAGAAAGTATCGAAAAAAAATGTACTGCTATTTTTTAAGCCTATATATAAGGAAAAAAACCGTGGTCATCATTTTTTTGGCCAAATTCCAAAAAATGAAAATTTTGCAGCTATAGGATTATTTTTTTCTTTCTATTTTTTTAAATGAGGAAATACTCGAATATGAATAAATTTTCGAAAATCGAGTGTTCTTGCAGTATTCTAGAACATAAATTTATTTTGAACATGTCTAATGTACACTGTACAATTTTTTTTTCCTATTAAAAAAATGTAACATGTAAGTGTATGTGGGTCATTCGTTGAAATCTCCGAGATTTTAGTGCAAAATCTTAAGCCGCTGGGAGCTACATACAGCTGCGGTCAAAATAATAGAAACAGGGTGTCATTTATGAATTGAAAGGAGATATTTCGAACAACTTACGTTTTTTTCTTCTAATATTTTAATGTATAGTTACTTGATAAGTACACAAGATAAGCACATGACATTTCGTTCCAAAAAAATAACGGTACTTTCTAGGTTTGCTATTATATTGAGTTATTTGTAATTTCGAGCGGTCAAAATAATAGCACTGTTCAACTCCTTTACTTCTCAAGCTTAGGTATTTACTCTTATTAAAAAAATTTGATCGTAACAAGTAAGTTCTATTGTTTTTGTATAGTACTCCATTGATTTATTTGAGTTTTTGGATTTTAGTGAGCCGTGGAAAGCACTCTACGACAAAGCAAAGTAAAGTTTTTAAGAATTCCATTTCGTAAGTTGAGACTTTTACAAAAACTTAAAATTTAATCGGATGTTCATTAAAATGGTCTAGAATACGATGAAATACACAAATACACGAAAAACACGAATAAGAAAGCTTTCCATGTTTCCCCGGGACGTGAATTGTTCGATACGGCTTTCGATACATAATGAGCATTTGCCTGCTACGGAAATATGTAAACTTCTTTATATAGCAGCGAGTGTAGAAAAAGTTAAAAGAAGACTCAGGGAAACCAATTTGAGTGCTCAGAATCCACTACCAGTTTCATTGTTAAAAAAAATGCATATCACAAATATACCGGACTTTGCGCATGAGTACTTGATATGGCCGCTTGCAAAGTAGATAAGCATTATGTGGAGCGATGAGAGTAAGATAGTTTTTTTGGTGAAAAAGGAACTCGTCAATATGTAAGGCGTAGCCCAAACATAGAATATGATACTTGGAATGATCTTACTCTCATCGTTCCACTCTACTTTGCAAGTGACCATTTTAAGAACCCGTGCGCAAAATCCGATCTCTTTGTGATATGCATTTTTTTAAACAATGGAAGTGGTTGTGGATTTTGGGCAATTAAATTGGTTTCCCTGAGTTTTCTTTTAACTTTTTCTACACTCGCTGCTATATTAAGCACTTTCTTTATTTCCGCAGCAGGCAAAAACGGATTATGTATCGAAAGCCGCATCGAACAATTCACGTCCTGGGGAGACATGTGTGGGGGTTGAAGCTCGTAATCTGTATTCTGTTGACTGATGAGGGCCTAATAAGAGACTGAGGGTGTTTGGCCTAATATTTTGTTCTAGTGTATTGTTAAGGCGCACACGCCATTTAATGCAGCCGCAAGGCTTTAGTTATGAATAGCTACAAAGGCTTTATTTCCATGTAAAAGCCACAAAGACTATTTTTTTAAAAGATAAAACGTATTAATTTGCTTATGGCAGTTTTGCCTTCTGAATTCATAATTGAATTTTATTTACAATTTGTTGAACTATTTCTACTTAATAAACTAGTATTTTCTTAACACTATTTGCCGTTATTTTTACCCTGACTCCTCCTCTATTCAATTTCCCCTCTGATCATGCAATTTAGGTTGCGTCAGCATTTCCATACCCAGCCTTGAAAATATGGCATAAGGGTGTTTTCTTACAATATACATTTGGGTTTGTTATTGTTGTTCTGTGTGGTCAGTTGAGGTAGTCAAAGACGTTGCCTTGAATGCACTAAGTCAATGACGTGTGGGTGAAACATAAATCTGCATTCATTTGTTGTTGCTTTTGTTTGTGCGAGTGGCGTTAGCGGTTCGCACAAAAAAAAGGCAAAGGAAAAATAAATATGACTTGCAGATGTAAATCGTAAATTTTACTTTTTATGACTTGACCGAAAAGTGTCATATGAATTTGTTCATTTTTGATTTCCGTAAATCAAAAATAAATAAATTTAAATTTGAGTGGATTAGTTTTACTGTGAAAAAATCAAGTGGAAATTGGTGGGAATGTTTAGTTTATTTGGTTCCCTTATTATCGGAATTTAAAGTAAGTGTTGGATGTGGTCATGGTGATTAAGTGGGTTCACTACACCCTAACCCTTAAGCGAAAAATTATATCTCGAGATAATCTTTTAAGATGGTGGAGTATTGGCAAAAATAATATGAGCTACATTAAAATTGATAAATTTTAGTTTTATTATAAGAAATAAAATTCTAGATATGTATATAATATTTAATTAATGATGTAATATTTTTATTACACAAATGAAAATGTATTTAATTAATTATGTGTTAAAATTATATTCTAATGTATAAATTTTATTACATGAATTAGTTAAATTTGATAAAACTTTAATTATGAAAAGTAAATAAGGTTTAGAAGTTACAATATAATTTTATTGTAAGATTGATTAAATATGTTTCTTTAAATTAAATTATATATATATGTATGTTAACATAGAATATCAAATTGAAATATAAATTTAAGAAGATTAATTATTTATGGTATTTTCTAAATAGTAAAATAATTGATTACAGTAAGTATATTTTATTTATACATTAATATTTTCTTATTTTATAAATTTTTAAACATATTGTTACGAGATTTTTGTCTCTTAGACGATAATTTCGATATCTTACACTTTTCTGAGTTCGATCACTGGATTGTGTACTAATTAAAAACACACAAACTTATTTAGTTATAAAATGGTTTATTTAAATCACAATAGTTAGTTTTTATACGGTATAATTGTTTATCTCATTAAAACATTCAAATTCTAACATTAATTTAACATTGTAACTGTTTTTCTTTACTACAGATCACACTGTATTCACTTTATTGCTTAAATTCAAGTGTTCTGCTTCACTGTTTAAATATAACTGTGTCCGAAAACTCAAATGACACCCTTGTATACTACAGGCATCACTTTTTCGAATAATCTACTACCTGCCAGATGGCGTATATTCCACCATTAGCCACAACCTACCAGTGTTTATAAGTGGCGTGCATTCTACCACCATCCACAATCCACCAGCATGGCGCACTGACGTTGAGCTCACAATTACCCAGAATATTGCCAGATGGCGTTGTACGACGGCGACAATTTCTCTCGGTTATCGACTTTTATAGTGTACTGCAGCGTCTGTTCGGTTTATTATTTGCCGCTAGATGGTGCTAGTATCGTTTAGTTTCTTTTGTTGGTTTTTATTTCAAGAGTTTTCTAGCATAAACCAAATTTCGCTACACTGCCCTCCGCTTAAACTTGTTCGTCCCGAACAAGAGTCTCTCCGTTTCTAGTATAAGGTGCCAGCCTTTCGATGTGGACTACCTTTAATTTACTTTTGTTCCCGGGGTATTTTTGGATTCGATACACAACATCATTAATCCTTGTGACGATCCGGTAGTCTGTAATTTAGGAGACAAGCCTCGTTTTCGTTGTGGGCTATGTAGTAGTTCTTTGAACCCTTCAGTATTTGCTCGTAGGTCATACCGAGCTTTCATCTTGTAGCTAGCCAATTGAGTACGTCTCCTGATAAGCTCGTGTATATCTGCTAATTCTTCTCTTTTCCGCGACATGTAATCGTTAGCATGGGTCGTTTCTGGGACAACGCTTACTCCGTACTTCAAATCTGCTGGAAGCCTTAAGTCCGTACCAAAAATGGCTTTTGCTGGCGTGACTGTAGTGGTATCGTGTATTGCCAACCGATAAGCCATCAGAAACATTGGTAGATGCTCATCCCAATCTTTTTGTCCTTTATCAACAACCTTTTTTAAATGCTCCTCTAGAGTACGGCTGAACTTTTCGACCATGCCATCGGACTGAGGATGCAAAGCTGTGGTACGTGTCTTCTGTATTCCAAGCATGTCAGAAACCTCCTTAAAAAGTGTCGACTCAAAATTTCGTCCTTGATCGGAATGCAACTCAAGTGGAGCTCCATATCGGCAAATCCAATTTTTGATGAAAATGTCTGCCACTGTTTTTGCTTCTTGATTGGGAATGGGATATACTTCTGGCCACTTAGTTAAGTAATCAATTACCACAAGGATGTATTTATTTCCTGCATTGCTGATTGGAAAAGGTCCCGCTATATCCATGGCTATCCTCTCAAAGGGAGCTCCAACGTTATACTGATGCATTTTTCCCCGAGTGCGTTGCCTTGGTCCTTTAGCAATTGCATATTGGTCACATCGGCGGATCCAGTCAGCGACTGATTCTTGGCATCCTACCCAATAAAACCGTTTCTTTATTTTCTCTGTGGTTTTCGTTATGCCCAGATGTCCACCACTCGATCTATTGTGTTAATCCTCGATTATTTCCTTAAATTTGACCTTTGGAATAACCAGCAGTTTTGAGCGAGTTTTACCATCCTCACTTTCCCAGATTCGGTAGAGACAACCATCATGCAACTCCAAACTTTGCTATTGCGCCCAGTATGCTTTACAGATTTGGCTTTCATTTGAAATTTCTTGCCATGCCGGTTTCCTACCCAGCTCCTTATACTTAATTATAGTTGCCAAATCTGTATCACTACGCTGGTTTCGTTTTACCTCCTCTTTGGTCCACTTTTCTTCAGGCAAAACGTTCATAAGGCGCACATCAATTGTTCCAGCTTTATTTTCCGTTCGTGAACAATGACCGCATTCTATTTTACATGAACGACGGGAAAGTGCATCCGCATTTCCAAGCTGGCTTCCTTTGCGATGCTCTATGGTGAAATCATCGCTCTGCAAGCATTCTATTCACCGTGCGATTTGACCTTCAGGATCCTTGAATGGAAGTAGCCACCTTAATGCCGCATGGTCTGTCCTTCGGAGAAAGTGCTGTCCATATAAGTACTTATGGAAGTGTTTCACGCATTCCATTACTGCCAATAACTCTCTCCGAGTTACGCAATAATTCCTCTCAGGTTTCGAAATATGCGACGACTTTTTCTTGTCCATTTATGATCTGGGACAAAACTCCTCCAATACCATGGCCACTCGCATCGGTGTCCAATACAAATTCTTTGCCGGGTATTGGGTACGCCAGTATTGGCGCTGTAGACAGTAATTCTTTCAGCTTTTGGAATGCAGTTTCCTGTGCACCACTCCATTCGAATTTCCGATTTTTCTGTGTCAGGTCATGTAGACTGCCTGCAACATTTGCGAAACCAGGAGCAAAGCGTCTGTAATAAGTGCATAGACCCAGAAAACTTCGCAACTCATGAAGATTAGATGGTCGTGGCCAATTTTTCACAGCTTTAATTTTATCTTCATCTGTGTGTATTCCTTCTGACGTAACCTTGTGCCCCAGATATTTGACTTCACGCTGGAAAAGTGAGAACTTTTTCGCACTTAATTTTAGTCCAGCTGCTTCCAAGCGCTCAAACACTTCCTCCAGATTTTTCAAATGGTCATCAAAATCTTTTCCCATGATGATTATGTCATCGAGATACACTAGACAAGTCTTCCAATGTAGTCCTTCGAGAACTCGTTCCATTAACCGCTCAAACGTAGCTGGAGCGTTACAAAGACCAAACGGCATGACGTTGCACTGCCATAGACCATTCCCAATACTAAAGGCAGTTTTCTCTTTGTCTTTTTCATCTATTTCCACCTGCCAATATCCAGATAACGTATCTAGTGTATCATCGATTCTGGGTAACGGGTAGCTGTCTTTTTTGGTGACGTCATTCAATTTTCTGTAATCCACACAGAATCGCATACTTCCGTCTTTTTTCTTCACAAGTACGACCGGTGAACTCCATGGTGAACTCCATGGGCTTTCTGATGGTGCAATGACATTTTCTTGCGCCATATCTTCTATAAGGCCCGTCACTTCTTCTCTCTTAGCGAGTGCTAGCCTCCTTGGAGGTTGACGAATCGGCTGAAAATCACCTGTATCAATGCGATGTTTGACAATTGATGTTCGGCCATTATTTTCTCCTTTGGACGCAAATATCCGCCAATGTTTTTGCAGAAACCTTTTTGCTTTATTTTTGTTCTGGGCAGACAACTCCTTCGTCCATTCTTTCGTCAATACTTCCAAGGCCGACGATTTCGTTAAAGTTGTACCTTGTGTGTTCTGCTGGTTATTTTCACAATTTATCACAGCCGTAACTTTCTCACATTGCGCTATAAGTTCACCTTTTTGCATCCATTTTGGCTTATTTGTTGGATTCAAAATTCGCACCGGTATTTTTCTGTCTGTTCTTGTGTTTACTAGGATCTTTCCAATAATCAGGTCTTTCTTTACATTTTTCTTATCTGCTTCCAAAACCCACAGATGGCTTGTCCCACAGTCTTCATTTGTTGTGGCCTAAATAATTTCTTCGGTGTTGGGTTCAATTCGACAGCACTCACTTATGTAGATTCTTGCAATTGTTAATTTTTGTCCACAGCCAATGTCTAAGGGCAACTCTACATTGACATACCTTAACGTTTTTTTCTTAAGATCCAAAGTGAGCCCGTGTCGAATCATGAAGTCCACGCCAATGATAACCTCATCGGTGATGTTTGCAACAATAAAATCATGTTCCACAGTTTTGTTGCCGATAAGAATACTCGCTGTAACTTTTCCTACTATTTGCGTAATTTCTCCTGCCGCTGTTCTCAATTGGATACCATTAAATGGCGTTACTCGTCGTCTATCAAATAAGTCTCTCCTCACAATTGAATGCGATGCACCTGTATCCAAAGTAAGCTCACATGGTCTTTCATTGATTTTTCCACCGAAGGTAAGGCTGTTGGAATTTCGGCAGAGCTTCGAAACCAAGACTATGGGGCAATCATCTGTTAGAGACAGCTCACGCCCCGCTGTACTGACTCTCTTTAGTTTAACGACTGCTGCTCGCTACCATTTTCGCCATCGTTCACCCTATTTCCAATTTTTCTTCTTGGTGAACGTGATGCAGATCGTTTACGACGTGATTTGCAGTCACGTGCCATGTGTCCCTGTTTACCACAGTTGTAGCATTTTCCGCTGAAGCTACCGCTGGCGAACGATGAATTTTTCTTTTCAGCCTCCACCTCCATCCGACGAGTTTTCAGTGATGGGCGGCATATCAACGCAATCGTCTCCTGCGTGAGGGCAACCGTAACTGTTTCATTAAATGTTGTCTTCGGGCTCCTCATTGTCTCGCGTTTTGTTTCTGAATCACGTATGCCGTCAATAAACGCCTCTATTTTGAATTTTTCTGCTACGACACTTAACTCGTCAGGATAGGAAAGGTGTGCCAATCGCTCAATATCCGCAGCATACTCCTGCAAGGACTCACCAGATTTCTGGATACGACTTTTCAACTGCAATCTGTGAATCTGCTTCATGTGGTCACTGCCATATTTTCGCTGTAAGGCATCCATCACCGCCTTGTAATTTTTCTGCTCCGCCACTGGAACCGTTTGCAATACTTCTGCAGCTGCGCCTTTTAATGCCACAATTAGCGCTGCAGCTGCGCTTTCGTTATCCCAACGATTGTGACCAGATGTTGTTTCGAAGTGGAGCTTGAAAACACTAAATGGCGTTGTTCCATCGTACGAGGGTGCCTTAAGCCTCTCTGCGCTGATTTCTCGTATCACTTGAGTGGTTGATTCACTTATTTCCAACTGTTGAATCCTTTTATTAACGTCCTCAAAATTATTTTGAACTTTTTCAAGATTATTTTGAACTTTTTCCTTGAATGATTCAACGTCATCTCGTAAATCAGTAATTTTTGCATCGAGGCCATTTACCATTTTGGCAACCTCCGTTCGAACAGCTTCAATGTTTTGATTCATTGCGTGAATCTGCGTCGCGTTCTGACTTAAGCTCTGATCAATTTTTTCCCGAACCACCTGGATCTGCAGCGCGTTCTGACTTAAGCTCTGATCAATTTCTTCCCGAACGGCCTGGATATTGCTATTCATTTGTAGTGCATTTTGACTTAAGCTCTGATCAATTTCTTACCGAACCGCCTGGATCTGCAGCGCGTTCTGACTTAACTTCTGATCAATTTCTTTCTGACCCGCCTGGACCTGCAGCGCGTTCTGACTTATTGTCTGCGTCATCGCCATTAACATTTTCTCGAACTTTGACATACCTAAAACTTCACCACTTGCGTTGGTCCAGAAGCTTCTTCCACTTTCGCTGCTGATTCTGATACATAAAATTCATGCTCTTCCAGTTTTACACCTTGAGCCTCAAGAGCCTGCCGTAAGCGTTTCTGCAACTCCACCTTTCCGCCAGTTGATTGCAGATTCAGTTGCTGCAACTCCTTCTTCAGTTGATCCACTTTCAGTTCGTCAAACTTAACCATTTTTTTTTTTTTTATTTTTAATTGATTGTTAATTCTTTTTACACAATCCCGCTTCTGACACCAATTGTTACGAAATTTCTGTCTCTTAGACGATAATTTCGATCTCTCACACTTTTCTGAGTTCGATCACTGGATTGTGTAACAATTAAAAACACACAAACTTATTTAGTTATAAAATGGTTTATTTAAATCACAATAGTTAGTTTTTATACGGTACAATTGTTTATCTCATTAACATTCAAATTCTAACATTAATTTAACACTGTATAGAAAACTGTTTTCTTTACTACGGATCACACTGTATTCACTTTATTGCTTAAATTCAAGTGTTCTGCTTCACTGTTTAAATATAACTGTGTCCGAAAACTCAAATGACACCCTTTTACACTACAGGCATCACTTTCTGGAATAATCTACTACTACCATTATCCACAACCTACCAGTGCTTCCAAGTGGCGTGCATTCTACCACCATCCACAATCCACCAGCATTGCGCACTGACGTTGAGCTCACAATTACCCAGAATGTTGCCAGATGGCGTTGTACGACGGCGACTATTTCTCTCGGTTATCGACTTTTATAGTGTACTGCAGCGTCTGTTCGGTTTATTATTTGCCGCTAGATGGTGCTAGTATCGTTTAGTTTCTTTTGTTGGTTTTTATTTCAAGAGTTTTCGAGCATAAACCAAATTCGCTACAATTTTGACATATTTACATATTACATTAATATTGGTTTGATTGTGTATATTTTTTTAACATGTTGTAATTAAAGGATTTTAAATTATTATTTATTTAAATTACGGAATTAACACCGCTTCTTTCGTTTATTATATATGGTTCTCATGTTGAACGGGACGCAAGTTTTTTTTTAAAGTGGAATAAAAGTCAAAGCAAAACACTTTTATTTTTTTCTGTTACTTTAAAGAATAGCCCTTTGATAGCACTATATTGAGTGGTAAAGTTGATGCCAGACGTAGAACTGGTTCCAAGATAGAAGCAATTAAAAAGCCATTCGAACGGGACAATAAACGGAAGTGTTTTTCATGGCTATCTATAGAAAAGCAGAAGTCAGCGAAACCTGGCAACATTTTTTAATGCGACTAATTTTAAAATGTTATGGAATAATGTATTTTTTTTTATAGATTTCGTTTGATTGAAAAATCTTATTTACTTTTTTTCTTACAAGGCATAATAATCCATTCGAACGGGACATATTTTTCCGTTTATGTTCACTTGGGCAGTTTTTCAAAACTATTTTAATATTTAAGATATATACAGCAATTAAAAAAACAAATTTAATGTTAATATTTATCAAATTAATTAATGAGATCAATTTTAACAAAGAAAAGAGGAAGGAGTAGATATTTTTGTTAAAAAATTATAAAACTTGTCTTTTTGCTGTTAAAACGTTTTTCCTGTAAGAAGCGTGGCACCGCCCACTTAAAAAAATATATTTACTCAAGTTTCAATCTATCTACATAGCAAACTTCATCAAAATCGGTGTAGTGGCACAGCCATGATACCGTTTTTCCCCATTAGAAGCAATGTCACGCCCTCTTTAAGGAATCAAAATCCCTAATAATCTTTCTTAGGATTCAATCTATCGTCAAGCAAAATTTTATCAAAATCGGTCCATTAGCTTAGCCGTGAAAACGCTTTTCCCGTTAGGGGCGTGGAACTGCCTACTATTGAAAAAAAAATATACATGTCCCTTCTTCTCTTCACAACCTTTGGGGGCGTTCAAGTATTACGTAACGCAATTTTTGAAGATTTTTGACCCACCCCTCCCCCCATGTAACGCACCGTAACGTTTTCCTCTACCCCTCCCCCCCCTCTTAAACGTTACGTAACACTCAAGTGACCATATTTACCTAAAACTCACAATTATGTTGCGAAAAGTACCGGAAATACATGCGATGTTTATTTTCTTTATTATACCCTACACCGAGGGTATATTCATTTTGTAATTTCGTTTGTAACATATAGAAAGAGGCGTGGGAGTTATGGTAAAGTACATATATTCTTGATCAGCGTTTTGCAGGCATCTTGCTATTAAAAATGGATGAAATCGGTTTATGGACACGCCAACCGCCCATACTCTATGTATATTTGCGCAATCCCATTTTGATAAAAATGCAACGATTTTGATGAAACTTGGTGATTTGGTGTACATGTGAACTAAATTAGGATTAAGCTAGGTTTCAAATTTCCAAAGATTCCCGTGGCACAGCCCTTAATTTTAACCTTTATTCTACCATATCTCGTAAACCCTGCAAGATATTGTGATGAAATTTCTTTGTCCTTTATTTTTTCGACTTTTTGATCGAATTGGAGTTTTTTCAACCTCTCTTAACATTTTTTTAACATTTTGCATATATTTACGATTTTTTCAACATTTTTCAACCTCTGTTAACCTTTTAAGCACTTCACACTTTTTTCGAATTATGCAACCTCTTCAACGTCTTTTTAACATTTATTGAAATATATGTTCTTTTAGTGCAGTGTAGAGTATGTGAGTTTTGGCCTGGCTGAAGATAACACCTTAACTTGTTCATATTGTTATTTGATAACAAATTACACATAATGTTATAAACATTTGCTTAAGTTTAAAATATGTTAAAATAGCGAAAAATTAGACGAAAATATTTTACTAATATGATAAAAGTTGATGGGATCTAGAACAGCTACAGCAATAATGATAAAAATAGGAAATCTTTCCACGCTTATATCTCAGGTTTTGGTTAAACAATCTCGAAGATGATAGTTTAAGGACATTCTGCTCGTTGAGTGCTTTAATGTGATGTATCATTTATTGCTGTAGCTTATCTAGATCCCGTCAACTTTTATCATTTTAATAAAATGTTTTGGCTGTAGCTATTTAATAAACATACACATTAAGAAAGAGTTTCATTATACACACCTAATTTCAAATAACCACCCGCTAAAGTAGTTTCACTTCAAAAACAATGTTATGTAACGCGTTGTTCGAACCCCCCCCCCCCTCCCCCGTAACGCATCGTAACGTTTTGCAAGACCCCCCCTCCCCCCTAATTGCGTTACGTAATACTTGAACGCCCCCTTTCCAACAAAAAAAAATTATGCGATTATGTTGTGCTACGGTTGTGAAAAGTGGCTTAACCGTTTTGAACTGCCTATTTATTACACTTATGTTTTCGAACATGACCAACTTCAAACAACTCCAAAAATTTTAAATTTAATATTTTTTGCATTCGTTTTTTTTTTTGAGCAATGTACATGGAACTCTGTTCGTGCAAAAATTTTGACACACTTGCTGCTGTTATCAATTTCGAAATGAGAACAAATGATGTTTTTCTATGTTATATGTGACTTTAGAACATGAACCTGAGCAAATTAAAATTTGTCAGTTAATAGGGATTGGTTTGATGTTCTTGCATTGTTTTTAGCTAATTGACGTTGGAAGAGAGATTTTTCGGAAAAACTATCACCATGTATCACCTCTCTTTTTCGGAAAAACTATCATCATGTATCACCTCTCTAACACACTTAAATATTTAAGGCAAAAGACTATTCAATATTACAAAATAAGAGAAACTGCATTTATTACAAAATAAGAGAAACTGCATTTATGCAAGTTTGCAGGTGGTTTGCTCACCATGGTAAATGAATTCTGGTGTAAATTGTTTAAATTAACAAAATTTGAATATTTTCCTTAGATAATATCAGATAGTAACGCTTTTATAATAACTTTTAATTTTTCTGTCACGGTTGGCTTTTTGGCGGAAATGCCCATATGGACCTTTATATGGACTTTGAGATTTTCTTCTATTCTCTATCTTTATTAGTACAAGATCTCCTATCTTAAAGTCTGACGTACTTATTTACCTTTTTGTCATAGTTAAGTTTCCGTTTGTTTTTTACAATGTCTATTAGGTCTTTTGCTTTATTTATTGCTGTCCTTAATCTTATTTGTAGTTCGTCTCTATAGTCCTCTAATGCTTTGACACAATTAGAGCGGTGGCAGTAAAGCGGCGACGAATATACGCTGTCAAAAATTATAACATACTTGATCATGTGAAATTGAACAGAATTGCGGCGTACAACTGGTGACCTGCCTACGATTCGCCGTCGTTTTAGAATTAATTCTTTTTTTTACGTGGGATCAATGTTGCATTTCTTTGTCATTCTCTTTGCCAAAAGGATTTTCTCAGCAAAATTTATTGCTTACAAATTTTGTTTTTGTCACTCTCTTTTCCCTATACGATTCTCTTACAAGAAATCAGACGTGAAAAGCAGTCGTCCGCCGCAGTTGTGTTCATTCAAACGATTTTTCGTCTCTTTTTTTTTGACAGCGTATATTCGTCGCCGCTTTACCGCCACCACTCTAATTGTGTTCAAAGCATAAATTATAAGGTTTTGCTTTGTCGCTAGTCAAATCGCTAGGTAGTGAAGGTAGTTTTCTGAAAATTAGTTCAAGGTTGTGTAGGAATTATCTGCATGTGGTGTTGAGTTATAAGCGAAAGTATAATATGGAATCCATTTGTTCCATTCAAAGTCATCGGCGAAAGATAGTAAGTACTCTATGGTTTTTCTCGAGTGCACCAATCGTTTCGTGATGGTACGGGGTTGAAAATATTTGTTCTATTTTCAACAATTCGCATATTGGTTGAAGTTCGTAATCTGTATTCTGTTGACTGATGAGGGCCTAATAAGAGGCTGAGGGTGTTTGGCCTAATATGTTGTTCTAGTGTATTGTTAAGGCGCACACACCATTTAATGCAGCCGCAAGGCTTTAGTTATGAATAGCCACAAAGGCTTTATTTCCATGTAAAAGCCACAAAAGCTATTTTTTTTGAAAGATAAAACGTATTAAATTGCTTATGGCAGTTTTGCCTTCTGAATTAATAATTGAATTTTATTTAGAATTTGTTGAACTATTTCTACTTAATAAACTAGTATTTTCTTAACACTATTTGCCGTTATTTTTACCCTGACTCCTCCTCTATTCAATTTCCTCGCTGATCATACAATTTCGGTTGTATCAGCATTTCCATACTCAATATGCAGTATTTGGTAAGTGTGAAAGAGTCGCAAAGCTAATTGACGTCAATCAGTTGTTCCCATCCTTGAAAATATGGCATATGTTTTCTTACAATATGCATTTGGGTTTGTTACTGTTGTTCTTTGTGGTCAGTTGAGGTAGTCAAAGACGTTGCCTTGAATGCATTAAGTCAATAGCCCAGTTCACATTATCACAAATGCTGTCCAACATGGTGTGATAACATCAATGTTCGATTATGTGAACGGTGGGAAAGACCGCTTGACAAACATGTGGGATGGATTTCAAAAATTTTTGGTTTTTCTGCTAGCTTGTCGAACTATACAATCTGTGTGAACTGACTGTCAAGCCTAGTGAACATTTTTCATTTTACATAAGATTTCAGGCAGTTTACTTCGATGTGGACGCTAATAAATTGTTCTGCAATTGATGTTTGATGGCATGCTAAATAATGTGAACGCAGAGCAATATTGACAGTCACACATGTTGTCAAGCAATGAAGGACAAAATGTGTGATAATGTGAACCGCCCCACAGTGTGTTATTTTGCCAATCTAGTAGTACTAAACTAATATCTCAAAAACTATAGCAGCTAGGTCAATGAAATTTGCCACAAATGTTAATATTTATATTTTACAGCATCAACGTAAAAATGGTGCAAATCGGTTGGGTTTGAGATATAGCTCCCATATAACCGATTTTTTCGTTTTGGTGATTTAAAGGGCGACCTAAATATAAAAGTATGTAAAGCTTGAGTTTATAGTAGATTATTATTTTTTATTTTATTTTGCAATGAAAATAAATGTTTCATAGCGTGGTTCTTCATTGAACTGTTTTTCAAATTAAAATTTTTACATAACTTTTAGCATGTTTAAGATACAAAACTATGACTTTTAAGACAGTTGTAGAATATAAGAAATATTTTGCAATGAAAATAAATATTTCATAGCGTGGTTCTTCATTGAACTGTTTTTGAAATTAAAACTTTTACATAACTTTTAGCATGCTTAAGATACAAAAATATGACTTTTAAGATTGTTGTAGAATATAAGAAAGTGAACTTTTCAGCGTTTCTTTTATATATAAATAGTTTCAGTTTTCGGAGTTATAATGATTTTAGCTGAGGTTTGGACGCGAATTTGGAAAATAATTGCGTAATGATTAACAAATTATATTATAGAACATAAAAAATTATTTGCTTTTTTTCGTTTATTTAAAAAAAAAATATGTACTTTTAATTTTTATATGTTCTTCAATTCAGGGATGCTGCTCTCAAACTTGCGACCATTACAAATGAAGATACGAGGTCTTAATGACTAGATTCATCATAAGCATGTCCGTAAAGTTGATACATAAAAAATTAATCAACAAAACATAATTATGAAAAGGATAAATATTAAAAATGCTTACAGTGTAATTTCTAAAATTTACTCCAAAGACTCATCTAAATCGCTCGAATCAGAAGTGTCATCGTTTTTCATTTGAAGCAATACTATCGTATTGAATACTATTGAATTGAATTCGCATAGAATGCTTTGTTTACGATTATTTTTTGAATTTCAAATTCATTCGTGTTGCAGAAGATGACCAGCAGGCTGGTCGAAATGCATCCAATTGTGTTTTTAATAAATAAATAAAAATAAAAGTTTTTTAAAATAATAAGCAAAATCAAAATAAGGTTTTTTAATTTTTACAAAATACTATCGTGTCCGGACTTAGGTCTCTATACTTCTTTTTAGACGTTTTGCGCAAACTTGCTATAAATGGATCCGATGTTATCAAGAGTCTATTGATCAAATCAGTATTTGTATCGGTCCTTGAAGTCTTTCGCGTAAAAAGATCCGTATAACGCCGGACATCCTTATCACGTGCTTCGTGTACTTCCTCTGACATTTGGGCAATAGCAAAGAAGTAGATAGAAAAGAACGAGAATCCGAGCTTTTTCCCTGTATTAAATTTTGGCGAGCCGAATGAAAGCTGGAACCAATGAGAATTACGAACCAAAATCCCATTGGATTTTATTTCTGATTTTGTTCGGCTTTTGCAACGAACCGAACGAATTCACAATGTTATATTCAGACCATTTTGTATTTTCTAATTTATTTATTTTCTTAAATTCATAAAAAAGTTATTTGAATATTAGAAAATGAAAATAAATAAATTGAAATTAAAAAATAAGCAAAACTTGTTGCGAAAATTATTCAATTACGATGACTTACATTTAAACCTGCATTTGAGAAAATCAATTTTTATATCTACCAGGCAACCAGCAAATGCAATAGCATGATTTTTATTTTGACTCCTTCAAACTTGCAAATTTGCAAGTGATCCCGCGTAAATTTTGTTGTTGGTTTTTCTTCAGAAAAATTCGGTCGAAATAATCCTAAAAAAATGCGTGTATTTGTTGTTGCGTTTTTGTAGTTTACAACCGATGCCGTTAGTTTCAATTTTGTTGGTATTTTTTCGGCAGAAAAATTGAGTTGAAAATAACAAAAATTATATTCATGTTTTTTGCTTGTATGTGTGCTCAAATTATGCTATTTTTCGCAACTAGGATTTTTCCTTTGGGGGCTATAAATATATAGAAATTATGAACTTATATTTTTCAATTTTCTTGTTTTACTTGAAACGAATCATTAGTTGAAACAAGTTAATAATAAATAATTTCAATAAGAATAGCTTAGTCACTAGAACTGATTCTGCATTTAAAAAAACACGAAAATCATATTTTGAAAGATAAAAAATGGAGATTTCTTTAAAATTGACACGGAAACTAAGTCAATGTGTCAAAAAACACTACAACTATAAAAGTATTATCTTAATTTGGGCTTAAACCTTTCCGAATCCAAAAATATTTATATAAGGGGCTTAGCACCCTTGATCCCTTGATCAAGTACGTACATTTTTCAGTTCAAACTGAAAAATAAAAATGATATTCATGTTGTTTTATTTGCTGAGCGCCTGCTTCAAACAAAATTTCATTTGTCTCACGGATTGAATCGAAATTATTTTACAAAACTCAAAATATTTCTATAATTTCTATATTTTTCAATATAATCATGGAAAAAAAAAAAATTATACTAAATTGTCACATTAAAATTTGACAGCAAAATGTGGTTTCATAGTTGTCAAAATCCAATGCAAAATGTAAACAAAAGAAATTGAGTTGAACAATTTTTTGACAATTACGAAGCCACATTTTGCTGTCAAATTTTAATGTGACAATTTAGTATAACTTTTATTTTTATTTCCATGATAATATTGAAAAATATAGAAATTATAGAAATATTTTGAGTTTTGTAAAATAATTTCAATTCAATACGTAAGATAAATGAAACTTTGTTTGAAGCAGGCGCTCAGCAAATAAAACAACATGAATATCATTTTAATCTTTCAGTTTTAATCGAAAAATGTACGTACTCGATCAAGGGATCAAGGGTGCTAAGCCCCTTTTATAAATATTTTTGGATTCGGAAAGGTTTAAGCCCAAATTAAGATAATACTTTTATAGTTGTAGTGTTTTTTGACACATTGACTTAATTTTCGTGTCAATTTTAAAGAAATCTCCATTTTTTATCTTTCAAAATATGATGTGCTTGTTTTTTTTAAATGCAGAATCAGTTCTAGTGACTAAGCTATTCTTATTGAAATTATTTACTATTAACTTGTTTCAACTAATGAATCGTTTCAAGTAAAACAAGAAAATTGAAAAATATAAGTTCATAATTTCTATATATTTATAGCCCCAAAAGGAAAAATCCTAGTTGCAAAAAATAGCATGATTTGAGCAGCCATACAAGCAAAAAACATGAATATAAAATTTGTTATTTTCAACTCAATTTTTCTGCCGAAAAAATACCATCAAAATTGAAACTAACGGCATCGGTTGTAAACTACAAAAACGCAACAACAAATACACGCATTTTTTTTAGGATTTTTTCGACTGAATTTTTCTGAAGAAAAACCAACAAAATTTACGCGGGATCACTTGTAAATTTGCAAGTTTGAATGAGTCAAAATAAAAATCACGCTATTACATTTGCTGGTTGCCAGGTAGATATAAAAATTGATTTTCTCAAATGCAGGTTTAAATGTAAGTCATCGTAATTGAATAATTTCTCAACAAGTTTTCCTAATTTTTGAATTTCAATTTATTTATTTTCATTTTCTAATATTCAAATAACTTTTTTATGAATTTAAGAAAATAAATAAATTATAAAATACAAAATGGTCTGAATTTAACATTGTGAATTCGTTTGGTTCGTTGCAAAAGCCGAACAAAATCAGAAATAAAATTCAATTTGATTTTGGTTCGTAATTCTCATTGGTTCCAGCTTTCATTCGGCTCGCCAAAATTTAATACAGGGAAAAAGCTCGGATTCTCGTTCTTTTCTATCTACTTCTTTGGCAATAGGTATAATGCAGGATTTTATTGCACTGCTTCCATGTTAAAGCACTTTGTGCACTGTTGGTACCATATAGTACCAAGGATATAAATCTAAGTATAGGTACAGCGTATCCTGTGAGTATTTTTGGAAAGCATCCACATTGATTGAAAAACCAAAGATTAAGGATTGAAGCAAGGTACGGAAACGAAAAATTAGATCCAAATTTATACCAGTTATTTCAGCTGTTATATCCGCTTCTTTGAAAAAACGCCTTGATTTTCGTTCACCTCTCTTGCAACTTTTCTGGCTTTTTATTTTTGGTACTTTCGGCGCGTTCTCCAAATTCTTTATTTGGTCTCCCACCAGAAAATTTTTTCGGTGTATTGCAAAAAAATAAAGAGAATTCGATTTACCTCTGAGTCCATCTTTATTTGATGAAATAAATCGATCTTTCTTCCGACAAGCCTTTGCCCACCGGTAATTCAGTAGCGACAACAAGTTCTTGGCATATTGCTTAGCCTAATCAACATCAACAGTACTTTGCGATCCACCAGCAACATTTCCCGATAAAAACAAAATCATCCTCTCTAATCGTTTGTTTACTGCAGTATCAAGCCATAACTCAAATATTTGGAAGCGAAAAATTTCAGAGGTCATCTTTAAAAATTGAAAATGGTTGTATGGGTGCCGCAGCTAGGCGCAGAATTTTTTTGTTGATTCTATTAGTATACATATCAAGCTTTATTGTAATCATAGTCAGAACTCTAAACTTTTCTAAACAATTTTTTTACTGTCCACAAAAGTTTTTTTTTTTTTAATACTTACAGTTAAAGTAGGTTTTTTTAGTGTATACAAAATTTTGTTGCTATCAATAACTCTGTTAAGATTTTATGTTATTTCGATAAAAAAAAATAAAACCTTTCACTTTTTCAGAATGGATTTACAAGACTTTAAAGCTTGCGCGCAAAATTCAGCGAACTTATACTATTTTTGACATTTTCTTTTTACTTACTTGCAAGGTACAGTTATTTTAATTATTGCCCTATACTTCAAAAATTTTTTGAAGTTTTAACCTAATTGAGGAATTTTTATCATATTTGCATTTAAATTCCATCAAAAAATCAACTTTTTTTTTTTAGTTTAGTAGCGCTAGATTGCCAAAATAATACACTGTGCGATGGTGCGGTTAGTTCTTGCCCAAAACCTCTTTTCCGTGGTAAAAATGAGTTTCAAATTCGGAACTTTTCTCTGAAAATTGTTACAAGATCTTAAAATAAAGTTAAGAGAATCGAGAGAACTACTTTTTAGTAGCATCTCCTTGAATTTTCAGCGTGGGATAGCGAGGAATGCGTATGTGTATATGAACATTAGTTCTCGACACTGGCTGGCTTTAAAAAAGTAACGAACTACAGTAAATAAGTGTCGAGTAAATTTAATAAGACGCTGCTTGTCATTTGCGCATTTCTCGCTATCCCACTCTAAAGCGCTAAGCACAACTGTAACGAGAGCAATGGTTAGAAAAAACAAGTCGAGATACCATGATTTTTCCTATACGTTAGAGCAAGTGAGCTTTTTTGACCATAAATGTCAAAATTTTGTAAGTGACACTACAAAAGTTATCGCTGAGAGATTAAATTCTAATTTTCGTGCGATTAGTTAGGTAAGGAAGTGAAAACAACACAAAGAAATGACAACCAGCAAGATAAACAGCTTAAAAAATCGCTTTTCAAAAAGCTCTTTTTTTCGCAACTATCGCTCTCGTCCCAGTTGCGTTTAGAACTTAAAAGTTTATGGAGGTACTGCTGAAGAGATGCGTGTCAAACCTGTTGCAACTTTTAGAGAAATTTCCTGAACTTCAAACCCAATCATGTTTTTCTTTTTTTTATTATCATCTAGCCACTTCGCTGCGATTACGATCGAGTTGAACATAACGTGCTCGGGCAAAAAAAAAAAGCAAAGCGCCACAGGAGGTCTGCTATGAATGGACGCATGCATATATGGAGCATTACACAACAGAGCTATTAATGTGAAGGCACCATATGAAAATTGAGAATTTTCAGTAAAGTTTTTGGGTGATAGTTCACCAGCAGAGTCATGGCGCTTCGGGGATTCAAGGGGAAGCAAAAGAGTTTTTGAAACAGTGCCGAAAAAGTGGTTATTCTTAAGTACGAAAGTTAACTTCAACACGATTTGTCTTCTACATAGGATATTTTCAATTTGTCTCTCAGTATGTTTCGCATAGAAGGAACTGTTTCAGCCTCACTTCCTCAGTCGATATAACCATGCCCGTTTGTTTCTGTCTGTGGAAAAAGCTTCTTTGGGAAAAAGTAGTAGTTTGGTGAAATTGTGCCTCGTGGCACTGAAACACATTGCAAATGTTGCTTTAGAGTATATATCTGTGGGCATTTGACAAAAAAAAAAAAAAAAAAAAAAAAACACTTTCGATCTACATACACTAATAACACTAGTTTACAAAATGATTTTTTTTTGTGTTCCATTAATCTGAGGTTACTAGATTTTTTGAGGTTATGTAGATTTTCCTGCTGAGTTCGAAAATGAAAATGAAAATTTTGTGAATGTACAGTTTTTGAGATATTGTAGTTTTTTCACTTTTTCGACCTCTTTTCACTTTAAAATTCATATCTTGAGCTGGATGTTTAACTTCCTTGTCTTAAGTGTCAACACTAACTTACTTATCTGCAACAAAGGCTGTGAGCCAACCTTTATAGTAAGGAACAGGGAAGAAGTCTTGGATATAACATTGGTCTCGGACTTTGTTTTTGATTGTATCGTTGACTGGAGAGTCTCACGCGAGCACTCTTTTTCAGATCATCGTTATATAGAATTTGTTCTCACTGTTAACCCCCCAGAACCGATTGTTCACCGAAATGTAAAAAGGACAAACTGGGGAATATATAACAGGAAAATAGCAGAGTATCTGCCTATCTCAACCCCCGTAGAGCCGTCAACTATCTACGACATAGACAGGCTGGTTCAAAACTTAACGGGAGGGTTAAATAAATCCCTGGAGATTTCTTGTCCTGTAAGTAAACCTCGAGGAAAGAAGAAACCCCCATGGTGGTCAAATGAAATTCAGGTTCTTCGACGAAGAAGTAGGAATTTATTTAACAAAGCCAAAAAATCAGGTTTGGACAATGACTGGAATGATTATAAATCTATTTCAAAATTTACAAGAGTTCGTTAAGAAAAGCTAAACGTAACTCGTGGAGGAACTTCTGTGGAAACATTGAAGAGATTTCAGAAGCATCTAGGCTAAGGAAGATTTTATCTACCTCGCCCACTACTCTAGGTCTTTTAAAAAAGCCTGACGGCTCCTGGACAACATCTAACGAAGAGACCTTAGACCTCTTACTAGATACTCACTTCCCTGGTAACTCATTGCATGAACCAGAGGAATTGAATGTTCAACCTCAGATGTCCTCAATTATTCTCGTGGACATTGTTTCGGAAACCAAAATTCGATGGGCGATAAATAGCTTCAAACCCTATAAATCACCAGGACCTGATATTGTGACACCAATTGAGCTGCAACAATCTGCTCGCTTAATTATACCTTGGTTGACAGCTATTTTCAAGGGCTGTCTTAACCTTTCCTATATTCCTCTAGCCTGGAGGATGACTAAAGTCATTTTCATTCCAAAGGCTGGGAAGAGCTCTTACATAAATCCAAGGGATTTTAGACCAATAAGTCTTTCCTCTTTTCTTTTAAAAACTTTGGAAAGACTCATAGAAATCTATGTTCGCAGCAGTATCAAACCTGATCTGCTGTCTACTTCTCAACATGCTTACACGAAAGGCAGATCTATAGAAACCGCACTTCACACACTAGTGAGCAGCATTGAAAAATCTTTTGCATGTAAGGAATTCGCCCTGGCGGCGTTCCTGGATATTGAAGGAGCTTTTAACAACGTTGACCCAGGTATAATTATTAATGAACTGCAGAAACTGGGTATCAACAGTTCCATAGTTGAGCTGATTAAAAAGCTACTGACAAACAAAGCCATTACCTCAAATCTTGGCATTTCCGAAGCTAATAGGTTTGTCCGCAGAGGAACGCCGCAGGGTGGAGTGCTATCTCCTCTACTGTGGAATCTGGCAATAAATAAGATGCTCATGTCACTGAAAAGGCTGGGCTGTAAAGCTATTGCCTATGCCGACGATGTAGCATTAATTGCATGTGGTAAATTCCCAAACACACTGTGTGAAATTCTTCAGAATGCTTTAAACAGACTCGTCTCATGGGCAGATGAGGCTGATTTAGGCGTAAATCCGAAAAAAACTGAACTAGTACTCTTTACTAGGAGTCACAAACTTCCAATTATAGTACCACCTTCGCTAAAGGGCGTTAGACTTGTCTTAAAAAGTAGTGCAAGGTATCTTGGTCTGATATTGGATAGGAAATTAAGTTGGAAAATAAATGTTGTTGAGAGAGTTAGGAAAGCAACTGTAGCACTATACTCTTGTAAAAAAGCTGTGGGGAGAAGATGGGGGCTATCACCTCGTATTATTCATTGGCTCTACACAGCGGTAATTCGACCGATTCTGTTATATGGCATTGTGTTGTGGTGGCCTGTCTTAGACAAGGTCACCTATTACAGACAATTGCAGAAGGTTCAAAGAGCTGCTTCTATGTGCATCAGTGGTGCACTGAGGACCACACCGACTGATGCCTTGGAGGTCCTCTTTCATCTCGTTCCCCTTGACCTGTTTGGTAAACGAATGGCAGCATGTACTGCCATTAGACTCAGGGAAACTGCTTGCTGGTTCGAGGGAAGTACAGGACACTCAACTATCCTCAATAGCTTGAATTCCGTACCCTCTAAATTGGACTACACTATTCCAGTAATCTCATTCAAGAGAGATTACGTAACCCATATCCCATCTAGGGATGACTGGAAGGGAGGAATCCCGGGGAGAAGGAACCATATTAATTTCTACACGGATGGCTCCAAGTTAAATAACCAAGTGGGTTATGGTATTTACTCTAAGGAACTGAAGATAAGTATTGCTGCGAGGTTACCAGACCATTGTAGTGTTTTTCAGGCAGAGGTTATAGCAATAGAAGAAGTAGCATCCTGGCTGAGAATAAATGTGGTATCCAAGAAGGGTATTAATATTTATTCAGACAGTCAAGCTGCTATTAAATCCTTAGAATCAGTCTTCCTAAACTCACTAGTGGCCCAACAATGCCGCTCGTCTCTAAGTGAGATGGCTCAGCATTTTAACATTCACCTCATCTGGGTGCCTGGGCATAGGAACATTGATGGCAATTGCAAAGCTGATGAACTTGCTAGGCAGGGGACTACTGCACAAATTCCTCAAGACAAGGAGGTGTTGGCATGCCACTTGCTACCTGCAAGTTACTGCTTAAAGAAGACATGATAAAAAAGGCTAACATAAGATGGACCCAAGGGTTAACTTGCAATATAACAAGGCAAATCTGGCCGAAATGGAACGCTAAGCGATCTCTAGAACTGATATCCCGCTCTAGACACAGTGTCTCGTCAGTTGTTGCAGTAATAACTGGCCACTGGCTTATCGGCAGACATGCGGAGAGATTAGGTATTCGGTCTTTTGACTACTGTAGAAGTTGTGGGGATGTGGAGGAGGAGGAAAACATTAAACATTTTCTTTGTTCCTGCCCTGCACTTGCTAGAAAACGCCACAAAACACTTGGCTCGTTTTTGTTTGATGACCTGGAGGACCTTAGACATGTTAGCATAGGTCAGTTATTTAGTTTCATAACGAAATCTGGATGGTTCAATGAGAGGGTATAGTCAAGTACCCTGTGGTATCACAATGGACCAAACTTGGTCTAAGTGAGTCGGTTTTTGTAACTGACTGCCACTCCTACCTAACCTAACCTAACCTAAGTGTCAAATTAAAGATAATAAAATGACAAACAAACGTGTGTAATTACATTTCTTATTAAAAAGTGGTTCAAAAGATATAGATGAAAATAGACCAGATTTTAAGAAAAATCAAATTTTACATTTGATTCTGTGGCCACGAAAAAATAGAAATAAAATAAAAAAAATAGTTTTACTTCTTACACGTAGAGCTGATGCTTTTACGCAAAAATTAAGACATCCCACAAGAAAATCGAATGTAAAATGACAACGTTAGGAGCGATTAAATGAATGAATTCAAATTCCACATTTTATGAATATATTAATTTTTTCGACAATTTGTTGAGCCTAATCGTAACAATAAAATTGTTCTCATGTACCTTTGATAAGAATATAGTTTTCTTATGTACTTTTTCCTGCTGAATTTGAAAATGAAAATGAAAATTTTTTGAATGATGCATTTTTCGAGATATTGTGGTTTTTTCACTTCACTTTTCTTCTGACAAAACCAGATTCGAACGACATTACATATTACTTATTTATTCTTAGAATTCAAAACCAAATAAGAAAGCTTGGTTCAATAAAAATTGGCAAATTGGACTTAAAGTTTTTAATTCCATACAAATATTTTTAAAAAAGGTCCTCAGTTTGTATGACAAAATCCCAGCAAATTAAAACACTATTTCAAGTAACTTTTATTTCACAATGGAAACATCGAAAGTAGCAAAACCATCCAAAAGTAGTACATTTCGAGTTAAAAGTAGCAAAGTAGCAAAGCCTTGCAAAAGTAGCACTTTTGCTACTAAAGTATGCCATCTGGTAGCCCTACTTAAAGTAAACTTAAGCCAAAGCATTCGTGCTGAGTTAAGTTAAATTAAGTAAATTAAATAGTCCCTCCGATGTTACTTTACATTTCAAATTTCAGTTTAAGTGCATATAGAAAGATTCATATATATTTATCAATATCATTTCATTACAATAGTTATATACATACATATACTATATTAATATATATGTACATAGTTCAAAACGTTAAATATAGTAAATAAATAAATAAAACTATAAATTCAATACACAAACAAATGCGTTAATGCGAGCATTTCGTGGGAAAACAACATATGAAGAGCTGAGATGCAAAACCCAGCAAGTCCAAAAACATGAAAATGTGAGATATTGTAAAAATAAAAATTTTTCTTTCACAAACTTTTGATTCCTTTATCAAAACCCGCCAAGTCCACATTTCTGAAAATCAAAACCCCCCCAAGTCCAATTTTTCATTTAAAAAATTCGGCTTTCATAAATACAAATAGAGTTCTATGTTATTTTAACATGGAAATTATATTGTGTAATTAAAATTTCAATCTACATTTATTCAAATGTTTTGAAATTAATTGAATCTTAGCCATTTTTAAAAAATGATTTCGAAACCTTTTACTATTATTTCAAAATCTGCCAAGTCCCGAGGTTTCACTTTCAAAACCAGCCAAGTCCACGTTTTTAATTTCAAAACCCGCCAAGTCCACAGTTTTTATTTCAAAACCCGCTTAGTCCAAACGTTCTTTTATTATAGTCCTTATAGATTAGGTCATAAAATGTAATCAAAAATCAGGATTTCAATAACTTTTGACAACTATTACAATGGATCAATCTACTTTTTTACTATAGCTAAATATCAGTGGAATACAGTTTTTTCGTTTTTCCCAATAATGCAAAATATGGACTTGGCGGGTTTTGCATCTCAGCTCTTCATATCTTATAAAAAAGAAAATATCTTTCGAGATTGAGTAGACGCACTTTTTCAATTTGCCGTTACATAGCCTTCTCTAGCTGTTGTACTGTTGTAGGCTTCTACCATTTTGCAGATCAACTACCCCTGGCTCCAGTAGTTGTGCTGGCAGTCTTTTATGCTTCAGTCAATTTTCTTTAGATCGAGTAGAGAATTAACTTCCGTTTGCCAAACTTTGTCTTTTGTAGTTGTTTTCAATTGACGCACTTTTTCACCTTGCACCAGCTATCAGCGGGTATCTGCACAATTAATAAAAATTTAATTAGAGTGAATCAACATTTTAAATAAACTACCATTTAAACGGCAAAACTGGATTACAAATAGATATTTCATATTTAGTCTGTGCTTGTTCAAATTATTGTTCAAATATAAATATTTACTTTTTCCTATTTGACGTCTAGAGATGAAATATTTTCGATTAAAAATTGGAAACTTAGTGAAACTGTGCTGCTAAATCGCATATTTAACAGCTCAATTGTGAATACTCAAACGCTTATTTGCATGACTAATATTTAAGCGGCGATTATATCGCCGACTAATTTCCCAAAAGTTCTAACTTTTTTTTTTTTTTTTGTTTGGAAATAAATTTGAACAACAAGAACGATGAAATTAGACATTTCTAGCTTAAGATATAAATTTAAAAGTGAAAGTCGAAAAAATTAAGAAACCACAATATCTCGGAAACTACCATTCAAAAAATTTTAATTTTAATTTTAGAATTCAGCCGGAAAAAGTACATAAGAAAACTATCCTCTTATCAAAGGTACATGAGAACAATTTTATTAGGCTCAACAAATTGTCGAAAAAATTAATATATTCATGAAATGTGGAATTTGAATTCATTCATTTAATCGCTCCTTACGTTGACATTTTACAATCGATTTTCTTGTGGGATATCTTAATTTTTGCGTAAAAGTATCAGCTCTACGTGTAAGAAGTAAAATTATTTTTTTTATTTTATTTTTATTTTTTCGTGGCCACAGAACAAAATGTAAAATTTGATTTTTCTTAAAATCTGGTCTATTTTCTTCTATATCTTTTGAACCACTTTTTTAATAAGAAATATAATCACACACGTTTGTTTGTCATTTTATTATCTTTAATTTGACACTAAGAACGAGGAAATTAATTTTAAAGTGAAAAGAGGACGAAAAACTGAAAAAACCACAATATCTCGAAAACTGTACCATTTAAAAAATTTTCGTTTTCATTTTCGAACTCAGCAGAAAAATCTACATAAGATAAGTAACCTCAGATCAATGGAACATTTTGAGTGTAAGCTTGTGTAATTTAATACAGCATAAGCGCTCTTTGCTTCAACGTAAGACCTACGCTATATTGAGTTATTATCGTAGATCGAAAGAGTTTGTTTTGTCAAATGTCCACAGATATCATTGTGTAACGTGGAATTGACTCGTTAACCTTCACATTGGCACTATTTACATGCAATTTATAACTTGCAATGCGGGTGAAGTTTTGGTCTATTTTATTCCGTCCGTAAACCATACAAAAAAACTTTCTCCCTTTCACCTCAAGCTGAAACACTATTGCTCTTCTGCTTCGTCGGGTTCATCTTCAAATTCCTACTCATTTCTCATTCGGCTCCAACCCCTAGCTCTTCGGGATATGCTTCAATATCTGCGACATAGGTTTCCCTATTATGTCCTTCAACCTAATCCAACATTCATTTCATTTTCTTCGGTCATATCAATTTTGGCTACCTCTGTCTTCATCATAGCTCATATTGGCAATGAAATTTTCTAAGCATCTTCCCTGCATTTCTTCGGCGTTCAAAAAAAAAAATAAAAAATAGCTCATAATGTACGTACTGAGTCACAAGGCTAATTTCTGCTGCTGAATTTCAAAACAACTGTCTAAAAAACGCAGCAACTGAATTCCAGATTCTCCCATACGACTATAGCCGTAGCACCTCTAAAAAGGATTGCTATAACGAATGATCTGCGTAAGCGCACTTGAAACGGCCATCAAGTTACTTGCCACATTGCAAGTCTACCAAGTTTGTATGTACGCAAATCACGAATCAAATTAAAACACAACGAAAAAAAAAAGCAAAGAGTGCCGCAAATGAAATTTTTTACAAGTTCAAGTGCAATTATGAGGGCGTTTCATGCTTCCTTTTGCTCTTAATTCGCATTTTGTCTATTGAGCAGCAAAAATGTTAATTTCAAGAATGTGAAAACAAAAGAAGCTGGCGTCAATGAACACTTTGTTGTTGTTTGTAAACTTAAATGTTTTGTTGAGTTGAACAACGTTCACATCGGACTACTAAAAGTCACAAGCAAGCGAAGCTAAATCATTTCGTTGTATCGTTCCATTTCGTGCTACTGCTACTGATGAGTTCCAGAATGTCAAACTTGACCTATACTTGAATGTAAGTAATATAGTCTGACGTCATAGTAATTGCACTTGCAATTCTCTAATCCAAATTAAAAAGTTAAAGTGAGTGTACACATTTCAATACATTTTGCATGAAGGAAAAAAAATATTTATATTTGTAAAAGGTGGCAGTTACCATGGTGCCAATGTGAAGGTTAAACCGAAATCGTAAATAGGTCTTGCACAGGGCGTAAATAAGGCTGCTGCCGACCTTAAACATCTGCTGAAAAACAAACTTTCTGTTTCAAATTTACAATTTATTATTATGGAGAATTACATTGTTTTTTTCGCAGCTAGAATTAATTTGCTTTTTTAAGATAAGTTGTCTGTTTTGCAGAGAATGTCCCATATATTCACTAATTTCATTATTTTGAATTTGAATAAACAAATGTCTATATTTAAAACAACGTACAATTCAATGTAAATTACTTTTTCGAAAACTCACGAAACAGATTCCAATCTAGAGGAAAGCGTAGGTGAAATCTCTGTTCAAATTGATTTATTCTCACATCCTGGAACTGGTGAACATAAAGTGACAGTAAAAGGTAAGTAAAAAGATTAAATTCGTAGTGAAAATTCCATGAGACTTTTATTTTTTGTTATTGAATTCCGACTGCAACTTTTTTAATTGTTGCTTTAATATGGTTGTATTTCTCAGTGGTAGCCGCGAATGACCTAAAATGGCAAATTGCTTCTGGTATGTTTCGTCCATTTGTTGAAATTAATTTGATTGGACCACATCTGCAAGATAAAAAACGGAAACATGCAACAAAATCAAAATCTAATAATTGGTCACCAAAATATAATGAAGCCTTTAATTTGTAAGTATTATCAAGCGCATACCCTGAACAAAAAAAAAAACAACTCACTCCGCTTATGAAAATTTTTCTAAATTCAAAGATATAAGTGTCCTTTAATACTTATGCACTTAAGTCATGCGTTCCTTGAAAAATTATTTCGTTCCATTTGTAAAAGAAAATATTAATTCTTTGACTTATACAAAATACTTAAATTGAGAAACAAAAACATACTGTTCTGAAGGAAGCACTTCCGAAGACCTCTCTCAAGAAATCCATGTTAAACTCAGTTCTTGTGTTGGGTGTAGCCAAAGTGTCAGCGGCAATCGACACCAGAGTGACGGCAAGCATTGTGCAGTAAAGGTCTGCACAAGTGCATTTACTGTGACGTCAGACTATAGGACTTACTGACAAGTATAGGTCAAGTTTGGCATTGGGCAACTCATCAGTAGCACGAAACAGAACGATACAACGAAATGATTTAGCTACGTTTGCTTATGACTTATAGTCTTCTGTGAACTTTGTTCAACGCAACGAAACATTTACATTGACCTGTTTGGTAAACGGATGGCAGTATGTACCGCCATTAGACTCAGGGAAACTGTTTGCTGGTCCGAGGGAAGAAGAGGACACTCAACTATTCATAGCTTGAGTTCCGTACCCTCTTAATTGGACAATACTGTTCCAGTAATCTCATTCAAGACGGATTACGTAATTCACATTTAATCTAGGGATGACTGGAAGGGAGGAATCCCGGGAAGAAGAAACCATATTAATTCTTACACGGATGGTTCCAAGCTAAATAACTCAAATGGTAATGGTATTTATTCTAAGGAACTGAAAATAAGAATTGCTGCGAGGTTACCAGACCATTCAAGTAGAGGTTATAGCAATAGATGAAGTAGCATCCTAACTGATAGTCAGACTGCTATTAAATGCCAAGAATCAGACTTCCTAAGCTCACTAATGACCCAACAAAGCCACTCGTCTCTTAAAGAGTTTGCTCAACATTTTAACATTCACCTCAGCTGGGTGCCTGGGCATAGGATGGCAATGCAAAGCTTATGAACTTGCTACTGCACAAATTCTTTAGGACAAATAAGGTGTTGGAATGCCACTTGCTACCTGAAAGTTAATGCTTCAAGAAAACATGTATATAATATAATAAGGCAAATCTGGCCGAAATGGAACGCTAAGCGATCTATAGAACTGATATCTCGCACTAGTGTCTAGTCAGTTGTTGCAGTCATAACTTCCCACGGCCTTATCGACAGACATGCTTAGCGATTAGGTATTCGGTATTTTAACTGCTGTAGAAGTAATAGGGATGTGAAGGAGGAGGAAAACATTAAACATTTTCTTTGCTTCTGCCCTGCATTTGCTAGAAAACGCCATAAAACACTTGGTTCGCTCAAGCAAACAACAACAAAGCGCACATTGAAGCCAGCTTCTTTTATTTCTACATTCTTGGAATTGGCATTTTTGCTTCTCAACAGGCAAAACACGAACTAAGCGTAAAAGGAATCATGAAAACATACGACTTTCGCTTGAACTTGTGGAACACTTCATTTGCGTTTGCACCGCTCTCCTCTCTTGCTTTGTTTTTCGTTTTGTTTTGATTTGATTTCTGATTTGCGTACACAAAAACTTGGTAGACTTGCAATGTGGCAAGTGACTTGATGGCCGTTACAAATGCGCCTACGCAAACTTCTATTGTGTAGCAAACGTGACCCATCCAATGCACTTGGCTGGCTCAAGCCCATGCAATGTGTTTCGCTGAGTTGGAGCATTTGTTGTGATCAGGCTACATTGCATAAGTTGCTACACATTTTTCATCTTCTAAAGACAAATTAACTAAGCTAAAAGTAAATTTTACTAAATATGTTGGAGGAAGTACCTTTACTGGTTTTAATGGGACATGAAATAATTTCAAAGGTCTTCTTGACTTAAAAATACTTTAAAATGAGAAAAAAAATGCTAGTATTAATAAAATTATACTTATCTATACTTTAAAATAAAAAGCTTGAATTTAGCTATTTTTTTCGGTGTACATAGCTCGGTCAAAGGCAAATACATACCTTAATATGCATAGATATATACTTATTTAAAACTATATACATTTTAGCGCAATTGGCAATGATGAACAATTGGATTTCTTTGAGTTGCACATTTGTGTGAAAGATTACTGTTTTGCGCGTGAAGACCGACTTGTTGGCGTTGCTGTTATACAATTAAAGGACATCGTAGAAAAGGTAAAAACTTCAAATTGCATATTACTTGGTCCACCTAAATCAATACCATTTCATGCCCAGGGCGGAAATGTTTCGAATCGATGTTTTAAGCACATATATGGGGCATTCCATGCCAAATCTACGTTGTCTTGGCCTTTTCAATTTCGCTAATTTTTTGATATGTTTTAGTGCGTATTAAAAGCAACAAGCACACCAATTTCCAGTCTTGTAATTGAAACCGTTATTGAGAAATCGGTTTTTTAAATTTTAAGGCAAAAAATTTTCAATTAACGATAGACTAGTAATAAATATTGATATCAATAAAAAGTAGGGTATCATTTTTTTTATTTATTTGAATGTAGTTTCTGAAAAAAATAAAAGAAAATTATTCAAAGTAATAATAAGTTAGTTATTAACGTTTAAAGATTAAAATCGACATTTTCTCACCATCAAGACCTGACCACCTGGTGTGAGACTGTGCAAAATTTAACCTCAAGATATAGTTTTTCGTACGCATCAGCGGAACCTTTTTAGCGATTCTTCTCGGAAGGTTTGCCTTCTGCAAACGACGACGAACTGTAAGAGCGCTTACAACATTTCCGAGTTCCGAAGAAATTCCCTTGGGAGACTTGAAAGGGTATGTTTTGATAGAATAACTATTTGTCAACCAACTTCTGGAGAGGTTTTCGTTGGTCTACCTCTAGTTTCTTTTAATATTTTTTTTTATAAAACCATTTTGCACAAAACTCAAAGACTAATCCATTAAAATAGCGTTGTCCCACAAAGATTTTCCTTTTTTTCGTAGGCTCTGAACTAATCGTCTTTTAATATTTTTTTTATAAAACCATTTTGCACAAAACTCAAGGACTAATCCATTAAAATAGCGTTGTCCCACAAAGATTTTCCTTTTTTTCGTAGGCTCTGAACTAATCGTCTTTCTTCTGCTGTGCAATGACTTTTTCGGCCCATATCTATAGTAAATTTTTCATTATTTAATTGCAATTAATTTATATATAAATATACTTATACCTTTCTTTAAAAAAAAAAAAACACAAAAAAATTGTAGTTTTAGATTTTAAATTGAAAAACAAAACAAGTGTATCTATTATTTTGATCGACAAATTCGCGCCCGATTTCGATTTATGTTCACTGGCGAAAAAATAGGGGAAGCACCTTTAATCTAATCACATTTATTGGCATTGCCTGATTATTTTCTCTAGTTTTATAAAAAAAGCTAATGCCAATTTGCCAATTTTTCCAAATATGGAATTTATTGAGGATTGACTGAAATTCTTTTTGGTGTATCTATCATTTTGATCATGGGTATATTAGGGTGTCTCAAAAATTTTTTTTTTTTTTTTTGCTTAAAACAAGTTTAATAGCTGCAGGTACATGAAAAAAAAAATGCTAGTGCAAGGAGAGCTCATAATATTAATATTTATTGTTCATCGAGCTTTTTAGTTTTCCATACGATTTATATGGGAAAGAATGCTTTATTAGACAGCTTCATCTATATCTCGTGAAAGAAAAACAGAACTAAGCTCATGGGAAAGAACATAAAGCTTTAAAAGTACCCGAGAATTTTTTTCGTTCAAATAATATTCATTGACATTTGGAGCTTAGGGATATTTGGCAGATTGCGAAAAAAATCTTTTTTGTAAAAAATTTTCTGCTATTTCTGATGGATTCGTGTAAGAACTTTTTTTCACGCAACATATGTAGATGAAACTGTTTAATAACACCATATAAATCGTATAGAAAACTAAAAAGCTCAATGAGCCACCAATGAATATTAATATTATGAGCTCCAGCATTATTTTATGGACCTGCAACCTAATAGAAAATTGAAAAAAAATAGTTTTAATCACCCTAATGTATACATGTTTTCTTCTATTCAAGGGTTCATGTGCATGCTGGCTACCCTTACAAAAACGCATTCAAATGGATGAAACCGGTTGGACGATATTACGTATTCTATCACAACGCAACAATGATGAGGTGGCGAAGGAGTTTGTCAAACTTAAATCTGAAATACGTCAGGAACCAATGATGGGAACATGAGCTTTTCCATTGGACGTACAAGTAGAATTAAAAGCTTTATGTATGATGACTTTTTGTTAACTAAACGTTAAGATAAATGAAGACGATGGCGATAGAAAAACATTAACATTAATTCCTTATTATTAAATAAATATACATACAAACATACTATAAATACATTCCCAAGTCATTATATGTACACTAGGCATGTTCAAAAAAAAGTCATTTCTAGAATACTTCAAGAACATTCGATTTTCGAAAATTTATTCATATTCGAGTATTTCCTCATTTAAAAAAATAAAAAAATAATAATCCTATAGCTGCTACCAGAGCTGCAAAATTTTAATTTTTTAGAATTTGGCCAAAAAAATGATGAAAATTAAATTTTTTTCTTATATATAAAATTTTTTTTTTAAAAATGTTTTCGATTTTCCTTATATATGTACACATAAGAAAGTATCGAAAAAAAATGTACTGCTATTTTTTAAGCCTATATATAAGGAAAAAAACCGTGGTCATCATTTTTTTGGCCAAATTCCAAAAAATGAAAATTTTGCAGCTATAGGATTATTTTTTTCTTTCTATTTTTTTAAATGAGGAAATACTCGAATATGAATAAATTTTCGAAAATCGAGTGTTCTTGCAGTATTCTAGAACATAAATTTATTTTGAACATGTCTAATGTACACTGTACAATTTTTTTTTCCTATTAAAAAAATGTAACATGTAAGTGTATGTGGGTCATTCGTTGAAATCTCCGAGATTTTAGTGCAAAATCTTAAGCCGCTGGGAGCTACATACAGCTGCGGTCAAAATAATAGAAACAGGGTGTCATTTATGAATTGAAAGAAGATATTTCGAACAACTTACGTTTTTTTCTTCTAATATTTTAATGTATAGTTACTTGATAAGTACACAAGATAAGCACATGACATTTCGTTCCAAAAAAATAACGGTACTTTCTAGGTTTGCTATTATATTGAGTTATTTGTAATTTCGAGCGGTCAAAATAATAGCACTGTTCAACTCCTTTACTTCTCAAGCTTAGGTATTTACTCTTATTAAAAAAATTTGATCGTAACAAGTAAGTTCTATTGTTTTTGTATAGTACTCCATTGATTTATTTGAGTTTTTGGATTTTAGTGAGCCGTGGAAAGCACTCTACGACAAAGCAAAGTAAAGTTTTTAAGAATTCCATTTCGTAAGTTGAGACTTTTACAAAAACTTAAAATTTAATCGGATGTTCATTAAAATGGTCTAGAATACGATGAAATACACAAATACACGAAAAACACGAATAAGAAAGCTTTCCATGTTTCCCCGGGACGTGAATTGTTCGATACGGCTTTCGATACATAATGAGCATTTGCCTGCTACGGAAATATGTAAACTTCTTTATATAGCAGCGAGTGTAGAAAAAGTTAAAAGAAGACTCAGGGAAACCAATTTGAGTGCTCAGAATCCACTACCAGTTTCATTGTTAAAAAAAATGCATATCACAAATATACCGGACTTTGCGCATGAGTACTTGATATGGCCGCTTGCAAAGTAGATAAGCATTATGTGGAGCGATGAGAGTAAGATAGTTTTTTTGGTGAAAAAGGAACTCGTCAATATGTAAGGCGTAGCCCAAACATAGAATATGATACTTGGAATGATCTTACTCTCATCGTTCCACTCTACTTTGCAAGTGACCATTTTAAGAACCCGTGCGCAAAATCCGATCTCTTTGTGATATGCATTTTTTTAAACAATGGAAGTGGTTGTGGATTTTGGGCAATTAAATTGGTTTCCCTGAGTTTTCTTTTAACTTTTTCTACACTCGCTGCTTTATTAAGCACTTTCTTTATTTCCGCAGCAGGCAAAAACGGATTATGTATCGAAAGCCGTATCGAACAATTCACGTCCTGGGGAGACATGTGTGGGGGTTGAAGCTCGTAATCTGTATTCTGTTGACTGATGAGGGCCTAATAAGAGACTGAGGGTGTTTGGCCTAATATTTTGTTCTAGTGTATTGTTAAGGCGCACACGCCATTTAATGCAGCCGCAAGGCTTTAGTTATGAATAGCTACAAAGGCTTTATTTCCATGTAAAAGCCACAAAGACTATTTTTTTAAAAGATAAAACGTATTAATTTGCTTATGGCAGTTTTGCCTTCTGAATTCATAATTGAATTTTATTTACAATTTGTTGAACTATTTCTACTTAATAAACTAGTATTTTCTTAACACTATTTGCCGTTATTTTTACCCTGACTCCTCCTCTATTCAATTTCCCCTCTGATCATGCAATTTAGGTTGCGTCAGCATTTCCATACCCAGCCTTGAAAATATGGCATAAGGGTGTTTTCTTACAATATACATTTGGGTTTGTTATTGTTGTTCTGTGTGGTCAGTTGAGGTAGTCAAAGACGTTGCCTTGAATGCACTAAGTCAATGACGTGTGGGTGAAACATAAATCTGCATTCATTTGTTGTTGCTTTTGTTTGTGCGAGTGGCGTTAGCGGTTCGCACAAAAAAAAGGCAAAGGAAAAATAAATATGACTTGCAGATGTAAATCGTAAATTTTACTTTTTATGACTTGACCGAAAAGTGTCATATGAATTTGTTCATTTTTGATTTCCGTAAATCAAAAATAAATAAATTTAAATTTGAGTGGATTAGTTTTACTGTGAAAAAATCAAGTGGAAATTGGTGGGAATGTTTAGTTTATTTGGTTCCCTTATTATCGGAATTTAAAGTAAGTGTTGGATGTGGTCATGGTGATTAAGTGGGTTCACTACACCCTAACCCTTAAGCGAAAAATTATATCTCGAGATAATCTTTTAAGATGGTGGAGTATTGGCAAAAATAATATGAGCTACATTAAAATTGATAAATTTTAGTTTTATTATAAGAAATAAAATTCTAGATATGTATATAATATTTAATTAATGATGTAATATTTTTATTACACAAATGAAAATGTATTTAATTAATTATGTGTTAAAATTATATTCTAATGTATAAATTTTATTACATGAATTAGTTAAATTTGATAAAACTTTAATTATGAAAAGTAAATAAGGTTTAGAAGTTACAATATAATTTTATTGTAAGATTGATTAAATATGTTTCTTTAAATTAAATTATATATATATGTATGTTAACATAGAATATCAAATTGAAATATAAATTTAAGAAGATTAATTATTTATGGTATTTTCTAAATAGTAAAATAATTGATTACAGTAAGTATATTTTATTTATACATTAATATTTTCTTATTTTATAAATTTTTAAACATATTGTTACGAGATTTTTGTCTCTTAGACGATAATTTCGATATCTTACACTTTTCTGAGTTCGATCACTGGATTGTGTACTAATTAAAAACACACAAACTTATTTAGTTATAAAATGGTTTATTTAAATCACAATAGTTAGTTTTTATACGGTATAATTGTTTATCTCATTAAAACATTCAAATTCTAACATTAATTTAACATTGTAACTGTTTTTCTTTACTACAGATCACACTGTATTCACTTTATTGCTTAAATTCAAGTGTTCTGCTTCACTGTTTAAATATAACTGTGTCCGAAAACTCAAATGACACCCTTGTATACTACAGGCATCACTTTTTCGAATAATCTACTACCTGCCAGATGGCGTATATTCCACCATTAGCCACAACCTACCAGTGTTTATAAGTGGCGTGCATTCTACCACCATCCACAATCCACCAGCATGGCGCACTGACGTTGAGCTCACAATTACCCAGAATATTGCCAGATGGCGTTGTACGACGGCGACAATTTCTCTCGGTTATCGACTTTTATAGTGTACTGCAGCGTCTGTTCGGTTTATTATTTGCCGCTAGATGGTGCTAGTATCGTTTAGTTTCTTTTGTTGGTTTTTATTTCAAGAGTTTTCTAGCATAAACCAAATTTCGCTACACTGCCCTCCGCTTAAACTTGTTCGTCCCGAACAAGAGTCTCTCCGTTTCTAGTATAAGGTGCCAGCCTTTCGATGTGGACTACCTTTAATTTACTTTTGTTCCCGGGGTATTTTTGGATTCGATACACAACATCATTAATCCTTGTGACGATCCGGTAGTCTGTAATTTAGGAGACAAGCCTCGTTTTCGTTGTGGGCTATGTAGTAGTTCTTTGAACCCTTCAGTATTTGCTCGTAGGTCATACCGAGCTTTCATCTTGTAGCTAGCCAATTGAGTACGTCTCCTGATAAGCTCGTGTATATCTGCTAATTCTTCTCTTTTCCGCGACATGTAATCGTTAGCATGGGTCGTTTCTGGGACAACGCTTACTCCGTACTTCAAATCTGCTGGAAGCCTTAAGTCCGTACCAAAAATGGCTTTTGCTGGCGTGACTGTAGTGGTATCGTGTATTGCCAACCGATAAGCCATCAGAAACATTGGTAGATGCTCATCCCAATCTTTTTGTCCTTTATCAACAACCTTTTTTAAATGCTCCTCTAGAGTACGGCTGAACTTTTCGACCATGCCATCGGACTGAGGATGCAAAGCTGTGGTACGTGTCTTCTGTATTCCAAGCATGTCAGAAACCTCCTTAAAAAGTGTCGACTCAAAATTTCGTCCTTGATCGGAATGCAACTCAAGTGGAGCTCCATATCGGCAAATCCAATTTTTGATGAAAATGTCTGCCACTGTTTTTGCTTCTTGATTGGGAATGGGATATACTTCTGGCCACTTAGTTAAGTAATCAATTACCACAAGGATGTATTTATTTCCTGCATTGCTGATTGGAAAAGGTCCCGCTATATCCATGGCTATCCTCTCAAAGGGAGCTCCAACGTTATACTGATGCATTTTTCCCCGAGTGCGTTGCCTTGGTCCTTTAGCAATTGCATATTGGTCACATCGGCGGATCCAGTCAGCAACTGATTCTTGGCATCCTACCCAATAAAACCGTTTCTTTATTTTCTCTGTGGTTTTCGTTATGCCCAGATGTCCACCACTCGATCTATTGTGTTAATCCTCGATTATTTCCTTAAATTTGACCTTTGGAATAACCAGCAGTTTTGAGCGAGTTTTACCATCCTCACTTTCCCAGATTCGGTAGAGACAACCATCATGCAACTCCAAACTTTGCTATTGCGCCCAGTATGCTTTACAGATTTGGCTTTCATTTGAAATTTCTTGCCATGCCGGTTTCCTACCCAGCTCCTTATACTTAATTATAGTTGCCAAATCTGTATCACTACGCTGGTTTCGTTTTACCTCCTCTTTGGTCCACTTTTCTTCAGGCAAAACGTTCATAAGGCGCACATCAATTGTTCCAGCTTTATTTTCCGTTCGTGAACAATGACCGCATTCTATTTTACATGAACGACGGGAAAGTGCATCCGCATTTCCAAGCTGGCTTCCTTTGCGATGCTCTATGGTGAAATCATCGCTCTGCAAGCATTCTATTCACCGTGCGATTTGACCTTCAGGATCCTTGAATGGAAGTAGCCACCTTAATGCCGCATGGTCTGTCCTTCGGAGAAAGTGCTGTCCATATAAGTACTTATGGAAGTGTTTCACGCATTCCATTACTGCCAATAACTCTCTCCGAGTTACGCAATAATTCCTCTCAGGTTTCGAAATATGCGACGACTTTTTCTTGTCCATTTATGATCTGGGACAAAACTCCTCCAATACCATGGCCACTCGCATCGGTGTCCAATACAAATTCTTTGCCGGGTATTGGGTACGCCAGTATTGGCGCTGTAGACAGTAATTCTTTCAGCTTTTGGAATGCAGTTTCCTGTGCACCACTCCATTCGAATTTCCGATTTTTCTGTGTCAGGTCATGTAGACTGCCTGCAACATTTGCGAAACCAGGAGCAAAGCGTCTGTAATAAGTGCATAGACCCAGAAAACTTCGCAAGTCATGAAGATTAGATGGTCGTGGCCAATTTTTCACAGCTTTAATTTTATCTTCATCTGTGTGTATTCCTTCTGACGTAACCTTGTGCCCCAGATATTTGACTTCACGCTGGAAAAGTGAGAACTTTTTCGCACTTAATTTTAGTCCAGCTGCTTCCAAGCGCTCAAACACTTCCTCCAGATTTTTCAAATGGTCATCAAAATCTTTTCCCATGATGATTATGTCATCGAGATACACTAGACAAGTCTTCCAATGTAGTCCTTCGAGAACTCGTTCCATTAACCGCTCAAACGTAGCTGGAGCGTTACAAAGACCAAACGGCATGACGTTGAACTGCCATAGACCATTCCCAATACTAAAGGCAGTTTTCTCTTTGTCTTTTTCATCTATTTCCACCTGCCAATATCCAGATAACGTATCTAGTGTATCATCGATTCTGGGTAACGGGTAGCTGTCTTTTTTGGTGACGTCATTCAATTTTCTGTAATCCACACAGAATCGCATACTTCCGTCTTTTTTCTTCACAAGTACGACCGGTGAACTCCATGGTGAACTCCATGGGCTTTCTGATGGTGCAATGACATTTTCTTGCGCCATATCTTCTATAAGGCCCGTCACTTCTTCTCTCTTAGCGAGTGCTAGCCTCCTTGGAGGTTGACGAATCGGCTGAAAATCACCTGTATCAATGCGATGTTTGACAATTGATGTTCGGCCATTATTTTCTCCTTTGGACGCAAATATCCGCCAATGTTTTTGCAGAAACCTTTTTGCTTTATTTTTGTTCTGGGCAGACAACTCCTTCGTCCATTCTTTCGTCAATACTTCCAAGGCCGACGATTTCGTTAAAGTTGTACCTTGTGTGTTCTGCTGGTTATTTTCACAATTTATCACAGCCGTAACTTTCTCACATTGCGCTATAAGTTCACCTTTTTGCATCCATTTTGGCTTATTTGTTGGATTCAAAATTCGCACCGGTATTTTTCTGTCTGTTCTTGTGTTTACTAGGATCTTTCCAATAATCAGGTCTTTCTTTACATTTTTCTTATCTGCTTCCAAAACCCACAGATGGCTTGTCCCACAGTCTTCATTTGTTGTGGCCTAAATAATTTCTTCGGTGTTGGGTTCAATTCGACAGCACTCACTTATGTAGATTCTTGCAATTGTTAATTTTTGTCCACAGCCAATGTCTAAGGGCAACTCTACATTGACATACCTTAACGTTTTTTTCTTAAGATCCAAAGTGAGCCCGTGTCGAATCATGAAGTCCACGCCAATGATAACCTCATCGGTGATGTTTGCAACAATAAAATCATGTTCCACAGTTTTGTTGCCGATAAGAATACTCGCTGTAACTTTTCCTACTATTTGCGTAATTTCTCCTGCCGCTGTTCTCAATTGGATACCATTAAATGGCGTTACTCGTCGTCTATCAAATAAGTCTCTCCTCACAATTGAATGCGATGCACCTGTATCCAAAGTAAGCTCACATGGTCTTTCATTGATTTTTCCACCGAAGGTAAGGCTGTTGGAATTTCGGCAGAGCTTCGAAACCAAGACTATGGGGCAATCATCTGTTAGAGACAGCTCACGCCCCGCTGTACTGACTCTCTTTAGTTTAACGACTGCTGCTCGCTACCATTTTCGCCATCGTTCACCCTATTTCCAATTTTTCTTCTTGGTGAACGTGATGCAGATCGTTTACGACGTGATTTGCAGTCACGTGCCATGTGTCCCTGTTTACCACAGTTGTAGCATTTTCCGCTGAAGCTACCGCTGGCGAACGATGAATTTTTCTTTTCAGCCTCCACCTCCATCCGACGAGTTTTCAGTGATGGGCGGCATATCAACGCAATCGTCTCCTGCGTGAGGGCAACCGTAACTGTTTCATTAAATGTTGTCTTCGGGCTCCTCATTGTCTCGCGTTTTGTTTCTGAATCACGTATGCCGTCAATAAACGCCTCTATTTTGAATTTTTCTGCTACGACACTTAACTCGTCAGGATAGGAAAGGTGTGCCAATCGCTCAATATCCGCAGCATACTCCTGCAAGGACTCACCAGATTTCTGGATACGACTTTTCAACTGCAATCTGTGAATCTGCTTCATGTGGTCACTGCCATATTTTCGCTGTAAGGCATCCATCACCGCCTTGTAATTTTTCTGCTCCGCCACTGGAACCGTTTGCAATACTTCTGCAGCTGCGCCTTTTAATGCCACAATTAGCGCTGCAGCTGCGCTTTCGTTATCCCAACGATTGTGACCAGATGTTGTTTCGAAGTGGAGCTTGAAAACACTAAATGGCGTTGTTCCATCGTACGAGGGTGCCTTAAGCCTCTCTGCGCTGATTTCTCGTATCACTTGAGTGGTTGATTCACTTATTTCCAACTGTTGAATCCTTTTATTAACGTCCTCAAAATTATTTTGAACTTTTTCAAGATTATTTTGAACTTTTTCCTTGAATGATTCAACGTCATCTCGTAAATCAGTAATTTTTGCATCGAGGCCATTTACCATTTTGGCAACCTCCGTTCGAACAGCTTCAATGTTTTGATTCATTGCGTGAATCTGCGTCGCGTTCTGACTTAAGCTCTGATCAATTTTTTCCCGAACCACCTGGATCTGCAGCGCGTTCTGACTTAAGCTCTGATCAATTTCTTCCCGAACGGCCTGGATATTGCTATTCATTTGTAGTGCATTTTGACTTAAGCTCTGATCAATTTCTTACCGAACCGCCTGGATCTGCAGCGCGTTCTGACTTAACTTCTGATCAATTTCTTTCTGACCCGCCTGGACCTGCAGCGCGTTCTGACTTATTGTCTGCGTCATCGCCATTAACATTTTCTCGAACTTTGACATACCTAAAACTTCACCACTTGCGTTGGTCCAGAAGCTTCTTCCACTTTCGCTGCTGATTCTGATACATAAAATTCATGCTCTTCCAGTTTTACACCTTGAGCCTCAAGAGCCTGCCGTAAGCGTTTCTGCAACTCCACCTTTCCGCCAGTTGATTGCAGATTCAGTTGCTGCAACTCCTTCTTCAGTTGATCCACTTTCAGTTCGTCAAACTTAACCATTTTTTTTTTTTTTATTTTTAATTGATTGTTAATTCTTTTTACACAATCCCGCTTCTGACACCAATTGTTACGAAATTTCTGTCTCTTAGACGATAATTTCGATCTCTCACACTTTTCTGAGTTCGATCACTGGATTGTGTAACAATTAAAAACACACAAACTTATTTAGTTATAAAATGGTTTATTTAAATCACAATAGTTAGTTTTTATACGGTACAATTGTTTATCTCATTAACATTCAAATTCTAACATTAATTTAACACTGTATAGAAAACTGTTTTCTTTACTACGGATCACACTGTATTCACTTTATTGCTTAAATTCAAGTGTTCTGCTTCACTGTTTAAATATAACTGTGTCCGAAAACTCAAATGACACCCTTTTACACTACAGGCATCACTTTCTGGAATAATCTACTACTACCATTATCCACAACCTACCAGTGCTTCCAAGTGGCGTGCATTCTACCACCATCCACAATCCACCAGCATTGCGCACTGACGTTGAGCTCACAATTACCCAGAATGTTGCCAGATGGCGTTGTACGACGGCGACTATTTCTCTCGGTTATCGACTTTTATAGTGTACTGCAGCGTCTGTTCGGTTTATTATTTGCCGCTAGATGGTGCTAGTATCGTTTAGTTTCTTTTGTTGGTTTTTATTTCAAGAGTTTTCGAGCATAAACCAAATTCGCTACAATTTTGACATATTTACATATTACATTAATATTGGTTTGATTGTGTATATTTTTTTAACATGTTGTAATTAAAGGATTTTAAATTATTATTTATTTAAATTACGGAATTAACACCGCTTCTTTCGTTTATTATATATGGTTCTCATGTTGAACGGGACGCAAGTTTTTTTTTAAAGTGGAATAAAAGTCAAAGCAAAACACTTTTATTTTTTTCTGTTACTTTAAAGAATAGCCCTTTGATAGCACTATATTGAGTGGTAAAGTTGATGCCAGACGTAGAACTGGTTCCAAGATAGAAGCAATTAAAAAGCCATTCGAACGGGACAATAAACGGAAGTGTTTTTCATGGCTATCTATAGAAAAGCAGAAGTCAGCGAAACCTGGCAACATTTTTTAATGCGACTAATTTTAAAATGTTATGGAATAATGTATTTTTTTTTATAGATTTCGTTTGATTGAAAAATCTTATTTACTTTTTTTCTTACAAGGCATAATAATCCATTCGAACGGGACATATTTTTCCGTTTATGTTCACTTGGGCAGTTTTTCAAAACTATTTTAATATTTAAGATATATACAGCAATTAAAAAAACAAATTTAATGTTAATATTTATCAAATTAATTAATGAGATCAATTTTAACAAAGAAAAGAGGAAGGAGTAGATATTTTTGTTAAAAAATTATAAAACTTGTCTTTTTGCTGTTAAAACGTTTTTCCTGTAAGAAGCGTGGCACCGCCCACTTAAAAAAATATATTTACTCAAGTTTCAATCTATCTACATAGCAAACTTCATCAAAATCGGTGTAGTGGCACAGCCATGATACCGTTTTTCCCCATTAGAAGCAATGTCACGCCCTCTTTAAGGAATCAAAATCCCTAATAATCTTTCTTAGGATTCAATCTATCGTCAAGCAAAATTTTATCAAAATCGGTCCATTAGCTTAGCCGTGAAAACGCTTTTCCCGTTAGGGGCGTGGCACTGCCTACTATTGAAAAAAAAAATATACATGTCCCTTCTTCTCTTCACAACCTTTCCAACAAAAAAAAATTATGCGATTATGTTGTGCTACGGTTGTGAAAAGTGGCTTAACCGTTTTGAACTGCCTATTTATTACACTTATGTTTTCGAACATGACCAACTTCAAACAACTCCAAAAATTTTAAATTTAATATTTTTTGCATTCGTTTTTTTTATTTGAGCAATGTACATGGAACTCTGTTCGTGCAAAAATTTTGACACACTTGCTGCTGTTATCAATTTCGAAATGAGAACAAATGATGTTTTTCTATGTTATATGTGACTTTAGAACATGAACCTGAGCAAATTAAAATTTGTCAGTTAATAGGGATTGGTTTGATGTTCTTGCATTGTTTTTAGCTAATTGACGTTGGAAGAGAGATTTTTCGGAAAAACTATCACCATGTATCACCTCTCTTTTTCGGAAAAACTATCATCATGTATCACCTCTCTAACACACTTAAATATTTAAGGCAAAAGACTATTCAATATTACAAAATAAGAGAAACTGCATTTATTACAAAATAAGAGAAACTGCATTTATGCAAGTTTGCAGGTGGTTTGCTCACCATGGTAAATGAATTCTGGTGTAAATTGTTTAAATTAACAAAATTTGAATATTTTCCTTAGATAATATCAGATAGTAACGCTTTTATAATAACTTTTAATTTTTCTGTCACGGTTGGCTTTTTGGCGGAAATGCCCATATGGACCTTTATATGGACTTTGAGATTTTCTTCTATTCTCTATCTTTATTAGTACAAGATCTCCTATCTTAAAGTCTGACGTACTTATTTACCTTTTTGTCATAGTTAAGTTTCCGTTTGTTTTTTACAATGTCTATTAGGTCTTTTGCTTTATTTATTGCTGTCCTTAATCTTATTTGTAGTTCGTCTCTATAGTCCTCTAATGCTTTGACACAATTAGAGCGGTGGCAGTAAAGCGGCGACGAATATACGCTGTCAAAAATTATAACATACTTGATCATGTGAAATTGAACAGAATTGCGGCGTACAACTGGTGACCTGCCTACGATTCGCCGTCGTTTTAGAATTAATTCTTTTTTTTACGTGGGATCAATGTTGCATTTCTTTGTCATTCTCTTTGCCAAAAGGATTTTCTCAGCAAAATTTATTGCTTACAAATTTTGTTTTTGTCACTCTCTTTTCCCTATACGATTCTCTTACAAGAAATCAGACGTGAAAAGCAGTCGTCCGCCGCAGTTGTGTTCATTCAAACGATTTTTCGTCTCTTTTTTTTTGACAGCGTATATTCGTCGCCGCTTTACCGCCACCACTCTAATTGTGTTCAAAGCATAAATTATAAGGTTTTGCTTTGTCGCTAGTCAAATCGCTAGGTAGTGAAGGTAGTTTTCTGAAAATTAGTTCAAGGTTGTGTAGGAATTATCTGCATGTGGTGTTGAGTTATAAGCGAAAGTATAATATGGAATCCATTTGTTCCATTCAAAGTCATCGGCGAAAGATAGTAAGTACTCTATGGTTTTTCTCGAGTGCACCAATCGTTTCGTGATGGTACGGGGTTGAAAATATTTGTTCTATTTTCAACAATTCGCATATTGGTTGAAGTTCGTAATCTGTATTCTGTTGACTGATGAGGGCCTAATAAGAGGCTGAGGGTGTTTGGCCTAATATGTTGTTCTAGTGTATTGTTAAGGCGCACACACCATTTAATGCAGCCGCAAGGCTTTAGTTATGAATAGCCACAAAGGCTTTATTTCCATGTAAAAGCCACAAAAGCTATTTTTTTTTGAAAGATAAAACGTATTAAATGCTTATGGCAGTTTTGCCTTCTGAATTAATAATTGAATTTTATTTAGAATTTGTTGAACTATTTCTACTTAATAAACTAGTATTTTCTTAACACTATTTGCCGTTATTTTTACCCTGACTCCTCCTCTATTCAATTTCCTCGCTGATCATACAATTTCGGTTGTATCAGCATTTCCATACTCAATATGCAGTATTTGGTAAGTGTGAAAGAGTCGCAAAGCTAATTGACGTCAATCAGTTGTTCCCATCCTTGAAAATATGGCATATGTTTTCTTACAATATGCATTTGGGTTTGTTACTGTTGTTCTTTGTGGTCAGTTGAGGTAGTCAAAGACGTTGCCTTGAATGCATTAAGTCAATAGCCCAGTTCACATTATCACAAATGCTGTCCAACATGGTGTGATAACATCAATGTTCGATTATGTGAACGGTGGGAAAGACCGCTTGACAAACATGTGGGATGGATTTCAAAAATTTTTGGTTTTTCTGCTAGCTTGTCGAACTATACAATCTGTGTGAACTGACTGTCAAGCCTAGTGAACATTTTTCATTTTACATAAGATTTCAGGCAGTTTACTTCGATGTGGACGCTAATAAATTGTTCTGCAATTGATGTTTGATGGCATGCTAAATAATGTGAACGCAGAGCAATATTGACAGTCACACATGTTGTCAAGCAATGAAGGACAAAATGTGTGATAATGTGAACCGCCCCACAGTGTGTTATTTTGCCAATCTAGTAGTACTAAACTAATATCTCAAAAACTATAGCAGCTAGGTCAATGAAATTTGCCACAAATGTTAATATTTATATTTTACAGCATCAACGTAAAAATGGTGCAAATCGGTTGGGTTTGAGATATAGCTCCCATATAACCGATTTTTTCGTTTTGGTGATTTAAAGGGCGACCTAAATATAAAAGTATGTAAAGCTTGAGTTTATAGTAGATTATTATTTTTTATTTTATTTTGCAATGAAAATAAATGTTTCATAGCGTGGTTCTTCATTGAACTGTTTTTCAAATTAAAATTTTTACATAACTTTTAGCATGTTTAAGATACAAAACTATGACTTTTAAGACAGTTGTAGAATATAACAAATATTTTGCAATGAAAATAAATATTTCATAGCGTGGTTCTTCATTGAACTGTTTTTGAAATTAAAACTTTTACATAACTTTTAGCATGCTTAAGATACAAAAATATGACTTTTAAGATTGTTGTAGAATATAAGAAAGTGAACTTTTCAGCGTTTCTTTTATATATAAATAGTTTCAGTTTTCGGAGTTATAATGATTTTAGCTGAGGTTTGGACGCGAATTTGGAAAATAATTGCGTAATGATTAACAAATTATATTATAGAACATAAAAAATTATTTGCTTTTTTTCGTTTATTTAAAAAAAAAATATGTACTTTTAATTTTTATATGTTCTTCAATTCAGGGATGCTGCTCTCAAACTTGCGACCATTACAAATGAAGATACGAGGTCTTAATGACTAGATTCATCATAAGCATGTCCGTAAAGTTGATACATAAAAAATTAATCAACAAAACATAATTATGAAAAGGATAAATATTAAAAATGCTTACAGTGTAATTTCTAAAATTTACTCCAAAGACTCATCTAAATCGCTCGAATCAGAAGTGTCATCGTTTTTCATTTGAAGCAATACTATCGTATTGAATACTATTGAATTGAATTCGCATAGAATGCTTTGTTTACGATTATTTTTTGAATTTCAAATTCATTCGTGTTGCAGAAGATGACCAGCAGGCTGGTCGAAATGCATCCAATTGTGTTTTTAATAAATAAATAAAAATAAAAGTTTTTTAAAATAATAAGCAAAATCAAAATAAGGTTTTTTAATTTTTACAAAATACTATCGTGTCCGGACTTAGGTCTCTATACTTCTTTTTAGACGTTTTGCGCAAACTTGCTATAAATGGATCCGATGTTATCAAGAGTCTATTGATCAAATCAGTATTTGTATCGGTCCTTGAAGTCTTTCGCGTAAAAAGATCCGTATAACGCCGGACATCCTTATCACGTGCTTCGTGTACTTCCTCTGACATTTGGGCAATAGCAAAGAAGTAGATAGAAAAGAACGAGAATCCGAGCTTTTTCCCTGTATTAAATTTTGGCGAGCCGAATGAAAGCTGGAACCAATGAGAATTACGAACCAAAATCCCATTGGATTTTATTTCTGATTTTGTTCGGCTTTTGCAACGAACCGAACGAATTCACAATGTTATATTCAGACCATTTTGTATTTTCTAATTTATTTATTTTCTTAAATTCATAAAAAAGTTATTTGAATATTAGAAAATGAAAATAAATAAATTGAAATTAAAAAATAAGCAAAACTTGTTGCGAAAATTATTCAATTACGATGACTTACATTTAAACCTGCATTTGAGAAAATCAATTTTTATATCTACCAGGCAACCAGCAAATGCAATAGCATGATTTTTATTTTGACTCCTTCAAACTTGCAAATTTGCAAGTGATCCCGCGTAAATTTTGTTGTTGGTTTTTCTTCAGAAAAATTCGGTCGAAATAATCCTAAAAAAATGCGTGTATTTGTTGTTACGTTTTTGTAGCTTACAACCGATGCCGTTAGTTTCAATTTTGTTGGTATTTTTTCGGCAGAAAAATTGAGTTGAAAATAACAAAAATTATATTCATGTTGTTTGTTTGTATGTGTGCTCAAATTATGCTATTTTTCGCAACTAGGATTTTTCCTTTGGGGGCTATAAATATATAGAAATTATGAACTTATATTTTTCAATTTTCTTGTTTTACTTGAAACGAATCATTAGTTGAAACAAGTTAATAATAAATAATTTCAATAAGAATAGCTTAGTCACTAGAACTGATTCTGCATTTAAAAAAAACAAGCACATCATATTTTGAAAGATAAAAAATGGAGATTTCTTTAAAATTGACACGAAAATTAAGTCAATGTGTCAAAAAACACTACAACTATAAAAGTATTATCTTAATTTGGGCTTAAACCTTTCCGAATCCAAAAATATTTATAAAAGGGGCTTAGCACCCTTGATCCCTTGATCGAGTACGTACATTTTTCGATTAAAACTGAAAGATTAAAATGATATTCATGTTGTTTTATTTGCTGAGCGCCTGCTTCAAACAAAGTTTCATTTATCTTACGTATTGAATTGAAATTATTTTACAAAACTCAAAATATTTCTATAATTTCTATATTTTTCAATATTGTAATACAAAATGGTCTGAATTTAACATTGTGAATTCGTTTGGTTCGTTGCAAAAGCCGAACAAAATCAGAAATAAAATTCAATTTGATTTTGGTTCGTAATTCTCATTGGTTCCAGCTTTCATTCGGCTCGCCAAAATTTAATACAGGGAAAAAGCTCGGATTCTCGTTCTTTTCTATCTACTTCTTTGGCAATAGGTATAATGCAGGATTTTATTGCACTGCTTCCATGTTAAAGCACTTTGTGCACTGTTGGTACCATATAGTACCAAGGATATAAATCTAAGTATAGGTACAGCGTATCCTGTGAGTATTTTTGGAAAGCATCCACATTGATTGAAAAACCAAAGATTAAGGATTGAAGCAAGGTACGGAAACGAAAAATTAGATCCAAATTTATACCAGTTATTTCAGCTGTTATATCCGCTTCTTTGAAAAAACGCCTTGATTTTCGTTCACCTCTCTTGCAACTTTTCTGGCTTTTTATTTTTGGTACTTTCGGCGCGTTCTCCAAATTCTTTATTTGGTCTCCCACCAGAAAATTTTTTCGGTGTATTGCAAAAAAATAAAGAGAATTCGATTTACCTCTGAGTCCATCTTTATTTGATGAAATAAATCGATCTTTCTTCCGACAAGCATTTGCCCACCGGTAATTCAGTAGCGACAACAAGTTCTTGGCATATTGCTTAGCCTAATCAACATCAACAGTACTTTGCGATCCACCAGCAACATTTCCCGATAAAAACAAAATCATCCTCTCTAATCGTTTGTTTACTGCAGTATCAAGCCATAACTCAAATATTTGGAAGCGAAAAATTTCAGAGGTCATCTTTAAAAATTGAAAATGGTTGTATGGGTGCCGCAGCTAGGCGCAGAATTTTTTTGTTGATTCTATTAGTATACATATCAAGCTTTATTGTAATCATAGTCAGAACTCTAAACTTTTCTAAACAATTTTTTTACTGTCCACAAAAGTTTTTTTTTTTTTTAATACTTACAGTTAAAGTAGGTTTTTTTAGTGTATACAAAATTTTGTTGCTATCAATAACTCTGTTAAGATTTTATGTTATTTCGATAAAAAAAATAAAACCTTTCACTTTTTCAGAATGGATTTACAAGACTTTAAAGCTTGCGCGCAAAATTCAGCGAACTTATACTATTTTTGACATTTTCTTTTTACTTACTTGCAAGGTACAGTTATTTTAATTATTGCCCTATTCTTCAAAAATTTTTTGAAGTTTTAACCTAATTGAGGAATTTTTATCATATTTGCATTTAAATTCCATCAAAAAATCAACTTTTTTTTTTTAGTTTAGTAGCGCTAGATTGCCAAAATAATACACTGTGCGATGGTGCGGTCAGTTCTTGCCCAAAACCTCTTTTCCGTGGTAAAAATGAGTTTCAAATTCGGAACTTTTCTCTGAAAATTGTTACAAGATCTTAAAATAAAGTTAAGAGAATCGAGAGAACTACTTTTTAGTAGCATCTCCTTGAATTTTCAGCGTGGGATAGCGAGGAATGCGTATGTGTATATGAACATTAGTTCTCGACACTGGCTGGCTTTAAAAAAGTAACGAACTACAGTAAATAAGTGTCGAGTAAATTTAATAAGACGCTGCTTGTCATTTGCGCATTTCTCGCTATCCCACTCTAAAGCGCTAAGCACAACTGTAACGAGAGCAATGGTTAGAAAAAACAAGTCGAGATACCATGATTTTTCCTATACGTTAGAGCAAGTGAGCTTTTTTGACCATAAATGTCAAAATTTTGTAAGTGACACTACAAAAGTTATCGCTGAGAGATTAAATTCTAATTTTCGTGCGATTAGTTAGGTAAGGAAGTGAAAACAACACAAAGAAATGACAACCAGCAAGATAAACAGCTTAAAAAATCGCTTTTCAAAAAGCTCTTTTTTTCGCAACTATCGCTCTCGTCCCAGTTGCGTTTAGAACTTAAAAGTTTATGGAGGTACTGCTGAAGAGATGCGTGTCAAACCTGTTGCAACTTTTAGAGAAATTTCCTGAACTTCAAACCCAATCATGTTTTTCTTTTTTTTATTATCATCTAGCCACTTCGCTGCGATTACGATCGAGTTGAACATAACGTGCTCGGGCAAAAAAAAAAAGCAAAGCGCCACAGGAGGTCTGCTATGAATGGACGCATGCATATATGGAGCATTACACAACAGAGCTATTAATGTGAAGGCACCATATGAAAATTGAGAATTTTCAGTAAAGTTTTTGGGTGATAGTTCACCAGCAGAGTCATGGCGCTTCGGGGATTCAAGGGGAAGCAAAAGAGTTTTTGAAACAGTGCCGAAAAAGTGGTTATTCTTAAGTACGAAAGTTAACTTCAACACGATTTGTCTTCTACATAGGATATTTTCAATTTGTCTCTCAGTATGTTTCGCATAGAAGGAACTGTTTCAGCCTCACTTCCTCAGTCGATATAACCATGCCCGTTTGTTTCTGTCTGTGGAAAAAGCTTCTTTGGGAAAAAGTAGTAGTTTGGTGAAATTGTGCCTCGTGGCACTGAAACACATTGCAAATGTTGCTTTAGAGTATATATCTGTGGGCATTTGACAAAAAAAAAAAAAAAAAAAAACACTTTCGATCTACATACACTAATAACACTAGTTTACAAAATGATTTTTTTTTTTGTGTTCCATTAATCTGAGGTTACTAGATTTTTTGAGGTTATGTAGATTTTCCTGCTGAGTTCGAAAATGAAAATGAAAATTTTTTGAATGTACAGTTTTTGAGATATTGTAGTTTTTTCACTTTTTCGACCTCTTTTCACTTTAAAATTCATATCTTGAGCTGGATGTTTAACTTCCTTGTCTTAAGTGTCAACACTAACTTACTTATCTGCAACAAATGCTGTGAGCCAACCTTTATAGTAAGGAACAGGGAAGAAGTCTTGGATATAACATTGGTCTCGGACTTTGTTTTTGATTGTATCGTTGACTGGAGAGTCTCACGCGAGCACTCTTTTTCAGATCATCGTTATATAGAATTTGTTCTCACTGTTAACCCCCCAGAACCGATTGTTCACCGAAATGTAAAAAGGACAAACTGGGGAATATATAACAGGAAAATAGCAGAGTATCTGCCTATCTCAACCTCCGTAGAGCCGTCAACTATCTACGACATAGACAGGCTGGTTCAAAACTTAACGGGAGGGTTAAATAAATCCCTGGAGATTTCTTGTCCTGTAAGTAAACCTCGAGGAAAGAAGAAACCCCCATGGTGGTCAAATGAAATTCAGGTTCTTCGACGAAGAAGTAGGAATTTATTTAACAAAGCCAAAAAATCAGGTTTGGACAATGACTGGAATGATTATAAATCTATTCTCAAAATTTACAAGAGTTCGTTAAGAAAAGCTAAACGTAACTCGTGGAGGAACTTCTGTGGAAACATTGAAGAGATTTCAGAAGCATCTAGGCTAAGGAAGATTTTATCTACCTCGCCCACTACTCTAGGTCTTTTAAAAAAGCCTGACGGCTCCTGGACAACATCTAGCGAAGAGACCTTAGACCTCTTACTAGATACTCACTTCCCTGGTAACTCATTGCATGAACCAGAGGAATTGAATGTTCAACCTCAGATGTCCTCAATTATTCTCGTGGACATTGTTTCGGAAACCAAAATTCGATGGGCGATAAATAGCTTCAAACCCTATAAATCACCAGGACCTGATATTGTGACACCAATTGAGCTGCAACAATCTGCTCGCTTAATTATACCTTGGTTGACAGCTATTTTCAAGGGCTGTCTTAACCTTTCCTATATTCCTCTAGCCTGGAGGATGACTAAAGTCATTTTCATTCCAAAGGCTGGGAAGAGCTCTTACATAAATCCAAGGGATTTTAGACCAATAAGTCTTTCCTCTTTTCTTTTAAAAACTTTGGAAAGACTCATAGAAATCTATGTTCGCAGCAGTATCAAACCTGATCTGCTGTCTACTTCTCAACATGCTTACACGAAAGGCAGATCTATAGAAACCGCACTTCACACACTAGTGAGCAGCATTGAAAAATCTTTTGCATGTAAGGAATTCGCCCTGGCGGCGTTCCTGGATATTGAAGGAGCTTTTAACAACGTTGACCCAGGTATAATTATTAATGAACTGCAGAAACTGGGTATCAACAGTTCCATAGTTGAGCTGATTAAAAAGCTACTGACAAACAAAGCCATTACCTCAAATCTTGGCATTTCCGAAGCTAATAGGTTTGTCCGCAGAGGAACGCCGCAGGGTGGAGTGCTATCTCCTCTACTGTGGAATCTGGCAATAAATAAGATGCTCATGTCACTGAAAAGGCTGGGCTGTAAAGCTATTGCCTATGCCGACGATGTAGCATTAATTGCATGTGGTAAATTCCCAAACACACTGTGTGAAATTCTTCAGAATGCTTTAAACAGACTCGTCTCATGGGCAGATGAGGCTGATTTAGGCGTAAATCCGAAAAAAACTGAACTAGTACTCTTTACTAGGAGTCACAAACTTCCAATTATAGTACCACCTTCGCTAAAGGGCGTTAGACTTGTCTTAAAAAGTAGTGCAAGGTATCTTGGTCTGATATTGGATAGGAAATTAAGTTGGAAAATAAATGTTGTTGAGAGAGTTAGGAAAGCAACTGTAGCACTATACTCTTGTAAAAAAGCTGTGGGGAGAAGATGGGGGCTATCACCTCGTATTATTCATTGGCTCTACACAGCGGTAATTCGACCGATTCTGTTATATGGCATTGTGTTGTGGTGGCCTGTCTTAGACAAGGTCACCTATTACAGACAATTGCAGAAGGTTCAAAGAGCTGCTTCTATGTGCATCAGTGGTGCACTGAGGACCACACCGACTGATGCCTTGGAGGTCCTCTTTCATCTCGTTCCCCTTGACCTGTTTGGTAAACGAATGGCAGCATGTACTGCCATTAGACTCAGGGAAACTGCTTGCTGGTCCGAGGGAAGTACAGGACACTCAACTATCCTCAATAGCTTGAACTCCGTACCCTTTAAATTGGACTACACTATTCCAGTAATCTCATTCAAGAGAGATTACGTAACCCATATCCCATCTAGGGATGACTGGAAGGGAGGAATCCCGGGGAGAAGGAACCATATTAATTTCTACACGGATGGCTCCAAGTTAAATAACCAAGTGGGTTATGGTATTTACTCTAAGGAACTGAAGATAAGTATTGCTGCGAGGTTACCAGACCATTGTAGTGTTTTTCAGGCAGAGGTTATAGCAATAGAAGAAGTAGCATCCTGGCTGAGAATAAATGTGGTATCCAAGAAGGGTATTAATATTTATTCAGACAGTCAAGCTGCTATTAAATCCTTAGAATCAGTCTTCCTAAACTCACTAGTGGCCCAACAATGCCGCTCGTCTCTAAATGAGATGGCTCAGCATTTTAACATTCACCTCATCTGGGTGCCTGGGCATAGGAACATTGATGGCAATTGCAAAGCTGATGAACTTGCTAGGCAGGGGACTACTGCACAAGTTCCTCAAGACAAGGAGGTGTTGGCATGCCACTTGCTACCTGCAAGTTACTGCTTAAAGAAGACATGATAAAAAAGGCTAACATAAGATGGACCCAAGGGTTAACTTGCAATATAACAAGGCAAATCTGGCCGAAATGGAACGCTAAGCGATCTCTAGAACTGATATCCCGCTCTAGACACAGTGTCTCGTCAGTTGTTGCAGTAATAACTGGCCACTGGCTTATCGGCAGACATGCGGAGAGATTAGGTATTCGGTCTTTTGACTACTGTAGAAGTTGTGGGGATGTGGAGGAGGAGGAAAACATTAAACATTTTCTTTGTTCCTGCCCTGCACTTGCTAGAAAACGCCACAAAACACTTGGCTCGTTTTTGTTTGATGACCTGGAGGACCTTAGACATGTTAGCATAGGTCAGTTATTTAGTTTCATAACGAAATCTGGATGGTTCAATGAGAGGGTATAGTCAAGTACCCTGTGGTATCACAATGGACCAAACTTGGTCTAAGTGAGTCGGTTTTTGTAACTGACTGCCACTCCTACCTAACCTAACCTAAGTGTCAAATTAAAGATAATAAAATGACAAACAAACGTGTTTAATTACATTTCTTATTAAAAAGTGGTTCAAAAGATATAGATGAAAATAGACCAGATTTTAAGAAAAATCAAATCAAAAAATCAAAAAAGTTTTAGGAAATTTATTTTGCAGAATACATTGAAAAAATTTGCCCCTTCTTCGATTTCCTGGATGAAATTTTTGGCCAGAGGAAAGGCGTAAACTCGGCAGTTGTGATAGAGAGTAGCAACATTGAATCATTCTTTGATTATGAGCGGTGCTGCCCAGAGAACGAGCAGGCGCTCAAAGAGCGTAAGCATTCATACATGTATACAAAACGAAATATAAACAAAAGAAACAAGAAAATAATTTAGTTTGGTTCCAGCAGTCAAGCGAGCAAGTTCATGTTTGATGTTGATCGTGCACAGTGTGCAAAATCAAAAACTTTTCGTTCCTTAGCTTTCTTTTTTTAAAATACTCAGAAATGTTTCAGGTTGAGTGGGAAATAGATTTTTTTTTATTTTAAATAACTTTGATAAGCCGCAATGTCTGATTTGCTTAAAATCGTTAAATTTTGTTAGTAAACAAAATATAAAAAGACATTTTTTGAGTATCCATAAAGAAATAAATAATTTCAGCCCGGAAAACCGCATGATAAAATTTTTTGAATATAAGCTTGCTTATTTGGATTATTTAAAAGCCAACCCACCTAAAAAAATGGGAGTTGTTTTAAAAGAGTCCCAATTAAAAGCATCTTATATTGTTAGCTATGCTTTAGCTAAGCAAGGAAGGCCTCTTCTAGATGGTTCTTTTTTTAAAGAAGTAGCAGTAGCGGTATTGGAATGTTTTGGGGAAAAAGGAATAGAAATGAGCGAAATTATAAGCGCTATTCCTTTATCCCGCAATACTGTCACCCGCCGCATTGAAGAAATTGGAAAATTTATTTATTTAAACGTTAGGAAAAATATAATAAATTCGAAATTTTATGCCATAGCATTAGACGAAAGCACTGACATTCGCGATGTTTGCCAACTGTTGATTTGCATAAGAACCGTGGATGCAAATTTCAATATAATGGAGGATATACTTTGTTTGCAAGGGCTGCATAGCAATGCCACGGGCAGACATATATATGACGTTCTAGAACAACAATTGTTTTCGTTTGCGAACAAAACCAAATTGTCATCAGTTTGCACAGACGGGGCACCTGTGATGACTGGAACAAAAGTGGGCTTACTTGGTCAGCTACTCCGCAATGGTGTGAAAGTGCCAACATTTCAACAGCAGTTGCTTGCAAAAAGCTTCCAGGTTAAGAACGCAATGCAAATTGCAGTCCAAATAATTAAAAAAATTCGCGGTGGGCATAATGCTCTTACGCATAGGAAGTTTTGTACCTTTCTAGAAGAAGTGGATGCGGAATTTAGCGACATTTTGCTCTATACTGAGGTAAGATGGCTAAGTAGAGGTAAGTGTCTTGAAAGGATTTACGACTTAAAAGAACAAATTATCCTTTTTTTTGAAGGAGATCCCTCTACTGATACAAAAAATTTAATAGGAAACTTAAAAAACCCAGATTTTTTACTAAGCTTCGCACTGTTATGTGACATTTCAAATTACTTCTCAAAATTGAATCTAAGCTTGCAAGGGAGAAATAAACTTATCTTTGATTTAATTATACCAATAGATGCCTTTAAAAAACGGCTACAAATGCTAAAAGACCAATTTTGTGCATGTATCTTAGATCACTTTAAAAAAACCAAAGAAATTTATGAACAGTATCAAATGGAAGGCAAGCTTTCAGAATATAACGAGTCCTTTAATGAAATAAAACAAAATTTTGAAAGTAGATTTAAAGATTTCAATAAAATTCGACCACTTATTCAACTGTATGAAAACCCTCTTCTTTGTGACATCGAAGGTCAAGAAAAAAGCTTACAAGAGGAGCTCAAAAAGCTTCAAAATGATCCTAACGTTCCCTTAGAACGTGGTATTCAATTTTGGAAAAATGTAGATAGCCAAAAATATCCGCAGTTGAAAAATGAAATTTATCGTTTGTGTTCTATGTTCGGAACAACTTATGTATGCGAATCTGCATTTTCGTCGATGGTATACATTAAAAACACATATCGAAACTGTCTCACTGATAGGCATTTAGAAGACCTCCTAAGAATAAAAATTTCTAATTTCGAAATAAATTATGACGAATTATTAAGATACAGTTTGTCGTAATTCTTTTGAAACATAAAAAAAAATATATATGTATATATTTAAACATTAAACACAAAATTAGAATGAAAACATCAGAAATTGACCTGCACGCATGTGTTCGCTTCTTAAGCGTCTTCTCGTTTCGTTGCATTGCTCCTACGCAAATTTTTAACGTTCATATTTTCATCAAAAAAAAAAAAAACAATAGCAAAAATAATAAGTAAATAAAAATTGCTTTTAGCCCACTGTAAACTCAATACACATGTATTTCGTGAGAGCGCGCTTGCATGTAGTAGTGGGCACCACTGATTATGAGGATCAAACACAGAGGTCGACGAATTTTCAAATATTGGCAGCGACTTATTTACCACGGCAAGCTCAACGCCGCACAGTGTGTTATTTTGCCCATCTAGTAGTTCTAAACTAATATCTTAAAAACTATAGCAGCTAGGTCAATGAAATTTTCCACAAATGTTAATATTTATATTTTACAGCATCAACGTAAAAATGGTGCAAATCGGTTGGGTTTGAGATATAGCTCCCATATAACCGATTTTTTCGTTTTGGTGATTTAAAGGGCGACCTAAATATAAAAGTATGTAAAGCTTGAGTTTATAGTATATTATTATTTTTTATTTTATTTTGCATTGAAAATAAATATTTCATAGCGTGGTTCTTCATTGAACTGTTTTTGAAATTAAAATTTTTACATAACTTTTAGCATGTTTAAGATACAAAACTATGACTTTTAAGACAGTTGTAGAATATAAGAAATATTTTGCAATGAAAATAAATATTTCATAGCGTGGTTCTTCATTGAACTGTTTTTGAAATTAAAACTTTTACATAACTTTTAGCATGCTTAAGATACAAAAATATGACTTTTAAGATTGTTGTAGAATATAAGAAAGTGAACTTTTCAGCGTTTCTTTTATATATAAATAGTTTCAGTTTTCGGAGTTATAATGATTTTAGCTGAGGTTTGGACGCGAATTTGGAAAATAATTGCGTAATGATTAACAAATTATATTATAGAACCAAAAATATGAACTCGTACATAAAAAATTATTTGCTTTTTTTCGTTTATTTAAAAAAAAAATATGTACTTTTAATTTTTATATGTTCTTCAATTCAGGGATGCTGCTCTCAAACTTGCGACCATTACAAATGAAGATACGAGGTCTTAATGACTAGATTCATCATAAGCATGTCCGTAAAGTTGATACATAAAAAATTAATCAACAAAACATAATTATGAAAAGGATAAATATTAAAAATGCTTACAGTGTAATTTCTAAAATTTACTCCAAAGACTCATCTAAATCGCTCGAATCAGAAGTGTCATCGTTTTTCATTTGAAGCAATACTATCGTGTCCAGACTTAGGTCTCTATACTTCTTTTTAGACGTTTTGCGCAAACTTGCTATAAATGGATCCGATGTTATCAAGAGTCTATTGATCAAATCAGTATTTGTATCGGTCCTTGAAGTCTTTCGCGTAAAAAGATCCCTATAACGCCGGACATCCTTATCACGTGCTTCGTGTACTTCCTCTGACATTTGGCCAATAGGTAACTATAATGCAGGTTTTTACTTATTACACTGCTTCCATATAAAGCACTTTGTGCACTGTTGGTAGCATAAAATACCAAGGATATAACTCTAAGTATAGGTACAGCGTATCCTGCGAGTGTTTCTGGAAAGCATCCACATTGATTGGAAAACCAAAGTTTAAGGATTGAAGTAAGGTACGGAAACGAAAAATTAGATCCAAATTTATACCAGTTATTTCAGCTGTTATATCCGCTTCTTTGAAAAAACGCCTTGATTTTCGTTCACCTCTCTTGCAACTTTTCTGGCTTGTTTATTTTTAGTGCTTTCGGCGAGTTCTTCAAATTTTTTATTTAGTTTCCCACCAGAAAATTTTGTCGGTGTATTGCACAAAAATAAAGAGAATTCGATTTACCTCCGATCCAATCTTTATTTGATGAAATAAATCGATCTTTCTTTCTCGAAACGCATTCGCCCACCGGGAATTCAGTAACGACAACAAGTTCTTGTCATATTGCTTAGCCTAATCAATATCAACAGTACTTTGTACGATCCACCAGCAACATTTCCGGATAACAACAAAATCATCCTGTCTAATCGTTTGTTTACTGCAGTATCAAGCCATAACTCAAATATTTGGAAGCGAGAAATTTCAAAGGTCATCTTTAAAAATTGAAAATGGTTGTATGGGTGCCGCAGCTAGGCGCAGAATTTTTTTGTTGATTCTATTAGTACACATATCAAGCTTTATTGTAATCATAGTCAGAACTCTAAACTATTCTAAACAATTTTTTTATTGTCCACAAAAGTTCTTTTTTTTTTTTAATACTCACAGTTAAAGTAGGTTTTTTCAGTGTATACAAAATTTTGTTGCTATCAATAACTCTGCTAAGATTTTATGTTATTTCGATCAAGAAAGCTTTGAAATTAATTTTTTTAATAGAATCGTTGCCGAGTGCGGACGTGAATTTTTAAGCGCTGAGTGAAATTTAGTTTTGTTTTAGTATTTTGGGTATTAAATTAAACATTAAAATAAACATAAAACATTAAATCAAATTTATATTTGAGCCTATAAATTTTAATGCTCGTGGCATAGAATTATTATAGAAAATAAACATAAACAAATTAAATAAGTAAACATAAACAAATCTCAGCTGTGATTTTTTTTTCTGAAGAAATAAAGGAAGAAAAAGAGAACATCTAAAAAGAGAAACACATAAATTAAAATTAACGAAACTTACATCTACAACAATTGTGCAATAAGACAACAACAAAAACATAAACCGGTTTATTGTAAGTGCTCTCTTTTTCTCAATTTTTGCAATCTCAAAAAAAAAAAAAAAAAAATAAAAACACAAAGAAGCAAAATGTCAAGATTTACGCGCCAACAGCAACAGCAACAAGGTACATCTCAACTAAGCAGAAGTGAACCTTCTCCTAACTGCACAACTCCGAAACTACAAAGCAGTGACGGCTTCAAAAATTCTCTTTCGAAACAACTAAAAGAGATGGAAGAGCGATTAAATATGAAAGATGAGATTCACAAAATAGAAAATAGTCTTTCAATGCACTCTAAAAATCTAATAGAGCAGCTTTCTAAAGAGATCTCAAATGCGGAAGCAAGGCTTGAAGCAAAAATTAATGACGAAATCAGCTCAATAAAAACAAAGTATAGGGAGATAGATGGAAGTATTTTAACAATTGAAAATCAACTCTGCATTTTATCGAAGCGCTGTGATGAGCTTGAGAGACTTAAGACTGAAATTGTTAAGTTGCAACAAAACAAAAAGAGCCAAAGCGTGGACATATCTTCGGATGCTGTCTTGTTTGGAGTGCCGTACTCTGACACCGAAAATCTGAAGGCAATTTATAATCGCATTTGCTTATCCATTGAGTTGGTGTCGCCGCAAGTGAGAGACATTTTTCGGGTAAAGCCGAAGTCTAGCAACCCGAATTCTGTCATTATTATTAAGTTTTTTACTTCATATGACCGAAATCGAGTACTCAAAGCATTTGGAGAATTCCGTAGGCAGTCTAGGACAGAAATCAGCTTAAGAAAAGCAGGCTTAGAATCAGACAACAAAGTATATATACATGAGAGCCTTACTGTTGATTGCAGAAAACTTTTACAAGCAGCTCTTCAGTATAAGCGTCGAAAAGTAGTGCATAATGTTTTCACTCGTCGAGGGTCTGTATTTATTCGACCGCAAAAAACTTCAGATGCATTTCGCGTCGATAATGAGTCGGAACTGCAGTCCATTGTACATGGTGATGAAGCTGAAAATTAATTTATTTATGCTCTGTATATTTCTTTACGTTTTATTCTCTATTATATTTCTATTTTTGAATTTCCTTCTTTTCAATTTCTTGTTCATGCCACAGTTTTATACATTTTGTTATCAACCATCTCCTGATTTCATTTTCTCAATCTTCCTTTATTATAATGCTTTAAGTTTTTACCTAACTTCACTCTATGTCTGCCTTAAATAACAATAATAGTAGCGTTAATGAAAATCATAAGCCAATGATTAACATTTTATGTAAGCAATATTCTGGTCTTAAAATTGGCCACTTCAACTCTAGAAGCTTAAATAATTTCAAACTGGATTATGTAAAACATATTTTTGAAGATTCTTTAGTTGACGTACTATGTGTTTCTGAAACTTGGTTTTGTAATGATGTGTGTGATTTTTATTACAACTTAAAAAACTATAAGCTTTTTCGAAATGACAGGATTAGTAGGAAAGGTGGGGGTGTTGCAATTTACTGTAGGAAAAATCTGAATGTAAGACTCATAAATAAATCACTTGAATCTGATGTTGAATTTTTAAATGTTGAAATTTATGACAATGTGACAAAGATATTTGTTTCTTGTGTTTATAATCCTAATCGTGCCTTTAGTTTGGATCCCTTTTTTTCTTCCTTGTCTAATTGTCTCATAGAATATGATCATTATGTTGTATGTGGTGATTTAAATGTAAACTTACTGTTAAATGATGCCTGTTCAAAAAATTTGAATGATAATGTGGCTGAATTAGGCCTCACTATCGTAAATACTGTAAACCCTACTCGTTTTGCGTGCTCTGTGAGTCCTAGTTTACTTGATTTGTTCCTTGTGTCTGATGTTTCATCTGTCTTGTTATTCGATCAAATTTCTTTTATTTCCGACCACGACCTTATTTTTTGTACGCTTAACGTTAGTTTGAATTCAGTTTCTACCTCTGAATTTTTTACGTATCGAGACTATAAGTCTATTGATTTTGCTTCGCTTTATAGTGACCTTTCCTTAGTGCAGTGGAATTCTTGCTGGTATCTTAATACAGTCGATGAAAAATTAGAATTTTTTTCAAACACAATAATTAGTGTTTTTAATACACATGTACCACTTCGTACTGGTAGGATTACAAATGTATCTTGTCCCTGGTTCACCTGTATTGTGAAATCTGCCTTGAAAAAAAAGAATAAATCCTATGGAGTATGGAAAAGAAATCCCACTGCTAGCAATTGGGAGGAATACAAAATTGCCAGAAATGAAGCAACCTCTGCTGTCAGGCTGTCTAAACAAAGATATTATGCATCAAAATTAAATACGTCATTGCAAACGAAGCATCTGTGGAGAAATTTAAAAAATATAGGTATCTGTAATAAAAACAGTGCAGTATGTGAGATCGATCCTGATCTTTTAAATAAACATTTTCTCATTGAATCTGCTCCTGAAGCACAAACTCTGCAGGACGAATTGGAGGGTGGAAACTTTATACATCTTTTTGAATTTAATGCAGTGAGTGAGTCTGATGTTGAAAAAACTATAAGAAGCATAAAATCAAATGCTACTGGAGAAGATGGTATCTCTCTTAGGTTCATAAAGTTGGTGTTATCTTTTGCTCTTAGTCCTCTTACGCACATAGTTAACCACTGTTTAACAAGCTCAAAATTTCCAAGTTTGTGGAAAGTGGCTACAATTATTCCCATTGCCAAAAAGTCTGCAGCATTGGAGCCAAATGACTTTAGACCCATAAGTATACTGTCATCCATATCTAAAGTCTGTGAGTCCTTGATCGCTAATCAGATACTTGCTTATATAAATAGATACAATCTTGTTTCACCCTTGCAGTCTGGATTCCGTCCAGGGCATAGTTGTTCTACTGCAGTAGTGAAAATTCTTGATGATATCAGAATTTCATATGATAGTGAATGCCTTACAATGCTATGTCTTTTGGACTTTTCTAAGGCATTTGACAGTGTAAACCATTCATTGTTATGTCAAAAGCTGAAGTGTTATTTTGGTTTTTCAAATGCAGCAGTCGGCTTATTAAAAAGCTATCTTGTTGGCAGAACTCAAGGAGTTAAAATTGGGCACAAATACTCAATGCCCCAATTCACTAGCTGTGGAGTACCTCAGGGCTCAGTACTGGGCCCTCTATTATTTACCCTCTTCCTTAATGACATTTTTTCTGAATGTAAAAATGTTACTATGCATGCTTATGCGGATGATCTACAACTTTACCTGTCACGACCGATTGGTCTTATTGAAGACTTATGCTCTAGAATAAATGAAGATATGGTCAATGTAAATAACTGGGCTATTCGAAACAAACTCCAATTAAATCCGGCAAAATCCTATGTTCTACCAATTTCAAAAACAGTCTATTCTTTTAGCGATTTTCCATCAATTTTTCTAAATGGCATTGAGCTAAAATTTGTCACAAGAGCTACTAACTTAGGGTTTCGTATTAATTCTTCATTGAGCTGTGCAGACCACATCAACTCTGTCGTCAGTAAAATCTACTGCACATTACGAAACCTAAGAATGACATCATCATTTGTACCTATTGAGACTAGGAGGCGTCTTGTTGTGCAGCTTATAGTTCCCATAATTACATACTCCGAAGTAGTTTATAGCAGATTAGACTCGCGCTCACTGCACAAAATACAACTCGCGTACAATAATGCAGCTCGATATGTGTATGGAATTCAAAGGTTTGATCATATTTCCTCCTTCAGTTATCGGATACTTAACTGCAGTATTAAGAATTACCTTAAATTAAGAAACTGTATTTTCATGCACAACATAATATACACAAAATCTCCTCAATATCTGCATGAAAAATTACGTTTTTGTCAATCATCACGCAATATAAGCATTATTATGCCAACATATAGGTACCTGAACTCTTCGAAATTATTTTTTGTTAACGCTATTCGTCTGTGGAATTCACTACCAAGAGACATAAAGTGTGTGTCTAATAGGATAAACTTTAAGCATTTAATATTACGTCATTTTTCTTAGCATCTTTACTTCTCTATATATATTTTCTTTACTCTACTTCTACTTACTTTCACTGTACTTTTCTGTGATTTTACACCAATAGTTATTAATATTGTTTAGTTTATAAGTTCTTAAATTACATTTATTCTTAAATTAAAAGATCCTTATTATCAAGTTTTGAACTTGCTTGTTGTACTTAAAAGAAATATTTCTTATGTACTAATTATGTCTGTCAATAAATTGAAATTGAATTGAAATTGAAAAAAAAATTGAAATTGAAAAATAAAACCTTTCACTTTTTCAGAATGGACTTACAAGACTTTAAAACTTGCGCGCAAAATTCAGCGAACTTATAATATTTTTGACATTTTTTTTTACTTACTTTCAAAGTAAGGTATTTTAAGTATTGCCCTATACTCCAAAAATTTTTTGAAGTTTTAACCTAATTGGGGAATTTTTAACATATTTGCATTTAAATTCTAACAAAAAATCAACTTTTTTTTTGAGTTTAGTAGCGCTAGATTGCCAAAATAATACACTGTGCGCCCTATAAATTTTTTTAATAATAGTAAAAACCTAAACTTGAGAAGTAAAGGAGTTGAACAGTGCTATTATTTTGACCGCTCGAAATTACAAATAACTCAATATAATAGCAAACCTAGAAAGTACCGTTATTTTTTTGGAACGAAATGTCATGTGCTTATCTTGTGTACTTATCAATTATCAATATACTTTAAAATATTATAAGAAAATAAAACGTAAGTTGTTTCTATTATTTTGACCGCAACTGTATGTAATAAAGCTAACAATAAAACTTTGTCGTGTACTTTTACGTATAAAGTAGCTCTTTAAAAAAGTCGGTACTGCTACAACATACAACTGAATATGGAATATAAGACGTCTTCCCTAACATTTGTTTCCATACTCGCTATTAGCATTACATACTGAGGGTATTCATCTAAGCCCGCAAAACCCTCGCAAACTGTGCATAGTTTTTTGAACAATCTAGAAAACTGGGAAAAATGGGAAACTTGCGCGCTTAGATGAATACCACTACTAAGTTTATGCTATGTATCTACCCGATTCGATCACTTCAATTTCATTATGGAGGGGATCGTACGAAAAGCCGGTGTGCATCATAATGGCACCATTTTCTTCAAAGGTGTTCAGCTCCTTGCGTACGCTGATGATATTGATATTATCGGTCGGAGTAAGAGAGATGTTACTGCTGCTTTCACTGCTATTGAAAAGGAATCAGCCAAAGTGGGTTTGACGGTAAACGAGGGCAGGACGAAATACATGATGTCTACTAACAACAACAAGAGAGCACGGGATCTAGACTCTCATGTTACAGCGGGAAACTGTAAATTAGAAGTTGTCAAGGAATTCATTTATCTTGGCACTGCCGTAACCAGCAACAATGATGTCAGTCTGGAGATTAAGCGGAGAATAACAATTGCTAATAGGTGCTACTACCGTCTCAGTAATCAATTACGTTGCAGAGCTCTCTCTCGATCCACAAAGCATACACTCTACAAGACGCTCATTCTACCTGTGCTTCTTTATGGCGCTGAGGCATGGGTGGTTTCGACAACAGACGCAGCCGCTCTTGGGGTGTTCGAGAGGAAAGTTCTCCGCAAAATCTTTGGTAGTGTTCGAGTTGGCGACGATTATCGCATTCGAATGAACCACGAGCTGTATGAGCTCTACGCCGACATTGCCATAGTTAAGCGTATAACAATACAGCGACTACGCTGGCTGGGTCATGTCCATCGTATGGATAAAGAAGCTCCAGCGAAAAAGATATTCGAAGGGAAGGTCCCCGGTCAACGACGAAGAGGGAGACCATGCCTCCGGTGGATAGACCAAGCTGAGGAAGCCCTAACCGCGCTTGGCATTAAGTAAGTAAGTAATCTACCCGGTTACAATTTGCACGGATAGATTTAACTCACTTTTACATCCAGTGCTTATGCACGAGCACATTTATTAAGAGATTATAGTTAAACCAGCTATAGCTTTTATACAGAACAGCTTCGTATTCAAAACAAAATTTATAATAATATCTAATAAAAAGATGGTTTTAATAAATTTATTAAATACGTGAAATATAGAAAAAATATTAATGAATCAGCTATATCAAAGGCTTTGTCGATTTTTAAAAATAAAAAAATCCCGCATCATTGAAGGTAGTGTAAAAGCATTTGTGCAAAACACTCTAACTCGGTTAGACGATGCTACTTCTCGGGTTAAGCAACTGTTTATGCTTATGGGTTTTCTCTACCCAGTAGCGTCATTTCACCAAAAGCTTGGGGGGACGAGAGCTTAAATAACATATCGAATCGATGATATTTTGAATTGAATCGAAGTAATTAATTATAATATCAGATCCTTGGGGGGCCAATTACTCCCCCCTCCAACCCTGCCCAATTGACGCCTTTGACTCTAAACGTGTAGAATATAGCTGTAGTAGACGCAGAGATCTGCAACGAGTCGCTTTTTTGCTACTCAAAGTCACTTGCTAAAAAAACGTACGAGTGCGTATAAATCGTTGATGGGCAGCTACTCATACGCGACTCATAGTCGCTGGCTTTTTATCAAGTGAGTCAGCGTATTAATAAGATTCTTGCCCTTTAAGCATAAATCATCGTAAATACGAATATGCTGTTGACTCTGCTCGGTTCTCACATTGCTGCATAGAGTCACACATCAATCACAAAAATACTTGACCAGTACGATTGATTTGAATGACGCGAGTTAATTGTTTACAAAAATCATCCTCTATTATGCATTGTTTAATATGGAATGCAAGAGAGAAGAATATCATTGCCGCTGCACAGAAAAGTACATGAGCAAGCTAGCTGGTGAACAATTTTGAAAAACAATATTGAGTAGAAAAGGAACAAGTGTAATCAACTGTGCGCTGGATATGCGAATAAAGTAACAACAAATTTAATTTTTTTTTTTATTTGTATTCGATAACTAACCGAGTTAAGTTGAGCAGTTCGGACGTACTTTAAAGCGCTCCTAAGATTTTATCAAATAAAAGTGTTGTACAGAGAGTTTAATGAACTTTAAGTGCTACAAATCTCAAGTGTAATTAGAGCTTTGCAGAAATCTTAAAATAATAATAATTTATCCTATATAAATACAATAAAAGAACATTGCAATTTAAGTTAAAACTTTGAAAGTAAAACAAAACTCTTTTCATTACTCAATATTTGCGCGCAAAATTAATACTCCGAATAAAAAAAAAAATAAAGAAAATAAACAAAAGAGCATAAAATCTCAAAAAGAGAGCACAATTATTTTTCTCAGAAAAATAAAAAAAAAAAAAAATAAATAAAAATATTTATACGAAAAACAAAATAAAAACAAATTTTGCTAATAATGACTTCTCCTCGTAAGCTACGCAACCTTCAAAAAACCAATGCATCGTCTTTGACCCCTAAGTCGGATAATGAAAACTTAATGCAGCGGCTACTTAAGCTTATAGAGCAGCGTTTTACTGAACAAACTGAGCTAATTACAACAAAATTTCTTGAGTCTGAACAAAGGTTATTAGATGCATTTGGCCAGACAATAGTGGAGCTGAAACGTGACTTAAGTGCTGCAGTTGATAGGGTTGTTGCTCTTGAAGCTAAAATGCTTGAGGCGGAGTCCCTAAGATCAGAGGTAAGCCACCTCAATTAAAACTGATGAAGCAAGAGAATTCGATGCTAGCCTGCGATCTACGTCCGCACGGGATTCCGTCTGCTGAAAATGAAAATTTAGCCAAAATTTTTAATGATATATGCGAAAACATAAACATTGCGCCACCAAAAGTGCAAAACATTTATCGTTTGCGCTCTCCCTCGCAGTGTACTTATAATGATGGGATCATCATAATAAAACTCAAAACGGCCTTTGACAAAAACTTCGTACTCAAGTCAATTGCTGAGCATAGGCGCCAACATCGTGACACTCTTCGTCTACGTCATGCTGGTTTCAATTCTGACGCTCCTATTTTAATAAACGATAGCTTAACAAAAGAAAATTACAACATTTTGCGCGCTGCTATTAGAATGAAGAAACAAAAAATTATAGCATCTGCTTTTACTTTACGAGGTCTTGCTTATGTTAGAAAAGAGAAGGAGAGTGGTGAAGCTGATCATGTAATTTCTCTTGACGATCTTAACAGGTTCTCTTCATCTTCTGATAATTTATTTCGCTAGAATGCTCTTATTCTTATGTTTACATATATCAAGAAAACCAACTCTGATTTGCGTTAGCTTGCTAATTCAAATTGTTATTTTTATAATACTTGCTTTTATCTATATAAATAAAATGTATGCATTAGATCTTTTATCTTTAAAACAATTTTTTGATGTTTATACCACTATATGTTTGTTAAAAAACTTTTCCATATTATTGCAACCAGAACTCTACGTATTTGCACGCGTCAATGGGAAGTATTTCTTTAATTATGTCGTCAATAATTAACGACTCCGTTCATTCCAAAGACAATGTTCATAATATGATTCGTGTTCTTAGTAAGCAGCACAATGGTTTAAATGTATGTCATTTTAATGCACAAAGCCTTGTAAACAAAACAGATGAGTTTAAATTTATTTTTGAGGGTTCCGGGGTAGATATAGTTTGCGTATCCGAAACATGGTTTTCTAAATGTATGACTGATGCACTATTTAAATTAAGCGGCTTTCAAATTTATCGAGCTGACAGGTATGGTCATGCTGGCGGTGCAGCAATATATGTATGTAATGGCATACCTTGTAAACTGCTTTGCTTGTCACCTCACGATAGTGAAATTGAGTATGTTTTTGTTGGTATAATCAACGGGATTAATAAACTGCTTGTAGGTAGTGTATATCGTCCAAATCGTTCTGTGAATATGTCAAGTCTTCTTAGTGTTATAGAAAATGTGTCTCTGTCCCACCCTGACGTCATGATTTTAGGAGATTTTAATTGCAATGTTTTAAAAGACAATCACCTGAGTGTTTCCATGGAAACCTTGGGGCTAACCGCAGTAAATAAAAAAACTCCCACTCACTATTCCAAGTCTGCACATACTCTTTTAGATCTTATTTTCGTTAATGACCTTTCTAAAGCACTACTATATGATCAATTAGCGGTCCCTTTCTTTTCAAAACATGATCTGATATTTTTAATATATGATTTTCAGTTAAAAAATAAGGCTAACTCTTTTCATTATAGAGATTTTAAGCAAATTAACTACGCTTTACTAGACGAACAAACTAGAAATGTAGACTGGCATATTATTTACAGAATGGTGTCAGTCAACGATCAAATTGATTTTCTTCAAAAGAATGTTAAGAAACTTTTTGACGAGTCTGTGCCACTAAAAGCTAAGAAGAAAGTTAATCAAAAAAGACCTTGGTTCAATAATACCGTTAAAAACTTAATTGTGCAACGTAATGCTGCATACAGCCGTTGGAAACGTTACAAAACACCTCAATTGTACACGAAGTTTAAAGAATCTAGAAAAAGAGTGGTTTGTTTGATTAGGGCAAAGTTTAAAAAAGTACTAGGTAGTAAAAAGACATGGAAGGAGATACGAAACATTGGAATTGGGAAAGTCATAAGTCAGCGAAATGATCTAATTGACGTTGACGACCTAAACAATAATTTTGTCAACTTACCATTTCCCCCGGTTTCTAAAAACTCTTACAATTCCATAAGTTACTCCAGGAATTTGTTTCAAAATACAAACTTCAGCTTTAAATGTGTTGATCAGGCCGACGTTTTAAAAATTTTATTAAAAATTAAATCCAATGCCACTGGATTCGACGAAATACACCCCATTTTCTTAAACTTTTTGCTTCCAATTCTTCTTCCTTTCATCACTTATATTTTTAACTCTATTATAACTACTTCTATATTTCCCAGCAATTGGAAAAAAGCTAAAACTATCCCCATCCCTAAGTCACATTCCGAATACCGTCCAATCGCCATATTATCTTTTCTGTCCAAGGCTTTTGAGCTAATATTATATTGGCAAATTAGTGAATTTCTTGATGAGAATGGACTAATAACCGATCGACAGTCTGGTTTTAGAAATGGTCGTAGTTGCGTCACAGCTTTAAAAGATGTGACTGAGGATATACGAGTTGGTCTAGACAATAATGAAATTAATCTGTTGGTGCTCTTAGATCACTCCAAGGCATTTTAATTTTTCGCCAACTGCTTCTAATTTAATATTTTCTTACCTGACAAATAGATCGCAAGCTGTTTGTGGAAACAATTCTGTATCTAAATTTTTAAGCACTATAAGAGGAGTTCCCCAAGGCTCTGTCTTGGGCCCACTACTATTTTCAATTTATATAAATGATTTACCTAAGTGTTTAAAATATTGTAATATTCATATGTATGCGGATGACGTGCAGTTGTATGTTAGTTGTAATCGTGATTCCATTGTTGACTGTGTAGCTAGTTTAAATGTGGATCTTAATAGTGTTTCAATTTGGGCTAGTAAAAATGGTTTATGTCTTAATCCAAAAAAGTCTAAGTGCTTAGTGATAAGTAAAAGTGTAATGAATGTTTCATGTTTTCCCAAAATATCGCTAGATAATAGTAACATAGACTTTGTAGATTCATGTAAAAACCTTGGAATATACTTTGACAGAAGCTTATCATGGAATAACCATATTAATTGTACAATTGGCAAAGTTTATGGGATACTACGTGAGCTATGGATTAGTCAATTTTTTACTCCTCTAAGGCTAAGACTCTTGCTTGCAAGGGCATATCTTTTTCCCACTCTTTTGTATGGATGCGAAATTTTTGCAAATTGTGACTCCTCTTCCAAGCAAAAGTTGAAGGTTATTTTCAATAATATAGCTAGATACGTTTTCGGCTTAAGACGGATGGATCATGTCTCTTCATATGCATACAAATTGTGCAACATGACGTTCGAAAACGTTTTAAAGTTTCGAACTTTGATATTATTGCATAAAGTGATGTACAAAATGCAACCAAGCTATCTCTCAAGAAAAATTATTTTTGCAAGATCGACTCGGGCCAAAGCACTGATTCAATTACGCCACTCATGCTTAACATCCCTCCAAACCTAAGAACAATTTCCCATCCCGTGCAATATAAAAATAAACTTATGAATTATTTTTCACAGCTGCAATAATATTTTAGCTATATTAGTTATAAATGAATATTATGTGGTCTAATTTGAATTTTACTTTAGTTTTATTTTATTTCATTAAATTCATATTTGTCAATTAATTTCAAAAGAATTGTAAAATTTAATGTTTAAACTATTATTATCACTGTGTACCTAATACTTTAATTATAAGATATATATCTTGTTGTATTAGGGAGGAAATAAATAAATAAATACAAATACAAACATTTAAAAAAACTTAAAAATCAAAAATTTTTAAAATTTACACTACATACTAGTTAAATTAATAAATTGGCACAAGCTGATCAGAAATGCAACACTGATCTGTCTGTCGCAACACTCTCGCTCTCTCACTGAGTGCGATACCGTTATACTTACGAGTCATACGCAGAACATACTTATATTTACATTTTTTCTTGTCATACTTATTCGCTAAAATCAGAGTGAAACGCAAACACTCACCAGCCGTTAGAATCGCAATCATAGAGAGTCTTAGGACCGGTTTCCAATTAGTTAACTTAACCAACGGCTGTTAGTTAAGTACCGATTCAGTTTCACAGTCCATTAGTTAACTAATGATAATTTTTTGTACAAAATATGGCATCACTGCACAAAACATATGTTTTTTATTTTGACATTTCATAGTTTGCGAAATGAAGTCAAGCACAAGAACCACAAATTTTTCAACAAACGAAATAAATTGTTTATTGGAACTGGTCGATGGTCATAAGAACATTGTCGAGTGCAAAACGACGCTTTCCGATGCGGACACTGCGGCAATATGTCTGAAATTTTTCCAGCAAAAACCAGCGATGCCGCAGCTATGTGCGCAGAAATGGAAGTTCAATATTTGGGCTCACTACCTCTGGACCCTGAAATTGCAAAAGCTTGCGATACGGGGGTTGATATTACTGGGTTAAAGAATGTAACGACCGAAGCGTTGGCAAGCATTTGTCAGAAAATTACAAACGCACTGTGAGAAGTGAAAATTTTTACGACTTTGTGTTTTTATTTATTGCGTTCTTTTTCGCTTTGACAGCAATCACTTATGTTTTTTTTTCGTTTTGACAAGTTGTTTGTTTTGCGTTGCCAACTTTTTTGTAAGCTAAACAGCAATCAGCTGTTAGTTAACTATTAGTTAACCTGCCAAATTTGGTTGGTTAACTAATTACTATGAAACTCAAATTGGATAGTTAACTTCTAATCTCGAGATGACTAAGCACTGTGAAACCGGCCCTAAGTCAGTGGTCGGCGCCCCGTATGCTCGCGAGCAAACGAAGAGAATAAGCGAGAGTAAGCAAACTGCAAAATGAGCTGGTTATTTCGTTAAAGCACTGCAAAAACGTTTGAAATCAAATGGTAAAATAAATATTTTTTCGCCGAAAACTTTTTTGTTAATGCGCAACACTTAATCTACAAGCATTTCATAACTAAAATTCAAACCCTGATATAAGAAATCATATGGAGCGTAAACAGCGAATCGTAGAAGCATTTTTCACAGTGATTGTAGCTTTTGTATTTCTCTCTCTTTTGAGAGTTAGAAAATATTTTATATTTGCGCTCTGCCGATCAATGCTCTAAGTATACTCCCCTTAAAAGCGATTGCGGTGTGATCGCAACAGCATACTATGGGTTGCGGTGCTATACACACCGCAAGATATGCGATCTATGCAAATATGTACTCAAAGCAAATATGTACTCAAAGCTGTTGCATAGCTGGTGCACTTCAACCGCTTTTTCGCATATCGCCGTCGTGTGGCGATCGTATTTGTCAGAAACCGTGCGAGTAATGTGTTGAACAGAATTAGGATGGAGTCGAGAGGGGACCATTACACGCTGTCAACAATTATAACATACTTGATCATGTGAAATTGAACAGAATTGCGGCGTACGACTGGTAACCTGCCGACGGGTACCCGTCGATTTAGAATTAATTCTATTTATACGTCGGATCAGTGTTGCATTTCTAATGTATTAAAATTTGTCACTTTCTTTTCCCATACGATTTTCTCAGCAAAATCTATTGTTTACAAATTTTTTTTTGTCACTATCTTTTCCCATACAATTCTCTCACAAAAAATCAGTCGTGAAAAGCAGTCGTCCGCCGCAATTGTGTTTATTCAAACGATTTTCCGATGGTTTTTTTTTTTGGCAGCGTATAATCGTCGCCGCTTTCGCGACGTCGTTCAAATTCTGGGCAAAGAATTAAAGTAAGGCCTGTAACTCACTGCGACAAAGCAGTTTCAAACAGTTTTCGTGACATTAGTACACATGGGAGTGCGCTCACAGTGTTTTGAGACAGACACAAAACTTTTTGTGCTGAAGCCGTGGAACTTTTGCGAAACAAAACTGTTTCGGTATGTACAGGAACAATGAGAGTGAGCTCATTTGAAACTTTTGTCTCGAAACTTTGCATATTCATGGTAATCGGTGACTGACGCTCGCAAAATCTCTGGCGCGAAGTAAAATTGGGAAGAAAGAAAATTGACGACGAAAATATCAAAAATGATTTTTTAAAAAAAGAAGTTTAAAAAATGCCAGCACTGATTGAAAGGATTGAAAAGATGTTACATTTTTCTTTGTTCTTGTTTTTTTCTATGTTTTCGTTCAATTAGAACACACAATGCGACGTTCTTCATGGAATTAATTTTTCTGATTGAATCGTAAAAACGCAATTTGCTGCGAAACAAATTGTCTCAGTTAGCGTACTCAACATGAACCTCAAAACAAAAACAAAACTGTCTTGAAACTGTTTTATCGCAGTGAGTTACAGGCCTAATTGTGTATTTGCTTATGTACGCATTTACCCAGCCGCGATCGTCTTCAGTGATGCCGAAAAAATACAATTGTATCAAGAGTGGTAATCTGCGAACAAATTTTTGAGGCTGAGGTCGACAAGGACGAGGCACCACCATTTTGACAAGAAGACGTGGTGCCTTCTAAGCAGTATAGCTCACGCTATGTAGTTACTAAAAGTAGTACAACAAAATTGCACACATTTGTAAGAGTTGATTCGACCTAGAACCAGACAAAATGTGGTCGCATTTTGACCAAGGGCGAATATCTCCCACACAAGCACTCACGCTTTAAAACGCTATACTGAGAGCTATTAAAGTAAATGTTGCATTTAGGACTTGCGCGAACTTTTTCTATTAATGCTGTGTAGGGTATTAAATATTTGGCGAGACCAAAGCACATCCTTGCTATTTTTATTTTTTTCGCTCATCGTCAAAAAGCTACGTGTTGCTATTTTTTCATTATGCCCAACTTTTATCGTACCTTGAAGGCCATCACTGCCAATGCTTACCCCTATCTCTAAGCCTTTTCAATTTTTTTCTCAGACTAAAGTGTTGTATTTTTTCTTATGTTGTATTTTTTATTTAACAAGTTGTTTAAATTTTTGGACGCTCTGCTTACATTTTATGAATTTTAATTGTCTGTTTTTTTTTTGTTTAGCGATCTTTAACGAATTTGTGGAATTTGCTTAACCGCAAGCACTAAATTGATTGCTTCTTATAATCTACCGTTTAAAGGTTATGCTTCCAGTCTGCTTGTACATATATCAGTATGTTTGTTAAATACGTTGTCTTTAAGGTTACATACAACCGTTAGCGTAGCAAAGATAGGCGAAAGAGTAGACTGAACCGAGCTCCGGTCCAAGAGCGTCACCGTAAAATATCTTTGAGTGTATTGCCATGTGACGTTATAGCCCACGAGGTAGCGTTGTATTTTAAAAAAGTGGTAACCCAGAGGGTTGACCACATTATTTCTACGTTTCCGTGATTTTTTGGCATGCCAAAGCCGAAAATGATAGCAAAAATAAGTTCGATCCTTCCATCACCCCCTGTGCGCCTTCACTTCCCCGCAAAGGGGTTGAAGTTTCAATTTTCTTGCAAAACTGAGATGCATGTAGAATTCTATATTTTTTTGGTCGCTGGAGCTGAATAGGGCAACAATAAGTTAATTCGACCCTTCCATCTTTGTTATACTTTGTTACTTTTGACTCGAAATGTGCTACTTTTGGATAATTTTGGTACTTTCGATGTTTGCATTGTAAAATAAAATATTTGAACTGAAGTGAAGACCCTTTTTTTTTTTTTTTTTTTTTTTGCTCATCAAAGTTATTTGAAATTATTCTTTTAATTTGGTGGGGTTTTTTGTTAGGAAGTGAGGATCTTTTTTTTTTTTTTTTCCTACCAAAAATATTTCTATGAAATTAAAAAAAACATTTTTTCATTTACAAAATTCCAATTTTTTGGTATGTGCTACTTTTGTAGTAAGGCCATCTGGTAGCCGTACCTAGCGCACCTTTACTACCTCCAGAAAAGGGTTGGAATACCAAATTTCATGCAAACTTGAGCTGAATGTGTATTGTCACATTTGTTGTGAGCACCCCGAATCGTGAGCGTCGCGTAAAACATAAAAATACACATTCATCTCGAATTTTGAAGAAAAACGAAGTTCCAACCCCTTTCTAGGGGTAGTAAGAGGGTGCTAGGTAGTGATGGGATTGTCAAATTCACGTTTTATTATCATATTCAGTTCTAATGCTCCAAAAAACATAGCAATGCACATCCATTTCAATTTTGCATTAAAGTTTAAACTTCAAACTCTTCCTGGTGGTAGTGGTAGGATAAAATTTACTTTTTGCTGTCATATTCGGTTCCAGAGACCCAATAAATATAGAAATGTAAATACAGTCTGTCAAGTAATTGTTTGCAAAATAAATTATGAAATACAATTTTCACTTTCATATTGAATAAAAATAAGAAATATCTATATTTTTTGAAAATTTTTTACTGTTCTCAATTCTCTTCCTCATTCCTCATTAGAAAACAACAAGAAAAACTATTTGATATAAACAATAACAAAAGTTTATGGAACAAAAATAAAAGCACTAGCCATTTCATGGTGTCAAAAAAATCTTTGAAAAATGCAAGGACCATGTCAAGAACTAATAAACTTATAAAAAAAGCTAATAAACTAATAAACTTATAAAAAAAAGCTTCAATACTTGATTTGTCCACCTCGATTATCAATCCCGGCTTGTATTCTTCTCGGAATAGATGCAATAAGTTTTTGAAAATCATATTCTTCCGATACATTTTTGTCCATTTCTCCATAATAACTCTCATTACAGCGTTTTAATTTGTTGGATTCCGTTTTGCAACTTTTTTTTTTTCAGTCTGACCATTAATATTCGACGGGATTACTGTCAGTCCCTTGGGCCTATCATTTTACTGCAATAATACAGCACCTAAGTCCTGCATAAGACCGGTTTGGGCTTAATATTGTTGACCTGATACAATTTGTATCTTAACTTTTCGGCCTTTTAAGTGTCAATGAAGCCGAAACTCTGAGCATTTTTTTTCAATTCGTTCCTTCATCATGATATTGGCAGAAACTTTCAGTTCACCAATGCCTTCCCATGATACTCGTATGTATCCCCATACCAAAATAGGGCAACTTTCCACACTTCACAGTGGGTATTATACTCTTCTTCTGCAGGGTCAATGGGGTATTAGAGAGACGTAATTTCCTGCGGCGAAACAAAAATCATGTCATATTATCACGATGGTCCTAATAAAGTTTGATGGAAACCGAACACAGCTGTGCAGTAGAAGAGTATAATGCCCACTGTGAAGTGTGGAAAGTTATGATATGAGGATACATACGAGTATCATGGGAAGGCGTTGGTGAATTGAAAGTTTCTACCAATATCATGATGAAGTAGTTGTACTTAAACACTTTTCAAAACGAATTGAAAAAACGTGCTCAGAGTTTTTTTTTTTTTTTTCAATTTCAATTCAATTTATTTATTCAATTATAATAATTTTTACAACATACAGAATATAAATTTTCTTAACAAATTCATAAGTTTCTATAAAACTAAATTTAGCAAAAAAAAAAACGAAAAACTAAGAATATATAGACAGGATATTGTTCAAAAAATGATTACATGACTACAATCTATAGCTCGCAGGGAACTAGAGGCGATGTGTTAAATAGTGGGGTCACAATTATTGATAAAGAAACTAAAAAAACAATATTAAATATAAAAATAGAAATCGAGAAAAATTTCATTTATTAAGGTATTACTAATTCAAATATCGCATAAAATCAAAAATAACAAAAACTTTTGATGAAAACCAAAAAACTGTGAAAAGAAAAAATGACAGATTATATCAACAATAACAGTATTGTCGAAACAAATTCACAATTTAGAGGACAATGCGAAGGAGATCATCAACAGCATAATAAGACAAAATGAAAAGCCATGATTTTGTTCTTTTGAGAAATAAAGGTTTATTACGAATGGATCGAATGCAGAGCCGGCAGAACATATAAAACTCGAGTGTCGAGTGACGACGGATGCTTAGGAGAGGGGAGGGGAGGGGAGGGGAGGGGAGGGATTCCTTTGACTGGGGTTGGAGGGAATGGTGATTTGTGACTATAAGTTACACCTATCTTATCGGCAATAAAGATAAACATAGACAATAAATGAAAACATAAGAACTTTGTATTTATTCACTTGCACTTCACTTTGAAGCATATTGGATGATTTTTTCTTCGTTGGAATGATATTTGGTATAGTTTTTGGGCAGTCACAGGAGGCTTTTCTTTTTATGACTAGTATAGCATATTTGTTAATGGCATGATGAAAAATTAGGATGGTAACATGTGGTAATGAATATATATACATGATATTCCTATAACATAACAAAAATTTTTTTTTTCGTGTACCGGCAAACAGTAATTTACCAAAACTAGCTCATGTTAAGTGGTTCATTCAGTTGTATAAGTGTAAGTATTAGATAATTAGTGTACATGATTGTGACCAACTGACACTGTCGATAATGTTAAGGAAGAATCAAAAACATTCATTAGATCGTTTTTTTACAAAATAACATAATATATTCAGTAGATCACCTTTGTATATAAATAGTTAAATCTGCATTTTTTGTGGGATGTAATTTATATTTTTTCAGATACGTGATATTATAACCAAGATCTGTATAAGTATTACTTATTTCCACACCACCTATGAGGTAGAGTTTTGGTGCGTTTTTTTTTTACAGTGGCTTCCCCTGTAGGCATACTCCACACCATACCCGTTGAGACAGATTTCTTTCGTGCTGTCAAAATTTCATCAATTTGTAAAAAGATATCGAATGGGACAGCAATATTGGAAATTTTAGTCACCACAGTAAAAATTTTACTCATCAGGCTAAAAGATATCGATTGGGATAGACCCTTAGTAACTCTTTTTTATCTACTTCCAAAGAATGAATAAGAGAAAACAATTTTGCATTATCAGACCTGTCCGCAATGATTTCATGGAAAACTCTTTCTAGTGTGATTTCAGTGTTGCTTGTTTGTTCCTGTTGATCATATGCAGAGCTGGGCTCAATTTCTAGCAATGAATCAACAACAGAGCTGGGCACCACTACACACGTGTTTCTCTTCAATGTTCTTCAATACATGTGTAGTTGTGCTTTGTTCGCTTTTCAAAGCAAACTGATTTAATTTTTACGCTCTCTGCTTATTTACGTATATGAAAAGTTATTCGAGCACAACAAAAAGTGATAATTTGGTTGGAAAGAAAAACAAAAACATTTGTTTCGCAAATATAAATTGATTTTTTTATTGCGCCTGTGAATTTTTTCTTTTAAGTCTTTGTTTAAGTGAATTACTGTGCCGAATTTTTTTGAGTTATGTCGCGCGGTTGCCTCGAAGGAAAATATTTCATTTTTTTGTGTTCCCACGAATAAGGGAAGGCGTCGACAGTGGATCGAGTACAGAATGGAAGAGAGTCCTGTTCAATAATTTCACAGCACGCACCTGCGGTGGTACTGTGACTATATGGCTTTTAGCACGTACAAGTAATCTTGAAGCTCCCAAGTCTTAAAGGCAGGATTAATTACATCCTGAAGGTTACACAATCCGGTTTCAGCTTGATTGGTTGTGATCTAAACAGTATAGCCACTAACTTTAACTTTGTTCACATAAGTTTGATATTGTATCTTCTTTTATCCTTTGTTTTGATTATGCTGTTGACAATTTGCGAAGAGGTGTACCAGGGTTGTATTTTCAAATTTTGACAACGTGCTCCAACCTATATAGTTAAATCATGCTTGCAATTAGATTTTTTTCGATGTTTTGTTGAGAACTAAGCTGCTGCAGTTGTTGTTGTACAGGTTGTTGTAGTTTATGCCTTACACGCTTTGCTTGTCAGCTGAGTTTTGTTATGTTAATAATTTTTGAGAGCAGCAGCCTGCTGTTGTTGTTGTCGGCTTCACTCACACTTTAAAGGTCAAAAAGTTAAGATACAAATTGTATCAGATACATAATCTTAAGCCCAAATCGGTCTAATAATAATAACTAGTTTCGCCTGAGGTTGAAATTCGACCGTTAGCACTAAATTTCAATCTTAGAAGAATTTTTCCGACCTATTAATAACAAAACGTTTTTGTTCATTGATTATGATCTTATTTAGTTTCACTTATCACCTCACCTCACTTCACCTCACCTCACCTCACCTCACCTCACCTCACCTCACCTCACCTCACCTCACCTCACCTCCCCTCACCTCACCTCACCTCACCTCACCTCACCTCACCTCACCTCACCTCACCTCACCTCACCTCACCTCACCTCACCTCACCTCACCTCACCTCACCTCACCTCACCTCACCTCACCTCACCTCACCTCACCTCACCTCACCTCACCTCACCTCACCTCACCTCACCTCACCTCACCTCACCTCACCTCACCTCACCTCACCTCACCTCACCTCACCTCACCTCACCTCACCTCACCTCACCTCACCTCACCTCACCTCACCTCACCTCACCTCACCTCACCTCACCTCACCTCACCTCACCTCACCTCACCTCACCTCACCTCACCTCACCTCACCTCACCTCACCTCACCTCACCTCACCTCACCTCACCTCACCTCACCTCACCTCACCTCACCTCACCTCACCTCACCTCACCTCACCTCACCTCACCTCACCTCACCTCACCTCACCTCACCTCACCTCACCTCACCTCACCTCACCTCACCTCACCTCACCTCACCTCACCTCACCTCACCTCACCTCACCTCACCTCACCTCACCTCACCTCACCTCACCTCACCTCACCTCACCTCACCTCACCTCACCTCACCTCACCTCACCTCACCTCACCTCACCTCACCTCACCTCACCTCACCTCACCTCACCTCACCTCACCTCACCTCACCTCACCTCACCTCACCTCACCTCACCTCACCTCACCTCACCTCACCTCACCTACTCCCTGCGGGTAAGGGGTCAGAATATTCCCGAGGTAGGCATGCCTGTCGTAAGAGGCGACTAAACATCCATAACTTTTATTTCAGCTTTACAGCTTACCTTCGACACACTTTCACTTTCATTTCAACTCTCGCTCTTTTAGTATCACTTCACTTCACTTCATTTCTTAACACCAAACGATGACGACCCGGATATGACCCCTGACAACGATTTAACCTTATGGAAGATGGAAACCGACCGCTATTTGCCGCGGCACATTGGAAGTCCTCCGGAGGCGCCAACCGTTTTTTCCTGCGGATGGCGAAGATGGAGGTGCTGTGAGCTTGCTCTGCCGATATGTTGTCGCGGTACGTAGCATCCAGATACTTCGGGCCTTGGTCAGGCAGTGTACATTGGATGTGGGAGTAGAAGCCCGCATTGCCCCGGGCGAGCGCTAGTCCGTCCGTGTTTTCCGGGACTAGCAAAGCGCTGGTCAGGCCTCAGGGAACTGGGGTAGGGGTGTCACCCCGAGGGTATACCCGTTCCTGACATTTCGCGGCCCGCCCCCCTGCACACGATACGCTGGTATATAACTACAAAAAGCATGTCAAACTTAAAGGAAATTCTTAACGACGCAATGAACGAGAAAACGAACGACAAGACGAGCGGCAACCCCTTCAACAGGAGACCGAGTCTACTGAGGACTCCACCAGGAAGTAGTGCCCATACCTCTGTAACTATTCAAACAGAGGAAACAATTAAACCGACACAAGACGAAAACACACCAACGCAAGTACCACCAATAAGTAGAACGACCTCAGTTGCTTCTTAGAGTGTATAATGCTTGTTTGACGGATGGACTTTTTCAGAGGTTTGGAAAAAACAATACCTGGTTCTTATTGGCAAGGGCAAAGGCGACCCAGAGGCACCATCTTCATACCGCCCACTTTGTATGTTGGACACAGCGGGAAAACTGTTGGAAAAGCTGATAAAGCCGCGGCTATCCCAGGCGATAGAAAACTCTGGTGGTCTTTCAAACAAACAGTACGGATTCCGCCCAGGAAGGTCTACAGTCGATGCTATAACCGACGTAATAAAAAGTGTACAATCTGCGCAGAGCCATTTCAGCAGGAAAATAACACATACAACGACGCAAGCAGCACAGACAAATAGTGTTCCCATAAATGGCTCTCCTAGGCAGGAGTTGATCTATAAGATGAGAATTTTAGAAGAGGACGCTATAGAGAAATGTAAAGCTGTGCTTCAAAAGATGAAAATGGCCATAGTCAAAAACAAAAACACTTGTTTGGGTGTCAAAGATGGAATACTTCAGTTATGCGAGCTGATAGACTGCACTGAGAGTTATAGGAGAAGCTGGAAGGAAAAAGAGGCAGAAAGGTTTGTAGCCATAGCTGCAGAAAAAGCCAAAATCGCTTGCTCGGAGGATGTAAGCACACCTTTAACTGGTCGGGAAAAAAGACGCGCCACAAGCCCAGCCGCTTCAGAAACAGGAAAGAGGATAAGGGAAAATGGTCCTGGAATTTGGCAAACCATAAACCGAAGACGGCAAAAAGACAAAAATAAAGATGCCAACAAAAAAACTGAGGATACACCCGCTGTAGCGAAAAACAAAGAAGATGAAACTAAAATACCAAGGAAGAGAAGAGAAAAGGCAGCGCGAAAACGACCAGCGGTAAGACCGGCGGCTGGTAGCAGTTTTGCTGATGTACTTAAAAACCTTAAGCAATAGGTGAAACCGGAAGAGTCAGACGTGAAAATCAACTCGATACGTAAGACAAGAGATGGGGCTATTCTTTTGGAACTGGCAGAAGGCGGAAGAAAGGAACAGTTCCGTGAAGCTGTAAAGGGATCTTTGAAAGAAGCTGCAACCGTGACCGAATTAAAGGCAAAGGCAACAGTAGAGATCAGAGACTTGGACGCTCTCACTAGCGTAGATGAAGTTGTTTCAGCCGTCAAAAAAGAAACCCAAAATGAAAATGAGGAAGTCATAGTAAAAATTTCCAACACAAACAGCCGAGAACAACGCCGAGCGTTCGCCACCCTGACAGTAGAGGCGGCAAACACCATCGCAGGAAAGCAGCGCATAAAGATCGGTTGGACATACTGCCGAGTTAAGCTACTGAGTGAGGAAAAACGCTGTTTCAGATGTTTTGGGCTAGGTCACACACAATTTAATTGTAAAGGACCTGATAGAAAAGGACAGGGTCTGTGTATCCGATGTGGAATCCAAGGCCACAAGATGAAGGACTGCACAAGTCAACCGAGATGCTGCATCTGCTCGGATGAGGGTTCTAAATCGACGGATCATCTACCGGGAACGAGGAGGTGCTTGGCTTCCAAAAAATCAGCCCAAAGATGACAAAGTTCCTTCAAGCAAATCTACATCGAAACGCGACCGTGGACGCATTGCTGGCACAAGTAATGATCGAGCATGAAGCAGACGTAGCAATCATTAGCGAACAATATAAGACCAAAAACGGAATTTGGATTGAAGATACGACAAAAACGGCAGCGATATGGATCAAGAACAGCGAAAAGTTCCAGAGCACAGGAAACGGAAGGTGCGAATGTTTCGTCTGGATTAGTAGCAGAAATTACACCGTTATGAGCAGTTACCTCTCACCAAACGACTCTATTCAAGAATTTCAGACCAAACTCGACAACATCGAAGATACAGCGCGCCGCATCGGAGGAAATTTTATCATTGCAGGGGATTTTAACTCCAGGGCAACAGAATGGGGTATGCCTAGCACAAACTCCAGAGGAAGGCGAATATTGGATATGGTGGCTAGATTAGGCCTTATAGTCGTAAACACGGGCTCAACACCAACATTCAGGAGGCCAGGCTGTGTGGGTACAGTCCCAGACATCACATTCATATCTGAGAGAATAGCCAATAAGTTGCAGCAATGGAAAGTTCTGGAGGATTACACCGGCAGTGACCACCAATATTTGAAATACCACATAAGACCAAACGATGACGCTGACACTGACTACAGAAGAAGAGGTACACGAAAATGGAACCTAACAAAGCTTCGACAAAATGTTTTCTTATCTGCCATTGATTCGGGCGCCATCACGCACGGAGAAACAAATGACACTGTAAGGATGGTAGAAGACACGATGCTCTGCATCACCCAAGCTTGCGAGGCATCAATGCCAAGAATTGGTAGAAGGCAACCAAGGAAAGCTGCCTATTGGTGGACGGATGAAATAAGCTGCCTTAGAACATTATGCATCCGTAGCCGAAGAAGATACACAAAAGCAAGGAGACATGGCAACGCAGCTGTAGAAGCCCAGGACTACAAGGAAGCCAAAAAACTGCTCAAAACTGCGATACTCGCAAATAAAAAGGAAAAATGGGAGGAACTTCGTAGCGACATCAATAATGATCCATGGGGCCTTGGTTACAAACTAGTCACGAAGAAACTTGGTGGTAAACCCCCAATGGCAAATTTGCCAGAAGACAAAATAGAAAACATCGTAAACATGCTGTTCCCAACACACGAAGTTAGACCTACTGAAAGAAATAGGCAACCAAATGACAGCCCATTAGAACTGTTCACTGAAGAAGAGCTTACCAGGGCAGCCAGCACGATGAAGAACCAAAAGGCACCGGGTCCGGACGGGATTCCAGCCGAGATAATCCAGATTCTCGCAAAAGAACGACCTCAGTTGCTTCTTAGAGTGTATAATGCTTGTTTGACGGATGGACTTTTTCAGAGGTTTGGAAAAAACAATACCTGGTTCTTATTGGCAAGGGCAAAGGCGACCCAGAGGCACCATCTTCATACCGCCCACTTTGTATGTTGGACACAGCGGGAAAACTGTTGGAAAAGCTGATAAAGCCGCGGCTATCCCAGGCGATAGAAAACTCTGGTGGTCTTTCAAACAAACAGTACGGATTCCGCCCAGGAAGGTCTACAGTCGATGCTATAACCGACGTAATAAAAAGTGTACAATCTGCGCAGAGCCATTTCAGCAGGAAAATAGTATTACTGGCAACATTAGATGTTAAAAACGCATTCAACAGTGCTAGGTGGGTAGATATGATCGACGCCCTTGAAAACAAATTCCGGATTCCAGAATATCAAAGAAGGCTGATACGTAGTTACTTACATAACAGAACGCTAATTTACGACACCAGCAGTGGCCCTCGTCGTATGGAGATATCATCAGGTGTGGCGCAAGGCTCCATCCTTGGCCCAGACCTTTGGAACGTTTGCTACGACGAAGTACTACGCATTGAGATGCCGGACGACACCTATCTGGTCGGCTACGCGGACGACATCGCACGAACGCAGGCGTGGATGGCAAATCACGGGCTCAAGCTGGCATCTGAAAAGACGGAGCTACTCATTCTTACAAAGAAGCATATACCGTTAGAAATACCGATAAACACGATCTCAGAGACTTTTCAAACGAAAAAGGCGGTAAAATACCTGGGAGTTCGGCTGGATTCCAGGCTGACTTATTGGGCGCAGATACAGCACGCGACTACAAAAGCAGCACATCCACAAGATCACTGTCAAGATTAATGGCAAACACAGGTGGACCAATAGCAAGCAAACGCAAACTCCTTATGGCAACAACTCAGGCGGCCTTGCTGTATGGTTGCGAGGTATGGGCGGACGCAGTGAAAAAGGAGCAATACCGGAAAGTGCTGAGTTCAGTACAAAGAACGGCAGCTTTAAGGGTAGCCTCAGCATACCGCACTGTTTCACTAGCTGCGGTGCTTGTAATAAGCGGAACCATCCCAGTTGACCTACTGGTCTTGGAGCGGCAAAGGATATGGAAGCAGAGGAACCAAGCCGAAAATCGACTGACAAAACGAGAGGCTAGAAGCCAAACAATACAAAAGTGGCAAGGAAGGTGGCAAAATGAAACCTACGGGCGCTGGACAGCACATTTAATACCTCAGCTAGACATATGGCTGAATAGATGTTTTGGAGAGGTGGGCTACTACATCACGCAGCTCCTGTCTGGCCACGGGTATTTCCAAAAATACCTGCACAGGATGGGAAAAACCGAGGCACCAAACTGCATATATTGTGACGCAGACGTTGATGATGCGGAACACACTTTCTTCAACTGCAGGAACTGGACTGAAAGAAGGAGCACTTTAGAAGGACAAGTTGGCCCACTAACAGTCGAAAACATCGTCCCGACGATGCTAAGAAGCGAGGAGTACTGGATGCTGATAACGAGATACGTCGAAAGCGTACTACGAATAAAGAGAAGGGACCTTGACGTTTTTCAAAGAAGACAAGATGGAGGCGGAGGCCTGGCCGCAGGCTCAGAAAGCAGCTAATGGCATTGGATGCCTAAATAAAGGGAACCCCACTGAAGTAATGCTCAAGAGAGCTTCCCAGTGGGGGAATCAATTCCCGGACAAAGAGGGAGGTGTTTTAGTGGGTATACCACTACGGAAGTCCCACACACCGACCAGGTGACGACCTGGTTGATGGTGCGAAAAGCATTTCACCTGCCTCACCCGCAAAAAAAAAAAAAAAAAAATATAAAAAAAACCCTCACCTCACCTCATCTCACCTTTGGAATTACATTTAATTTACATTTGAGCGCAAAACAACATCCTATTAGTGCTACATAATTTCTATCACGCGGTCTATTTGATTTTGACTCATAAATTGTCCCCTTATCCCTTTACCGTTCAGTCCGACCCGATATCGTTCTTATGCAAGGCACAACACAACTATATTTTTCGTTTATTTTAAACAAATATAAGTTAAATAGCAACTGTAACTCAAAATAAATCAGTTTTTTTTTTTCAAACTTCATATTTATTTATTGAACCAACTCGCTTGGAGACTAACAATAATTATACAAATCTTAAGAAACTAATAGAACGCCGGATTTTTCCAAGCCATTGCTTAAAAATATGTTTTTTTTTCAAATTTTATCTTCAGTTGTGAAAGGAGTACCCATTATGCGTATACATAATAGCTACAGGGGTGGTAAGTCTTGTCTCTTCAATCGAGACGTATTCGATGTTAGGAGTAGGTTCCTAGCTAGTATGTTTGGATGTTGCTGTAGTTTTTGTTGATACGATCGCTTTATGTTTTCCTGTATCTGCTTAACAAAAGGTATACCAAGATCTTGGTGTATGTTTATATTCTTGACATACCATGGTGCGCCGGTAATAGTTCGAAGTATTTTTGACTGAGACCTTTGCAATAATTCTATATTCGATAAGCTTGCGTTGCCCCACAACTGGATTCCGTATGACCATATAGGTATAATAATAGCTTTGTACAAAATAACTTTAAATTCAAGGCTGAGTTTTGAATGTTTATGCAAAAGCCAATTAATGCTTGATGCTTTCAACTTCATTTGAATTTTTTTCTTTTCAATGTGACTTTTCCAAGTAAGGCGTCTGTCGAGGTGCATACCTAAGTATTTAACTTCAGTGCTCTGAGGTATTGCGGTGTTATTTAGGTGAACTGTGGGGCAAGTCTTTTTATTGAGTGTAAAAGTTACATGTTTACTTTTTTGCTCGTTTACATTTATTCGCCAGTTTAAAAGCCATGTTTCAACTAGACGCATGTGTTCTTCGAGGGTATGTGACGCACTATGAGGGTCTGCGTGACAAGACAAAATTGCAGTGTCATCAGCAAAAGTAGATGTATGCACAGGGTTGTTTGTTGGCAAGTCAGAAGTGTAAATTAGGTAAAGAATTGGGCCAAGAACACTACCTTGTGGTACGCCTCCAAAAATATCAACGTCTTCTGATATGTAATCGTTGCATTTTACCCTGAGCTTTCGTCCTGTAAGGTAGGACCCTAGTAAAGCATGGGTATTTTTAGGGAATAATTTTTTTATCTTGTGTATAAGTCCATCGTGCCACACCTTATCAAAAGCTTGAGCTACATCAAAAAACACTGCTGAGCAGTATTTTTTTTCTTCGTATGTCTTTCTAATTTTTGCTATTATCCTGTGAACTTGCTCTATAGTTCCATGTTTTTTGCGGAAACCAAATTGGTGCTGAGGTATTATGTTGAGTTGGTTCATGTGGGGCAAAATTTTCGAGAGCAGCAGCTTTTCAAAAAGTTTTGATGTGGTTGGCAACAAGCTTATTGGCCGATATGATGAAACTTGTGTGGGATTTTTCCCAGGCTTAGAAATCATTGTAATTTGAGACATCTTCCAGCTTTTTGGGTAGTGGCCCAATCGAGTAATAGCATTAAAAAGTATGGTTAGGTGTCTGACTGCACAGCAAGGTAATTCAATAAGCATATTAGCAGTTATTAGGTCATGACCTGGTGCTTTCTTCTTGTTTAGTTGAGTTTTTATGAATGAATGAACGTCGTTAGTTGTGAAGCGCAACAAAATTTGTCTCATATTTTGAGTATCTTGTGGTATTTCAAAGCTGTTGCCCGGAGGATTCGGCTGAAATACATGTTTAAGATGGTGAGCAAATGCTTGCCCTTTTTCTTCGTTACTTCTAGCCCAGCAACCATTACTTAGTCTTATGGGAGAGTCTAATAATAAATCAGTTGAACTTCGATTATCCGTGATGGTTGGGACCGAGCGCATCCCGGATAATGGAATCACTATTTTATTTTATTCCTTATAAATTTTCAAAGTTGTAAAAACATAATATGTATGCGAAATTAATGGACGGCCCTTTACAGCACCGTTTTACAAAAGTATTTAGTTATAATACTCATTTAATGAAGATCAGCTAGCTCTAATTATAAAGATATTTTCTAATGGTGTGGGCATAATAGTGACAAAAAATACTTTTCAGTATTGAAAAACTAAACTATTTTAGTAAAATACGTGGACGATATGTTGGCCATCATAAAACCTAAGGACAAAGACACAATTCTAAAGACTTTCAACGAATATCATCAAAAAATACAGTTTACAACTGAAGAAGAACTAAACGGAACTATTCCGTTCTTGGACATAATACTACACAAACAGGAAAACAAAATCATCCTAAACTGGTACGCAAAGCCAACAGTTTCTGGACGGATGATGAATTTTTACTCTACACAACCAATGGGACAAAAGACCAACACAGCACAGAACTTTATCAACAAAATACTCAACATAAGTGACACACAATTCCAAAAACAAAATCTACAAAAAATAAGACATATACTTACCATGATCCCCCATACACTGATAACTACGCTAATAAACAAGAAATTACAAGCATTAAAAGTAAATAATATTGGAACCACCCTAACAACACGCAATGAGACGGAAACAAATAAGAAACAATATCACAGTATCACATACATTCCTAAGCTAACGGAGAGTAAAAATATGCATGCAATATTGCACTCCGAGAACACCATCAGCTACGCACACAAACCTAACAAAACACTGATCACAATATTCACTAACACTAAAGACAAAATTAACAAAGAGCAACAAAATAATCTTGTATATGAAATACCTTGCGCGGACTGCCCGCTTGTGTATATTGGTACAACAAAGAGAATGTTAGAAACACGTATGACAGAGCATAAAGCCGACATTAAGAAACAAAATCTAACACAGCTCTTGCACAACACACTGTAGAAATGGGACACTCAGCTGATTTTACTAAAATAAAGATACTTGACAAAGAGAAAAACTTAGGACGACGATTTACTCTCGAGAGTCTACGAATCCAAGAGAAGCTAAAAACTACAATGAACACCAAAGAAGACAAGGACAAACTAAGTTTAAGCTACAACTTGATTCTCAACAAGCAATAGCCATAGTGATGTGATATTTTTGAATTTTTATTTTATTTTATTCTAAGTGTTAATTTATTAAATTGTTCCGTCTGTAATTATTTTCATATTCATTTTTGTGCAATATTTATGTTTTTTCATCTTAATGTTTGTGCAAGTTAAAGTGATGTAAATTTCATATCAAAGAAACAAAAAAAAATTTTGTAAGTTAACATTTGTTTAAAAAATTTGTAAGCAAAAAAGTGTCACACATCTTTTGTTCTCCTCTGTTTTATAGATTAAAAGTTGTCCCTGAAGAAGGTGGAAACTCCCACCGAAACGTCGGACAGAAAAAATGAAATAAATTTGTTTTTATTTGCATTTAAAAATTTATTGACCAAAAAAGCCTACATTTTCAAATTCACAATAAACTATATCATATTGTTTATACCTACGTCTTACTCTTCCTTAGGGTGCGATCTATCTTCATATGGAATTTCACCAAAATCGGTTCATTAGTTTCGCTGTGAAAACATATTTTCCTATTGGGTCCGTGGCACCGTCCACTTTAGACCGACTAACTTCTCTCAAGATTTAATCTACCTCTGTACCAAATTCCATAAAAATCGGTCCATAAGCTTAGCAATAAAAATGACTTTCGTGTTCGGAGCACTACCACGCCCACCAAAAGAACATAGCATTTTCAGAAATGTTTTTAAGGGTTCAATCTATATCCAAACTAAATTTCATCACAATCGGTCCATTAGTTTAGCCGTGGAGATTTTTCTTGTTAGGGGCGTGGCACCGCCCACTCTAAACAAATATCTTTACTCAAGGTTCAATCTATCTCCATATCAAATTTCATAAAAATCAGTTACTCATTTCAGCCGTGACGTCGTTTTTTTTCGATTAGGGGTTAATGCGTTTTGTATAAGGGAATCATGTAAATATGTATGTTCACTTTATTTTACCTTCCTTAACGGCAACTTATACAATAGAATTTTTTTTCTGCACATCTATGGTACAGTACCTTTCCAATGATATAAGTTTCATTCCCCTCTCTTTATAGTAAATACTCAAAAAGTGTACCACAAGATTCGATGTTCACGTATTAGTAATATATAGATAATAATAATAATAATAATAATAATAATAATAATAATAATAATAATAATAATAATAATAATAATAATAATAATAATAATAATAATAATAATAATAATAATAATAATAATAATAATAATAATAATAATAATAATAATAATAATAATAATAATAATAATAATAATAATAATAATAATAATAATAATAATAATAATAATAATAATAATAATAATAATAATAATAATAATAATAATAATAATAATAATAATAATAATAATAATAATAATAATAATAATAATAATAATAATAATAATAATAATAATAATAATAATAATAATAATAATAATAATAATAATAATAATAATAATAATAATAATAATAATAATAATAATAATAATAATAATAATAATAATAATAATAATAATAATAATAATAATAATAATAATAATAATAATAATAATAATAATAATAATAATAATAATAATAATAATAATAATAATAATAATAATAATAATAATAATAATAATAATAATAATAATAATAATAATAATAATAATAATAATAATAATAATAATAATAATAATAATAATAATAATAATAATAATAATAATAATAATAATAATAATAATAATAATAATAATAATAATAATAATAATAATAATAATAATAATAATAATAATAATAATAATAATAATAATAATAATAATAATAATAATAATAATAATAATAATAATAATAATAATAATAATAATAATAATAATAATAATAATAATAATAATAATAATAATAATAATAATAATAATAATAATAATAATAATAATAATAATAATAATAATAATAATAATAATAATAATAATAATAATAATAATAATAATAATAATAATAATAATAATAATAATAATAATAATAATAATAATAATAATAATAATAATAATAATAATAATAATAATAATAATAATAATAATAATAATAATAATAATAATAATAATAATAATAATAATAATAATAATAATAATAATAATAATAATAATAATAATAATAATAATAATAATAATAATAATAATAATAATAATAATAATAATAATAATAATAATAATAATAATAATAATAATAATAATAATAATAATAATAATAATAATAATAATAATAATAATAATAATAATAATAATAATAATAATAATAATAATAATAATAATAATAATAATAATAATAATAATAATAATAATAATAATAATAATAATAATAATAATAATAATAATAATAATAATAATAATAATAATAATAATAATAATAATAATAATAATAATAATAATAATAATAATAATAATAATAATAATAATAATAATAATAATAATAATAATAATAATAATAATAATAATAATAATAATAATAATAATAATAATAATAATAATAATAATAATAATAATAATAATAATAATAATAATAATAATAATAATAATAATAATAATAATAATAATAATAATAATAATAATAATAATAATAATAATAATAATAATAATAATAATAATAATAATAATAATAATAATAATAATAATAATAATAATAATAATAATAATAATAATAATAATAATAATAATAATAATAATAATAATAATAATAATAATAATAATAATAATAATAATAATAATAATAATAATAATAATAATAATAATAATAATAATAATAATAATAATAATAATAATAATAATAATAATAATAATAATAATAATAATAATAATAATAATAATAATAATAATAATAATAATAATAATAATAATAATAATAATAATAATAATAATAATAATAATAATAATAATAATAATAATAATAATAATAATAATAATAATAATAATAATAATAATAATAATAATAATAATAATAATAATAATAATAATAATAATAATAATAATAATAATAATAATAATAATAATAATAATAATAATAATAATAATAATAATAATAATAATAATAATAATAATAATAATAATAATAATAATAATAATAATAATAATAATAATAATAATAATAATAATAATAATAATAATAATAATAATAATAATAATAATAATAATAATAATAATAATAATAATAATAATAATAATAATAATAATAATAATAATAATAATAATAATAATAATAATAATAATAATAATAATAATAATAATAATAATAATAATAATAATAATAATAATAATAATAATAATAATAATAATAATAATAATAATAATAATAATAATAATAATAATAATAATAATAATAATAATAATAATAATAATAATAATAATAATAATAATAATAATAATAATAATAATAATTTTTTTTTTTTCGTGGGAAGGTTGTGGTAAATGAACCGCAAGGATCATGCAGTTCGCTAACCTTATTCACTGCCGTCGCAGCTTCAGAGTGTGTTAATTCACTAAAATCCACAACCTCAGGCCTCCAGGCCTCCTACCCTGGGACTGCGTTAGCATTGCTTCGGGGTAGGGGCCATGACCTGTCTCAAATCACATGCCTGCGTCCAGGTTCCACTTCTTTTTTCTGAGAATGTCCTCAGTAAAACCTGCAACTGCCTTCCAGTTTTTCTTCGCTCTGCAGCATCCTTTCGATCACGTTGTCAGCGGAGCACTGGCCGACTGATTCCTGTAAGGATGCGCGTTCGTTGTCCCATCGACTGCAGTTGAAGAAGGTGTGCTCTGCGTCATCTTCATCAGCGTCTCCATATATACAGAACGGGTGTTCTGTTTTGCCCATACGGTGTAGATACTTCTGGAAGTATCCATGGCCCGATAAAAACTGAGTGAGGTAATAATTTACCTCGCCAAAGTCTCTCTCGAACCATCTTCTTATGCAAGGGATCAGTCTTTTTGTCCACCTGCCGCTTACTTCCAAGTGATATCTGTCCTGCCACTTGGAGAGGGTTTCCTGCCTTGCGGCTGCAGGGCTTATGGCCAGGTTTCCCTCCTTTTTTGCCTCCCAGACCTTCTTTCGTTCGCTGGCTAGTAGATCAATGGGGATAACCCCACTTATTACTTGCACAGCCGCTTCGGAGACTGTGCGGTACGCAGTTGCAACTCTGAGCGCAGCAGTTCGTTGCACTGACAATAGCGTCTTTTGCCGACATTTCGCCTCTAGCGTTCCTGCCCATATCTCGCTGCCGTAGAGCAGTATCGAGTTTGTTGTCGCCATAAGAAGTTTCCTTTTACTTTGCCTTGGTCCACCGATGTTTGCCATGAGCTTACTTAGCATGCCAGTTATCTTGGCTGCTTTTGTTGCTGCGTGTTGTAATTGAGCCCAAAATGTCAGTTTTGGGTCAATTCTTACGCCGAGGTACTTGACTACCTTTTTTGTTGTAAGTATGCTGTCGCATACTGGCAGCTCCAGTTCTAATGGTATGTGACGCTTTGTAAGCAGTATCACCTCCGTCTTTTCGGCGGCGAGTTGGAGTCCGTGAGCCTCCAACCATTCCCTTGTCCTTAGCATAACCTGGTTTAATTTTCTCCTGGCCTCTTCGGTGTTGCGAGCCGTTATTACAGCCGCAATGTCATCTGCATACCCCACTAGATGTGTATCATCTGGCATTTCGATTCGGAGGATTCCGTCGTAGCTCAAGTTCCAAAGATCTGGGCCTAGGATAGACCCTTGCGCTGCTCCAGATGTTATCTGTTTTGTCCTTCTTCCTTCGCAGGTGTCATATATGAGCTCGCGATCCCTCAGGTAGCTCTGTAGGATCCTCAGCAGGTATTGCGGAGTAGCAAACCTTGTTTTTAGAGCGTCAATGATATCTGCCCACCTGAGGCTGTTAAAAGCGTTGCGGATGTCTAGTGTTGCCAATAAGACAATCCTCCTGGAATGATGGTTCCCTCGTTGTGCGTGCTCTACGCTAGACACTACGTCTTCTATAGCGCCAAGAGTTGATTTTCCCGCTCGGAATCCATGTTGTCGTTCCGACAATCCACCAGCGTCTTCAATGGCTGCAGATAAACGATATTTAATCATCTTCTCTAGCAGCTTTCCAGCGCTATCAAGCATACACAATGGTCTGTATGCTGATGGTTGGGTAGGATCTCCTTTGCCTTTACTGATCAGTACCAACTTTTGTTTTTTCCACACTTCCGGGAATAAACCTTCCTTAAGGCACGCATTATACATCGACAGCAGAAAGTTTGGACGATTTTCCGCTACTATTTTTAGTATTTCTGCAGGAATTCCATCGGGTCCTGGAGCCTTGCTGCATTTGAGAGATTTTGCTGCTCCCTTAAGTTCTTCCTCAGAAAATAAAGGAGTTGATCCAACAGATGGTGCCTCTTGATCTTCTTGCTGCAGGTTATGCGTAGGAAATAATGCATCAACGATGTTGCTCATGGTTTCGCCGTTCATGTCTGGACCAGGATTCTTAGAGCCCAGTTTCTTCATGACGATCTTATAGCCAAGACCCCATGGGTTGTTGTTCAGATCGTTGCGGAGTTCCTCCCATTTTTCTTTCTTGCTACGCTCTATGACAAGTTTCAAGGTTTTCTTAGCTTGTCTGTAGCTTTCGGCTTCATTGGTTGCGGCGCCTATCCGTCTAGCTCTAGTAAATTTTCTCCTTATGCTTAGGCAGTTACGTCTGATTTCCGCGATTTCTTCCGTCCACCAGTAAACAGCGTCTTTCCTGCGATTTGTGCCAACTTTGGGCATCGATGCGTTGCAGCCTTGGACTAATCGCTGAATAGTTACATGGGCGAGAGTTCTGGCGTCACAACCTGTGTCAGTTGGCAGTGGGTTTTCGTCGATATTTGCCAGTAAAGATTCGACTCTAAGTTTCATGACATTCCATTTTCGTGTCCCCCTTCTTTTTTGTGCTTGGATGGGGCGTCGTCCTGAGTCTAGATAGTAAGTGATATACTGGTGGTCACTACCAGTAAAGTCTTCTAGGACTCTCCATCTTTGAAGCAATCCAGCTATACTTTCTGAAATTAGAGTGATATCCGGTGTGGTGGCTTCGCACCCTGGTCTTCTGAAGGTGGTAGCTGCGCCAATGTTTGCGACGGTTAAGCCTAGTCGAGCGGCCATATCTAGCACGCGTCTGCCTCTTGAATTTATTGCTGTCATTCCCCATTCGACAGCTTTGGCGTTAAAATCTCCTGCGATGATGAAGGGGCCTCCGATTTCCAGCGCTTTGTCTGCAATACCTTCTATCTTCTTCTGGAACTCAGCAATGCTATCACTTGGGGTTTGGTAACAGCTGAGCAGTGTGAAGCTTGTCGCTTGCACATATACGAAGCAGTTCCCTTCACCTTTTTGCGCATAGACAAACCTGCTGTTGCTAGGCAACCAGATTGCTGCAGTACCGGTCTCATCTCCGAACCAATTTTCTCGACTCACTCGCCCATGCTGTTCGCTTATAATGACAGCGTCAGCGTTATTTTCTACTGCCATCTGCTCTATTAGTGCATCAGCCGTTCTGCTTCGATGCATGTTGGCCTGGAGTATCCTCACTTTGTCGCTTTGCACTTAGTTGAGCCAGGTACATGATCCGTCTGGCTACGGCCGGCTTCTGTGCACAGGCAGCACTTTGGCCTCTTGCTGCACTCCTTTATTTTGTGTCCTGGCTCTCCGCATCTCATCACAGTACTTCGCCTTTCCTGTCTGGTCCCTTGCAGTCCATTTGCAAGTGTCCCATTCCGAAACAACGGAAGCATCGTTTGATGCTTGGACAGAGTCTAATTCTGGCTCTGACATAGCCGATTTTAATGCCATCTTCTTTGAGCAATTTTTCCGCCTTATCCTGCGCAAGCGTAACAAACGCTCGTACTTGCTCGCGCCTGTTCGGCGCCGTGACCCTGATACGCATTTCTTCGAGTGGATCTCCTAGCACTTTTTTAATGGCCTGTTCAACTTCTAGTTGAACAGTGAAAGAATCAAGGTCCCTTATTTCCACTGTAGCGACCGGCTTGAGCTCCATCACAGAGGCATCTTCTTTTACTGTGGTTTTCAGCCGCTGGAGAAATTCGGGCTGCACCTTTCCTCCTTTTTCCATTTCTAGAAGAAGTGCACCAGTCCTCGTTTTCCTGATGCCTCTTATATTCGCAACCTCTTCAGGCTGAATTTTGCTACGCAGGTTTTTGAGCACCTCTGCATAGCTGTGTCCTTGCCCTGGCTTTATGAGGACTGCCTCTGGTTTTGACCGTTGCCCTCTTTCTCTTCTCTTTCTGGGGGTTTTTCCTCTTCTTACTTCTGCCTCTTTTTCTTTCTTTGTCTCTCCCGTTCTTCTGAGAGCGTTTGCTTTTGGCCGTCTCTTGACTTCTTGCCATTTCTCACTCTCATTATTTTCCAGCAGCTTTTCACTTTTTTCAGGCTTTCCCCCATTTGTGGCTGTCCTCTTTGGGCTTGGTAAGACCGCTGTATTTTCTCTTTCCCTCGGTCTTTTTCCTGCGCTGGGCTGTGCCAGGCTTGATGCTTTCCCTTTCGGGCGGCTCAATAGGGTTTCATCTGCTGCGGCTGTACTTCCTGCATTTATCTGCTCTAAAGCACTCTTCTTCTTTTCCTCTTCCAATCTTCGCCAAGACCTTCGGCTATGGGCAATGATGTCAAACAGTTCATCCAGTTCTGTTACACCTTCCTTAACATCCATACTGATGTTCTTCTGTTTTTGCATGGCCTGCTTCATCTTATTAATAGCCATCCGGCATTTAGCCAGAGCCTGCTCCTCATCTTCGCGTAGCTTGAGGAAATATTTCTGACGCGGAGAGGGTTTATCTTCCTCAGTTCTGCATTGCAGACTATTTGATGTGCATGTTGGCAAAACCGTCACAACGTCTGTGTTGACTGCTTCTTTTTCAATCTGCTTGGGCAGTACTGGCGTCTTTGTTAGCAGACTGTTGTTAGCAATCGTTGGCCCAGGTGTGGTTTTCAACACGTACAGCCTCTTTGGACGTGCACCGTGTTGGTTTCCACTGGTGGGAGTTCCTTCTTTTGTTGCTGTTTGGTCCACTTCTATGACGGCAGCGGTAGCGGCAGCGCCAGGAGAAGCGACCGGAGACCTCTTCAGCTTTGACCTCCTATCGAAAGGGTCGTCGTTAGTCATTTCGTCCATCTTCGTCGTTTCCTTTAAATTAGACATACGGTTATTAATTCTAGCGTATCGTGTGCAGAGGGGCGGGCCGCAATAGTCAAGAACGGGTATACCCTCGGGGTGACACCCCTACCCCAGTTCCCTGAGGCCTGACCTGCGCTTTGCTAATCCCGGAAAACACGGACGGACTAGTGCTCGCCCGGAGCAATGCAAGCTACTACTCCTGCATCCAATGCACACTCCCTGACCAGGGCCCGAAGTAGCTGGTTTCTGTTACGTACCGCGCCGGTCATATCGGCAGAGCACGCTCACATCACCCCCTTCAGCGACCCTCGCAGGAAAAACGAGTGCCGCTTCCGGAGGACTCCCAATGTGCCACGGCAAATAACGGTCATCTTTCCATAAATCGAATCGTCATCCGTGTACTAATCCGAGTCGTCATCGTTGCTATGTTCTTAGCTTCAGAGCTCCCCTTCGAGCCCAACCGATCCATTGGTACTGCAAATAGCAGGACCACTAGAGCAGTTAAGTTCTCAGGCTCACTGCACCTTCTGCCAAGAGGATATTTAGTCGCCTCTTACGACAGGCATGCCTACCTCGGGGATATTCTGACCCCTCACCCGCAGGGGGAATAATAATAATAATAATAATAATAATAATTTTTTTTTTTTTTTTTTTTTTTTTATTTTTCGTGGGAAGGTTGTGGTAAATGAACCGCAAGGATCATGCAGTTCGCTAACCTTATTCACTGCCGTCGCAGCTTCAGAGTGTGTTAATTCACTAAAATCCACAACCTCAGGCCTCCAGGCCTCCTACCCTGGGACTGCGTTAGCATTGCTTCGGGGTAGGGGCCATGACCTGTCTCAAATCACATGCCTGCGTCCAGGCCCCACTTCTTTTTCCTGAGAATGTCCTCAGCAAAACCTGCAACTGCCTTCCAGTTTTCTTCGCTCTGCAGCATCCTTTCGATCACGTTGTCAGCGGAGCACTGGCCGACTGATTCCTGTAAGGATGCGCGTTCGTTGTCCCATCGACTGCAGTTGAAGAAGGTGTGCTCTGCGTCATCTTCATCAGCGTCTCCATATATACAGAAAGGGTGTTCTGTTTTGCCCATACGGTGTAGATATTTCTGGAAGTATCCATGGCCCGATAAAAACTGAGTGAGGTAATAATTTACCTCGCCAAAGTCTCTCTCGAACCATCTTTTTATGCAAGGGATCAGTCTTTTTGTCCACCTGCCGCTGACTTCCAAGTGATATCTGTCCTGCCACTTGGAGAGGGTTTCCTGCCTTGCGGCTGCAGGGCTTATGGCCTGGTTTCCCTCCTTTTTTGCCTCCCAGACCATCTTTCGTTCGCTGGCTAGTAGATCAATGGGGATAACCCCACTTATTACTAGCACAGCCGCTTCGGAGACTGTGCGGTACGCACATGCAACTCTGAGCGCAGCAGTTCGTTGCACTGACAATAGCGTCTTTTGTCGACATTTCGCCTCTAGCGTTCCTGCCCATATCTCGCTGCCGTAGAGCAGTATCGAGTTTGTTGTCGCCATAAGAAGTTTCCTTTTACTTTGCCTTGGTCCACCGATGTTTGCCATGAGCTTACTTAGCATGCCAGTTATCTTGGCTGCTTTTGTTGCTGCGTGTTGTAATTGAGCCCAAAATGTCAGTTTTGGGTCAATTCTTACGCCGAGGTACTTGACTACCTTCTTTGTTGTAAGTATGCTGTCGCATACTGGCAGCTCCAGTTCTAATGGTATGTGGCGCTTTGTAAGTAGTATCACCTCCGTCTTTTCGGCGGCGAGTTGGAGTCCGTGAGCCTCCAACCATTCCCTTTGGTTTAATTTTCTCCTGGCCTCTTCGGTGTTGCGAGCCGTTATTACAGCTGCAATGTCATCTGCATACCCCACTAGGTGTGTATCATCTGGCATTTCGATTCGGAGGATTCCGTCGTAGCTCAAGTTCCAGAGATCTGGACCTAGGATAGACCCTTGCGCTGCTCCAGATGTTATCTGTTTTGTCTTTCTTCCTTCGCGGGTGTCATAAATAAGCTCGCGATCCCTAAGATAGCTCTGCAGGATCCTCAGCAGATATTGTGGAGTAGCAAACCTGAATTTAAGAGCTTCAATGATATCTGACCATCTGAGGCTGTTAAAAGCGTTGCGGATGTCTAGTGTTGCCAATAAGACAATCCTCCTGGAGTGATGGTTCCCACGCTGTGCGTTTTCTACGCTAGACACTACATCTTCTATAGCGCCAAGAGTTGACATTCCTGCTCTGAATCCGTGTTGTCGTTCCGATAATCCACCAGCGTCTTCAATAACTGCGGATAAGCGAGTTTTTATCATCTTCTCTAGCAGTTTCCCAGCGCTGTCAAGCATACACAATGGTCTGTATGCTGATGGTTGGGTAGGATCTCCTTTGCCTTTGCTGATCAGTACTAGTTTTTGCTTTTTCCATACTTCCGGGAATAAGCTTTCCTTAAGGCACGCATTATACATAGACAGTAGAACACTTGGTCGACTTGCCGCTACTATTTTCAGTATTTCTGCGGGAATTCCATCAGGTCCTGGCGCCTTGCTGCTCTTGAGAGATTTTGCTGCTCCTTTAAGTTCTTCCTCAGAAAATAAAGGAATTGTTCCGACAGGTAGCGCATCTTGTTCTTCCTGCTGCAGGTTATGCGTAGGAAATAAGGCATCAACAATGTTGCTCATGGTTTCGCCGTCCATATCTGGGCCAGGAATTTTGGAGCCCAGTTTCTTCATGACGATCTTATAGCCGAGACCCCATGGGCTGTTGTTCAGGTCGTTGCGGAGTTCCTCCCATTTTTCTTTTTTGCTACGCTCTATGACAAGCTTCAAGTGTTTCTTGGCTTGTCTGTAGTTTTCGGCTTCATTTGTAGCAGTGCCTATTCGTCTGGCCCTAGTGAGTTTTCTCCTTATCCGTAGGCAGTTTCGTCTGATTTCCGCTATTTCTTCCGTCCACCAGTATACGGCATCTTTCCTGCGACTTGTGCCAACTTTAGGCATCGATGCGTTGCAGCCTTGTGCTAACCGCTGCATAGTCGCATTCGTGAGAGTTCTGGCGTCCCTAGTTGTGTCAGTTGACAATGAGTTTTCTTCGATATTTGCCAGTAAATATTCGACTCTGAGTTTCGCTACATTCCATTTTCGCGTGCCTCTTCTTGTTGGTGCCTGGATGGGACGATTTCCTGAGTCTAGATGGTAAGTGATATACTGGTGATCACTACCAGTAAAATCTTCTAGAACTCTCCATTCTTTAAGCATCCCAGCTAAGCTCTCTGACACTAGAGTGATATCCGGTGTGGTGGCTTCGCACCCTGGTCTTCTGAAGGTCGTAGCTGCGCCAGTATTAGCGATGGCTAGGCCCAGCCTAGCGGCCATGTTTAGGACGCGTCTGCCTCTGGAGTTTGTTGCTGCCGTTCCCCATTCGACAGCTTTTGCATTGAAATCTCCTGCGATGATGAAGGGACCTCCAATTTCCACCACTTTGTCTTCAATGCTTTCAAGCTTATTCTGAAATTCAGCAATGCTATCGCTTGGGGTTAAGTAGCAGCTGAGCAAAGTGAAGCTAGTGGTTTGCACATAAACGAAGCAGTTCCCTGCACCTTTAAGTGCATCGACAAAACTGCTGTTGTTAGGCAGCCAGATTGCTGCAGTACCGGTCTCATCTTCTAACCAGTTTTCTCGGTTCACTCGCCCATACTGTTCGCTTATAACGACAGCGTCCGCTTTCTTCTCTATTGCCATCTGCTCTAACAGCGCATCAGCCGTTCTGCTTCGATGCATGTTGGCCTGGAGTATTCTCACTTTGTCGCTTGGCACTTAGTTGAGCCAGGTATGTGATCTACCCGGCTACGCCCAGCTTCTGTGCACAGGCAGCACTTTGGTCTCTTGCTGCACTCCTTTATCTTATGTCCTGGCTCTCCGCATCTCATGCACAGTCCTTCACCTTTCCTATCCGGTCCCTTGCAGTCCATTTGCAGGTGGCCCATTCCGAAGCAACGGAAACATCGTTTGATGCTAGGGCATAGTCTGATTCTGGCTCTGACATAGCCGATTTTTATGCCATCTTCTTTGAGCAATTTTTCCGCTTTTTCTTGCGCTAGCGTTACAAATGCTCGTGTTTGCTCGCGCTTGTTCGGTGCCGTCACCCTGACGCGCAGTTCCTCAAGTTGATCTCCAAGTACCTTTTTGATGGCCTGTTCAACTTCTGCTTGGACAGTAAGAGAATCCAGGTCTCTTATTTCCACTGTAGCGACTGGCTTCAACTCCATTACAGAAGCATCTTCCTTTACAGTAGTTTTCAGCCGCTGTAAAAATTCGGGTTCCACTTTTCCTCCTTTTTCCATTTCGAGGAGGATTGCACCAGTCCTCGTTTTTCTGATGCCTCTTATATTGGCGACCTCTTCGGGCTGAATTTTGCTACGCAGGTTTTTGAGCACATCCGCATAGCTATGTCCTTCTATTGGTTTTATGAGGACTGCCTCCGGTTTCGGCCGTTGCCCTCTCTCTCTTCTCTTTCTTGGTGTTTTCTCTCCTCTCCTTACTTCTCTCTCCTTTTCCTTCTTTGTTTCGCCCGTTCTTCTGAGAGGATTTGGCTTTGCTCGCCTTTTGACTTCTTGCCATTTCTCAGAGTTATTTTCCCGAGGTTTTTCATCTTTACCGGACTTTGCTTCGTTTGTTGCTGTCCTTTTTGGTCGCGGGAAGGCCCAGGTGTTTTCCTTTTCCCTCGGTCTTTTGCCTGTGCTAGGCTGCGCCGGACTCGATGCGTGAATTTTCGCGCGAGCTGATGGAGTTTCACCTGCTTTAGGATCATTTTTCTCCGGAGGTGCAGTCTTCTTTTTTTTCTCCTCCAATTTTTGCCAAGCTCTTCGGCTATGCGTAATGATGTCAAACAGCTCCTCCAATTCCGTTACACCATCTTTTACATCCATGCTGATGTTCCTCTGCTTTTGCATGGCCTGCTTCATCTTAGCAATGGCCATCCGGCATTTAGCCAGTGCCTGCTCCTCATCTTCACGTAGTTTAATGAGGTATTGCTGGCGGGGAGAGGGTTTCTCTTCTTCAGTCCTGCATTGCAGACTGCCTGGTGTGGATACAGGCAAAGACGTCACAACTTCTGTGTTGACTGCTTCTCTTTCAATTGGTTTGGGCAGTCCCGGCGTCTTTTTTAGCTGACTGCCTCTAGCAGTCGTTTGGCCAGGTGTTGTTCTCAACACGTTTGTGAGTCTCTTGGGACATGCACCGTGTTGGTTTCCACTGCTGGGAGTTCCATCGTTTTGTGCTGTTAGGTCCACTTCCATGGCAGCAACGTTAGTGGCAGCGCTTGTGGAAGCGACCGGAGACCTCCTCAGCTTTGATCTCTTATCGAAAGGGTCGTTCGTCTTTTCGTCCATCTCTGTTGTTTCCTTTAAATTTGACATACGGTTTTAATAACAGCGTATCGTGTGTAGGGGGGCGGGCCGCATTAGCCAGGAGCGGGTGGCACCCCTACCCCAGTTCCCTGAGGCCTGACCTGCGCTTTGCTAGTCCCGGAATACACGGACGGACTAGTGCTCGCCCGGAGCAATGCAAGCTACTACTCCTGCATCCAATACACACTCCCTGACCAGGGCCCGAAGTAGCTGGTTTCTGCTACGTACCGCGACGGTCATCTCGGCAGAGCAAGCTCACATCACCTCCTTCAGCGATACCCGCAGGAAAAACGGGTTCCGTTTCCGGAGGACTCCCAATGTGCCGCGGCAAATAACGGTCATCTTTCCATCGATCAGCTCGTCATCCTTGTCCGAATCCAGGTTGTCATCATTTCATAGTACTTGATACTTATGATAGTGCTTCCCTACTTCACATAATAACTTTTATGTAAAGTAGTTAAACACATCCAAGCATCAAGTTGACTGAGGGCACGCGGGTACGTCAAGCCCGTAGAATCTAATAAAAATTAGATCCTCCCTTGCGGGAATAATAATAATAATAATAATAATAATAATAATAATAATAATAATAATAATAATAATAATAATAATAATAATAATAATAATAATAATAATAATAATAATAATAATAATAATAATAATAATAATAATAATAATAATAATAATAATAATAATAATAATAATAATAATAATAATAATAATAATAATAATAATAATAATAATAATAATAATAATAATAATAATAATAATAATAATAATAATAATAATAATAATAATAATAATAATAATAATAATAATAATAATAATAATAATAATAATAATAATAATAATAATAATAATAATAATAATAATAATAATAATAATAATAATAATAATAATAATAATAATAATAATAATAATAATAATAATAATAATAATAATAATAATAATAATAATAATAATAATAATAATAATAATAATAATAATAATAATAATAATAATAATAATAATAATAATAATAATAATAATAATAATAATAATAATAATAATAATAATAATAATAATAATAATAATAATAATAATAATAATAATAATAATAATAATAATAATAATAATAATAATAATAATAATAATAATAATAATAATAATAATAATAATAATAATAATAATAATAATAATAATAATAATAATAATAATAATAATAATAATAATAATAATAATAATAATAATAATAATAATAATAATAATAATAATAATAATAATAATAATAATAATAATAATAATAATAATAATAATAATAATAATAATAATAATAATAATAATAATAATAATAATAATAATAATAATAATAATAATAATAATAATAATAATAATAATAATAATAATAATAATAATAACTCTCGGGGGAGGTGAACCCCTAGAGAGCGCGTCCCCGAGGTGGCGGATAGGGGAGTGCTCGATAGATATATCGGGTAGGTGGGAAATAAAATACCACCCGTGGACCAAACATAAATCCAGAAGCGTCTGACCCAGAGTGGGCGGCTATCTGGTCGGCGTCTGATCCCAGAGGGGCGGCCGTACTTGATAGTCTTTTGGGTAGGCAGACTGAAAACAATACCTTCACCTAGGAAGCTAGTGCAATGAATGATTTAATCGATAATCCGTCGCTGCCCGAGGCCGTCGGGGCACCACCTAGAGCCAACGCTGGGGGGTGACAGCTCGCGAGCCGTTGGTGGCCAGGAGTTACGTGGGACACTGGCCGGGACACCCGAACAAGCAACCACATATAACAACCCGACAGAACATCAACATAGCAGCCAAACAACAACCACACAAGCTGCACCAGTTTCTACTGTTTCCCGAGATCTTCAGTCCGGGACCACACAAACTGGAATGCCAAGACAACGCATTGCATGGTCAGTAACAATGAATAAAGATATAATGCGGTGTCACTATAGGGCAACAAAATGTGGAATCATTAAAGTCGGATTTAGAGATAGACAAGCAGAACTCTTTAAAAACATCTACCCTGAAATTGCAGGTCGTTTAAGCGCGCAAAATATAGCGGATCGAGTGCGAGCTATCAAAACAAGGCGACTTCTACCAGAAACTGAACTCCAATTAATTCACCAAGATGTTACTATCGAACTTCGGTCACATGAAATACTTACTCCAAGTGACAACCCACCAGTACACGACGAAATATTACCCGAACAGGAAGTTAACCCGAGACAGGATCAATTGGAAACTTCAAATGAAAGAAGTCCTGTACGTGTTGGATTACCATTCCCTGAGTTAGAGCCCATAGCTGCTGATTTAAATGATTCCAACGATGACTACTTAAATGCAAGGCTTAACATAGTTAATAATGAACCCACACTTAATGCGGCTATATCACAAACTAACCAACGACAAGAACATTTCAACACATATCAGTCCTCATTAGGTTCAGAAGATCTTTTGTTCCAAAAGACTTATGATAACTTCAATGAAACGCTTATCCAGTATCGTGGATTGGACCCCGAATGTAGACCTAGAGTTCGGAAAGTTTATGAAGATAAGAAAATGCGAAGTGTCCTGAAGCACTTAAATGTTATTCTCGAATATCACTTGCAGGAAACGAATGACCTGGAGTCGGTATTAGATTTGTTGTATTGTGCAGCCATTGCAGCGTGCCGAACAGTTGGACTTAAAATTGGAGAAACTCAAGAAAATAGGAGTAGATCCCAAAATAAACCACCTTGGCAACGACGCATGGAATCTAAAATATCAAAACTGAGAGAGAAAGTGGGGAGACTCACTCAATACAAACGTGGAATCAGATCTGCACGCCTGTGCAAGAAAGTGCGAAGCATTATTCAACCAAGGACTTTGGACTCAATAAATGAGTATGAACTCACGGAAATATTGGATAGATTTACGCAGCGATTGCAAGCACTTAGTGCTAGACTTAGGCGTTATCTACTTAGTAAAGCAAGAAGAAACGATAATAAAGAATTTAGCGTAAATCAGAAGCGATTTTACTCAAAAATTAACAAAAACACTTCGCCAACAGAACCTGATGAGACTCCAGAAATGGATCGTATGGAGGCATTCTGGGCAAATCTATGGGAAAACCCTGTTATGCATACCAGAAGTTCCAGTTGGTGCAGCTTAGAGCGACAACAACAGCTAATGGTTCGGGAACTCATCACCAGTGAACATATAAAATCAACCATTGAGAAGGCAAAAAATTGGTCTGCTCCAGGACCGGATGGTATTCAAAATTTCTGGTTGAAAAGGTTTTTTGTAACTCACCAGCATATTGCTCGTAATTTCAATTTATTAATAGATGGATCTCAACCGATACCAACACATATTACGAAAGGCAATACTTTCTTGATTCCAAAAGGTGGTGATGCTACAGATCCCAAAAACTATAGACCAATAACGTGTCTCTGCACTACATATAAATTGTTAACCTCAATTATAAGTATGCAAATATGGCAACACTGCGAGTCCAATGCTATATTTCCCAGTGAACAGAAAGGTTGTGCAAAGAACTCTAGGGGTTGCAAAGAACAAATAAATATAGATGCAATAATCAGCCGTAATGCCATAACGAAACAACGTAATCTCTGCGTTACATACATTGATTACAAGAAAGCATTTGATAGTATCCCCCATTCATACTTGATTCAAATTCTTCAAGTTTATCAGGTGGATGATGTATACACGAACTTTCTGTCACGAGCAATGAAGCAGTGGAGAGTAATACTAAAACACGGTGGTTTGAAGTCTAGAGAAATAAGCATCAAGAGAGGAATTTTTCAAGGAGACTCCTTAAGTCCTTTATGGTTTTGTTTATGTCTGGCTCCTCTTAGCAGAATGTTAAATGCAACAACATGCGGATACCGCCTAAAAACAGAAAACGATCTATGCTACGCAACACATCTTCTGTACATGGATGATTTGAAGTTATTTGCGAGGTCCAGAATACATATGGAACAGCTGCTGAATCTAGTTAAACTTTTTAGCAATGATATATGTATGGAATTCGGGTATGATAAATGCAAAAGCATAGACATGATTAAGGGAAAAATTGTTCGCTCAGAAGGCTTCACATATGATGATGGCGATATAGACATGCTTGGAGAAGAAGACAAATACAAATACCTTGGCGTCTATGAAATGCAGGGCATTCTACATAGTTTGATGAAGCAGCGCCTTAACTCCCAATTCGAAAAAAGGGTTAGACAAATATGCAAATCAAAGTTAAATGGGAAAAATCTGATGACAGCTCTTAACAACTATGCTATCCCTGTTCTTTCTTACTCGTTTGGTATAATAAAGTGGAGCCACACTGATATAGAAGCAGCACAAAGAAAAGTCCGGACAATAATGACTAAAAGAAACTTCCGACATCCCAGAGCTGCGGTTGAACGCCTATACCTTCCGAGGATAGATGGTGGGCAAGGTTTGATTAACATGCAAAACCTAAATCTTTCACAAATAGATAACCTCAGAAATTACTTCTACAAAAACGCTGATAATAATAGAAAATATGAAATTTTGTGCAACCTTGACAAAAACTCAACACCTTTGAACCTGAACAATCGAGAATACAACCCAATTTCGGAGATCTTGCAAGCATCAGTAACTTTGGAACAATGGAAATGCAAGGCTATCCATGGAAAATATCCGCATGACCTTCATAGCACAGGAATACATAAGGCTGCCTCAACGATTTGGCTCCAAAAAGGTTGCTTGTTCGCTGAAACTGAAGGATTTGCCATAGCAATTCAAGATGGAATTATTCCGACAAGACAATACCGAAGAGCCATTCTACACGAAAATATTACGGCAGTGTGCCGCAGATGCAACCGCGAAGTTGAGTCAATTGAACATATAATAAACGGATGCACCATGTTGGCTAACAATGAATACTTAAGGAGGCACAACAATGTTGCAAAACTTATACATCAGGAGATTGCTTTAAAATGCAATCTTATAAGTGGAAGAAAACCATATTATGAATACACCCCACGGGAGGTTTTGACCGATGAAAACTGTAAGCTATACTGGGATAGACAAATGACAACGGACCGAACAATTATGGCAAACAGGCCAGACATACTATGGATTAATAAGAGACAAAAAAGAGGCTTTGTAATTGATGTAGCGGTTCCGCTAACCGCCAACTTAAATAGGACCGCGGCTGAAAAAATATCGAAATACTCACAGCTAGCAGAAGAGATTAAACAACGAGAACACTTAGCTGAAATTCGGATTGTGGCCATCGTCATCTCCAGTATGGGCATTGTACCAGAAAATGTTATAGCGGAACTAAAGACGCTGGAGTGTGATAACTTAATTACATCGATTTCGAAATCAGTTATTCTGGATACCTGTAGGATTGTTAGAGGAGTATTAAGACAATAGAAATGAGTTAAAGAATTTACATATATATATTTAAAAAAAAAAAAAAAAAAAAAAAAAAAAAAAAAAAAAAAAAAAAAAAAAAAAAAAAAAAAAAAAGCACCGGGGTGATTTGTGGTCGAATCCACCATCACCTCCGGTTAAAATGGACCCCAGCACGTGCGGTTTCTGGGGGGGAAAGAGGCGTGGGACCATAATAATAATAATAATAATAATAATAATAATAATAATAATAATAATAATAATAATAATAATAATAATAATAATAATAATAATAATAATAATAATAATAATAATAATAATAATAATAATAATAATAATAATAATAATAATAATAATAATAATAATAATAATAATAATAATAATAATAATAATAATAATAATAATAATAATAATAATAATAATAATAATAATAATAATAATAATAATAATAATAATAATAATAATAATAATAATAATAATAATAATAATAATAATAATAATAATAATAATAATAATAATAATAATAATAATAATAATAATAATAATAATAATAATAATAATAATAATAATAATAATAATAATAATAATAATAATAATAATAATAATAATAATAATAATAATAATAATAATAATAATAATAATAATAATAATAATAATAATAATAATAATAATAATAATAATAATAATAATATAATAATAATAATAATAATAATAATAATAATAATAATAATAATAATAATAATAATAATAATAATAATAATAATAATAATAATAATAATAATAATAATAATAATAATAATAATAATAATAATAATAATAATAATAATAATAATAATAATAATAATAATAATAATAATAATAATAATAATAATAATAATAATAATAATAATAATAATAATAATAATAATAATAATAATAATAATAATAATAATAATAATAATAATAATAATAATAATAATAATAATAATAATAATAATAATAATAATAATAATAATAATAATAATAATAATAATAATAATAATAATAATAATAATAATAATAATAATAATAATAATAATAATAATAATAATAATAATAATAATAATAATAATAATAATAATAATAATAATAATAATAATAATAATAATAATAATAATAATAATAATAATAATAATAATAATAATAATAATAATAATAATAATAATAATAAATAATAATATAATAATAATAATAATAATAATAATAATAATAATAATAATAATAATAATAATAATAATAATAATAATAATAATAATAATAATAATAATAATAATAATAATAATAATAATAATAATAATAATAATAATAATAATAATAATAATAATAATAATAATAATAATAATAATAATAATAATAATAATAATAATAATAATAATAATAATAATAATAATAATAATAATAATAATAATAATAATAATAATAATAATAATAATAATAATAATAATAATAATAATAATAATAATAATAATAATAATAATAATAATAATAATAATAATAATAATAATAATAATAATAATAATAATAATAATAATAATAATAATAATAATAATAATAATAATAATAATAATAATAATAATAATAATAATAATAATAATAATAATAATAATAATAATAATAATAATAATAATAATAATAATAATAATAATAATAATAATAATAATAATAATAATAATAATAATAATAATAATAATAATAATAATAATAATAATAATAATAATAATAATAATAATAATAATAATAATAATAATAATAATAATAATAATAATAATAATAATAATAATAATAATAATAATAATAATAATAATAATAATAATAATAATAATAATAATAATAATAATAATAATAATAATAATAATAATAATAATAATAATAATAATAATAATAATAATAATAATAATAATATAATAATAATAATAATAATAATAATAATAATAATAATAATAATAATAATAATAATAATAATAATAATAATAATAATAATAATAATAATAATAATAATAATAATAATAATAATAATAATAATAATAATAATAATAATAATAATAATAATAATAATAATAATAATAATAATAATAATAATAATAATAATAATAATAATAATAATAATAATAATAATAATAATAATAATAATAATAATAATAATAATAATAATAATAATAATAATAATAATAATAATAATAATAATAATAATAATAATAATAATAATAATAATAATAATAATAATAATAATAATAATAATAATAATAATAATAATAATAATAATAATAATAATAATAATAATAATAATAATAATAATAATAATAATAATAATAATAATAATAATAATAATAATAATAATATAATAATAATAATAATAATAATAATAATAATAATAATAATAATAATAATAATAATAATAAATAATAATAATAATAATAATAATAATAATAATAATAATAATAATAATAATAATAATAATAATAATAATAATAATAATAATAATAATAATAATAATATAATAATAATAATAATAATAATAATAATAATAATAATAATAATAATAATAATAATAATAATAATAATAATAATAATAATAATAATAATAATAATAATAATAATTAATAATAATAATAATAATAATAATAATAATAATAATAATAATAATAATAATAATAATAATAATAATAATAATAATAATAATAATAATAATAATAATAATAATAATAATAATAATAATAATAATAATAATAATAATAATAATAATAATAATAATAATAATAATAATAATAATAATAATAATAATAATAATAATAATAATAATAATAATAATAATAATAATAATAATAATAATAATAATAATAATAATAATAATAATAATAATAATAATAATAATAATAATAATAATAATAATAATAATAATAATAATAATAATAATAATAATAATAATAATAATAATAATAATAATAATAATAATAATAATAATAATAATAATAATAATAATAATAATAATAATAATAATAATAATAATAATAATAATAATAATAATAATAATAATAATAATAATAATAATAATAATAATAACTCTCGGGGGAGATGAACCCCTAGAGAGCGCATCCCCAAGGTGGCGGATAGGGGAGTGCTCGATAGATATATCGGGTAGGTGGGAAATAAAATACCACTCGCGGACCAAACATAATAAATCCAGAAGCGTCTGACCCAGAGTGGGCGGCTTCCTGGTCAGCGTATGTTCTCCATGTTAGGAGCTGCTGTTACACACTACCTGGCAGTAGGTATAAAACGCAACCACCCATAAGTCACTTATGGAGACCCCGGAGTCCATTATTGAACATAATCGAGTGAGGATATTCACTCAAATGTCGGAAGAAGCCACGGCTTCCGGCGAGGGCTCGACTCTGCAAAGAGTTGAGTCGCCAGTGGAACAACAAAATAACAATATTAATACCAACAACATTAGAAGCAATAGATATCCACAACACACATCACAACATCCTCGACAAAGTGAACAGCATGCACCAGAAGATGCAGCTCTCACTCGAGGTAGTCGCATCCGGCGCAGAAAATGGTCTGTACATATTAATGAAACTTTACTGCGCACGTACTACCTGGTCACACACTGCGAAGCAAACCTTACTAATTACAGGGCTGAATTAAGGCAGCGATTTATTGAACAATGTCCAGATTATGACGTGAGTGAACAAAGACTCTCTGACCAAGTCAGAGCAATACACCGGAATAACTTAATCCCAGAAACAACGAGAAATGCCATACGAATTGAAATTGAAAATCAGACAAATGCTATAAACATAATACCAATGGAAGCAATTATACAGGATGAAAATCATAATGAAGTACACACCCCAGTTACTGAAACTCAGACAGAACCAAGTCATGAAGAATTAAGGCATCATCCTCAACCTCAAGATGAAATCAGAGATAACTATATTCAACAAAAAATACTCTTTTGGGGAACCGATCCCATATACCGACCTAGTATACCGAAGATAAATACATCCAAACGGGTAAGTGAAATATTACACGCTCTGAACACAAGAGTCCTGGCAGAGGAAATATATTTAATATCAAATATCACAGACCTACACAATATTGTTTATTGTGCAGCAGCCACTGTGGCAATAATGTGCGGAAAGCAACTTAGGAGAGCTACTTACACCGGACAACGCGAGGTGCGGGAGAATCCTACATTAAGGAGGATAGCTGAAAAGATTAAAGACCTCAGGAGTTCCATATCAACTCTTCTTACTTACCAAGCAGGAAACAGGTCGAAAAGGCTTCAAAACCGAGTTAATAGGATCTGCAAAAAATATAAAAATCACTCTAGATATGAATGCAACAATAACATGATTGAGAAGGTTTTAGACACGATCAAGCAGAAACTATCAGTTCAAGTACTGAAACAGAAGAAAATAAAAACATCAATGTGTAGAAAGAGAAACAACAGAGCTTTTCAAACAAGTCAGAAAAACTTCTTTAGAAAGCTGCGAGGTAAAAATGACATTGAAGGAGATGAGCTTCCCGATATCACCGACGTGGAGCAATACTGGTCAGGCATATGGTCAAATCCTAAAGAATACAATAAGATGGCTCATTGGATACAGGAAGAAAAGAAAAGAGCTGAAAATTACACATCACTCCAAAATATAACCATTTCAGTAGAAGAATTGAAAGAGATTATTGCCAAGACACATAACTGGAAATCTCCGGGAGAAGATAAAGTACAAAACTTTTGGTACAAGAGAATGTATATATTTTACCCAAGAATGTGTGAATTGATAAACCAAATTATAAGAGAACCTGATAAGTTACCCAAATTCTTATGTACAGGTGTAACCTATTTACTTCCAAAAGGTAACGGCTTTAAGAAGGATCCAGCAAATGGAAGACCGATCACATGTCTACCAACTCTCTACAAGATAATATCCGCTTGCATCAATAAACTTGTATACAATCACCTAGACCACAACTGTATTCTTAATGAAGAACAAAAAGGGTGCATCAAAGGGGCACGAGGTTGTAAAGAACAATTGACTGTGGATCAGGTGATAATAGAGCAAGCAAGAAAAAATAACAGAAACCTATACGTGAGCTATATAGACTATAAAAAAGCGTTTGATAGTGTACCACATGAGTGGCTCATTGATGTACTGAAGATATACAGAGTCGATACAATAATTGTTGAATTTCTAGCAAGCGCAATGAAAATGTGGGAAACATCTATCCATATAAATAATAAGGGAGTAGCACAAAAAACAAAATGCATCCCAATAAAATCTGGAATTTTCCAAGGAGATTGCTTTAGCTCACTATGGTTTTGCATTGCTATAAACCCATTGAGCAGCATTCTCAACTCCAGCCAGTACGGTTTCAAACTAAAAGCAAATAACAATGAGATGAAGATAAATCATTTGCTGTATATGGACGACTTAAAGACATATGCATCATCAAAAGATCGTCTCGCGCATCTATTAAATATAGTTAGTACGTTCAGTAGTGACATAAAAATGGAATTTGGTTTGGAAAAATGCAAAACATTAAGCATTGTGCGAGGCAAGGTAGTACCCTCAAATCAGAATATCCATGGAATACAAGAAATGCAAGATGATGAAATATATGTTTATCTTGGCGCTGCACAAAACAATAAAATTGACTCGGGAAGAATCAGAAAACAACTAACAATAGAATTTAAAGGAAGAGTTCACAAACTGTGCAAGTCGCAGCTAAATGGAGGCAATCTCATTAAAGCCATCAACACATATGCGATGCCAGTGCTCACGTATAGTTTTGGCATAATAAAATGGTCTGGAACCGAAATTGAGAGATTGCAGCGTGCAATGCGAACCATTATGACTCAGTATAATTCGCACCACCCCAAAGCATGTATGGAAAGGATGACGCTGCCCCGTAAAGAAGGAGGCAGAGGTATTACAGACCTGCAACTGTTACATAATAGACAGATCATCTCACTTAGAAAATATTTTAATGAAAAAAGCAATTACTCTGCATTAATAAGAATTATATGTGTAGCTGATGATAATTATACACCACTGAATTTGAAGAATCAACCACCCATTAGCGCATGGGATATCCATACCCAAAGAGAAAAGTGGGCTGCAAAACCTCTACATGGGAAACATTATAACGCCCTCCACAGTGAAGATGTTGACAAAACAGCGTCAAACTTATGGCTTCAATGTGGTAGCTTATTTTCCGAAACAGAAGGTTTTATGATTGCTATTCAGGATAGTGTAATAGCTACGAGAAACTATTTACGGCACATAGTCCGAGACAGTAGTGTAGATGACAAATGCAGAATATGTGGTTCCCAACAAGAAACAATAGAGCACATTATATCAGGGTGCACAAGATTAGCTCAATCACACTACTTGCAAAGACACAATAATTTTGGTAAAATTATTCATCAGGAGATATGCATGAAATCTGGCCTCATTACAGAAATGAAACCTTACTTTCTTTATGAACCAGAAAGTGTTCTTGAAAATAACACTTTTAAGATATTATTTGATAGGACACTGCATACTATGAATAGACTAGAGCATAACAGGCCTGATGTAACAATAGTTGATAAAATAAACAAAAAAATCAAACTAATCGATTTCGCTGTTCCAAACAACCACAACATCCGAAAAACGTATGAAGAAAAGAAAATGAAGTATGAGCAACTTGCTATGCAAATAAAAAGACAATGGCACATGGACGAAGTACGAGTGATTCCAATGGTAATAAGTTCAACTGGACTGGTAGAGAAAAACTTCCGAAGACATCTCAGTGAGCTAAATCTAACACAAAAATGTTTAATAAAGGCGCAAAAATCAATTATATTAGACACAACACATATTGTTCGCAAATATTTAACCTAATATTATAAATCATACAATATATAGCATAACTAGCAATAAGATAAAGTATTATATTCTGTTAGACTAAGGTCCTATGAATGTAACTTATGTATCCGTAAAATCGAGAAATAAAGAAGATAATAATAATAATAATAATAATAATAATAATAATAATAATAATAATAATAATAATAATAATAATAATAATAATAATAATAATAATAATAATAATAATAATAATAATAATAATAATAATAATAATAATAATAATAATAATAATAATAATAATAATAATAATAATAACCGCAAGGGCATTACTCGCACTAAGATGATGCAGTGATGACGGGCTTAACGACCCCGCGAACCCTAGTTCGGGACCCTGGATGGCGAATCTAGATCTTTCGCGTCCCAAGGAGCAGGGCAAAATAGACGAAATGACATCTGGAACTCCCGTTAAGAGAAGGAAAACTTTAAACCAAACCGCAGGGCACTTCTAGAGAAGTGACGGGTTATGGCAAACCCGCGGTCCCAAGTCAACCGTTGGGCAAGGCTAACCACCTACCAACGAGAAAGATGGTTTCTCAAATTATAAACCAAGCCTCGGACGAGCGTCGTCACGATCGGGAACGACGCGGGAATGAACAGCCCGATCATGATACCGACCTAGATAATGAAACACAACCAGCCCCAAGTGTTTTGACTGGACAACCAGCAACCACAAAGGCAGGCAAACCCAGGCAACGCATGATATGGACAGATGATATGAACAAAGCTGTCATGCAATGCTACTACAAAAGCTCGAAACTTGGAATAATACAAGCAGGATATAGCGAAAAAATGTTGCAACTATTTCTACAAAAATATCCACAATATACAAATATCACGGCACAAAGGCTTAATGACCAAAAGAGAACCATTATTAGAAGCAATCGCTTATCAAATATAGAAATCCAACACATTAAAGAAGAAATCACAATGGAGCTCAGTCATGAAATAGAACAAATTAACAATAACCAATCCACCGAAAATGTACCAGAACAGCATAACACCATCGTAGAACAGACTGATAATCCATTAATAAATCCTTACAATGAAATATTAACAGCCCATAACAACAACAGTAGTCCTTCACCTAGAGCAGACCAAAATAGAAATGCAAACACTACACAATATACTCAAAACACAGAACAGATTAATACCTCACAAATTGTAGAGAATAATGCAGAGCTACATACAAATATCACTAACCAACAAACAACAAATAATACCCATACAGATGACATGATAACCAAAATGAAAGATACAATGGAAGCAAATGTAATAAAATGGTACATGGTATCCCCCACAGAAAGACATCCAATACCGAGATTAATATTCAATAAGAGCACTTTAAAAATTCTAAGCAATTTAAATAACCAAATACTTCCGGCCTATATAAATAATACAGCTAATCTAAAAGAATTTCAATCAATAATATATATCGCAGCTATCACTGCACTTGAATTAAATAACCAAAATACAAACCAAAATACAAACAGATATCAACCAAAGTCTAAACCAAAATGGCAAATACGCCTTGAAAATAAAATTAACACAATAAGAAGAGACCTTGGCAGACTCACTCAATACAATAGAGGAGAAAGATCTAAATCACTTCTAAGGCATATCAAAAATATTACATTAAATAGAAAGGAAACATCAATAGAAATTACAGATACATTACAACAAAAACTGAAAGTATATTCATTCAGGCTCCGAAGATACAAGAAATCATACCAACGCAAACAAGACAATACTAACTTCAAGAGAAATGAAAAAGCTTTTTACAGTCGATTAACCGAACAAACAATAGAAATAATACCACCAACAAAAGAAAACATCACGACATACTGGCAAAACATTTGGTCCACACCAACATACCATAAACAGGATAACTCATGGCTACAAGATGAAATACAAAAACACAGCAGTACTACACAGCAAGAAGACTACATAATTACACTCCAAGAATTAACAGAAACGATAAAAAAAACACATAACTGGAAATGCCCAGGACCTGATAATATACAGAACTTCTGGTACAAAACATTCTCAACAACACATATGAAATTAACTACATTAATCAACAACACAGTAAGCGACCCTGGAACCTTCCCAACTTTTCTAACAGAAGGTAAAACCTACTTAAAACCCAAGAACCAAAACACACAAAATCCAGCAAATTATAGGCCAATAACATGTTTATCTACTCTATACAAAATAATCACAGCGATAATATCAAAGAAAATATATACACATCTAATGGATAACGACATTTTAACAAACGAACAAAAAGGATGCAGGAAAGGAAGTCAAGGATGCAAAGAACAATTAACAATAGACGCAGTTATATTAGAACAAACCAGGAACCAACAAAGAAACCTACATACATGCTACATTGATTATAAAAAAGCTTTTGATACAATACCACACTCATGGCTTCTACATGTATTACAAATCTACAAGATACATCCACATCTACAAAACTTTTTAACCACAATAATTAAATCTTGGAAAACAACAATTCATCTTAACGCAAAAAATCATTACATAGAAACTGATAAATTAACAATAAAAAAGGGAATTTTCCAGGGTGATTCACTTAGCGCATTATGGTTCTGCATATGTCTTAACCCCCTTTCTAACACACTAAATAATATACCATACGGCTTCAACATCCGCCATAATAAGGCAAACGCTCACAAAATCAACCATCTATTATACATGGACGATATAAAAATATATGCTTCCTCAAAAAGTCAGTTAAAAAAATTAATCAAAATAACAGAAGAAGTAACATCAGATATTCAAATGGAATTTGGGATAGATAAATGCAAAACACAACACATCGAACACGGCCAATGGACAGATCGAGAGGAAATAGAAACAATAAATTATGAAATACTCGAAAATCTACAGAAAGAAGAAGCATACAAATACCTAGGTTACATACAAACTACAAAAATAAACCATACAACAATAAAAAAACACTTGCAAACTCAATACAATAAACGCCTCAAAAATATTTTAAGAACATATCTAAATTCCAAAAACCTATTCAAAGCAATAAATACCTATGCAATCCCCATACTTACATACTCGTTTGGTATAATAAAATGGACAATAACCGACCTACAAAACATTGAAATAGATACAAGAGCATCACTAACAAAATATCGAAAATTACACCCAAACTCATGCAAAGAAAGGGTTTCTTTACCAAGGTTAGAAGGTGGCAGAGGCCTGATAGATATTAAAACCCTCCACATGAATCAAATAATAAGCCTCAGAAACTATTTTCAAGCAAGCAACACAGAATTACATCACGCAATAGTACTAGCCGATAAAAATTATACACCACTTAATCTTAACAACCCACAAATAATAAATACAGCCGATAATCTTACAATACCCGAAAAAAAAAGAATATGGATGCAAAAACAACTGCATGGTAAACACCCTCATATTGTACAGGATCAAAACATAGATAAACAGAATACATATACTTGGCTCTGTAGAGGGCATCTACAACCTGAAACAGAAGGATTTATCATAGCAATACAGGATCAGGTTATATCTACGAGAAACTACCTAAAATACATAGTAAAAGACCCACACATTACAACAGATATATGCAGAAAATGTTTGATACAGCGTGAAACAATAGACCACATACTAACAGGATGCCAAATATTAGCTGGAACACAATATACAGATAGACATAATATTGCTGCAAAAATTATACACCAAGAAATAGCCCAAAATCTAAAACTCATACTGAACTCAAACCCATACTATACCTATAAACCAGAAATAATATTGGAAAATGAAAATTATAAACTCTACTGGGACAGAACACTACATACAGACAGAGAAATTATATGCAATAGACCTGATATAACTTTATTTAACAAACAACAAAAAATCACATACCTAGTAGAAATTAGTGTACCAAATGATACGAATATCCATAGGAAATATACTGAAAAGCTAGCCAAATATACAGAATTAAACAATGAAATACAAAGAATATGGCAATTAAACACAGTAAGAACAGTACCATTTATAATATCTGCAACGGGAATACTACATAAATCTTTTATAACAAACCTAAAACTACTCAATATACCTATAGAAACACATCACAAAATTCAAAAGGCCGTGATACTAAAATCGTGCAACATTGTAAGAAGTTTCCTAAATATACAACAATAATATATACATAAAAAAAAAGTAAAAAGTGCCGATACGACTTGCAGCCGCAACCTGCCGTCGTGCTCGGTGAAAATGGACCCTGCCTCGCGCGGTATGCGGGGGGGAGAGTGGCGTGGGAATGATAATAATAATAATAATAATAATAATAATAATAATAATAATAATAATAATAATAATAATAATAATAATAATAATAATAATAATAATAAGCCCGCAGGGGCATTTCTTTGAAAGGAATGTTTCGGGTGTGACAAGCCCGCGGTTCCCAGTCCCGCAAGGGTATCCCCTGGAGGAGATATCGGGAGTGACGTCCCCGCGGACCCTAGTTAAAATCCAGAAGCGACTGATCCAAAGTGGGCGGCTCCCTGGTCAGCGTCTGACTCACAATGAGCGGCTGTGAAATTACGGCGAATGCCGCCCTTGCAGTAGGGTTACAATGCATACCGAAAATGAATCGTGAATGAGCTCTGAAGAAACTAATAATTTGCCGCTACCCGAGGTCGTCGGGGCACCACCTGGAGCCAGCGCTGGGGGTGACAGCTTGCGAGCCGTTGGTGGTCGTGAGCTTAGCCGGGCCACGACCGGGGAACCTGAAGAAGTCACGGTAACTACAAGACAAAGGGTCGATAACATCACAGACCCACCTACAGGAAGTGCTTCCCAGTCGGATAGATATGGGACCACCAATGTAGGGCTGCCAAGGCGTAGAATTAAATGGACCAATGACATGAATATGTCCGTTCTTAAAGCCTATTATAAGGCAACACGCAATCTTACTATTCAAACAAATTTTAGGCAGCAAATGTACCAAATTTTCATCCAAGAATATCCTAACCTGTCTTATATAACACTCCAAAACCTAGCAGATAGAAGAGCCGCCATAGAGCGAAACAATCTCATACCACCCATTTTAAGAGAACAAATACGTGCAACAGTAATACACGAACTAACAACCGATAGCTCAACCGATACAAACACTACAAATACAACCAATAGTAATACAACCAACCAAGAAAACAACAACACCAGTGCAATAAGTTCTATCGCAATATATCCTTTTCCTATTAACAGAGAAAATATGGGCCATATGGCCACTACTGAAAATATTACAAACACAACACAAAGTCAAACTGACATTCCGGAACAAAACCAACAAGACCAACAATCTCAATCAACACTCCAACAAAATATCACAGAAAATAACGCTCTCGTTACAAAAATAGCTGAGATATACAACGAAGCAAAAATTAGATTTTTTGAAATGAACCACGAAAACAGGCCATTTCTCTCAAAAGCAAAACCAACAAAAAATATGTTGGAAACCATACAAATACTAAATACACAACTCTTACCTCCAGAACTTACCAATATCACTAACTACAATCAATTAATAGATATACTTTACTGCAGCGCATACACAATAGTTACCTTAAAAAAGGAGAATGAAATGAATGCTAGACAAAATACCATTTCAAGCGAAAATACTAGGACAAGGGCAATAGAAAACCAAACTGCAATGAATGGGAGAAGAAACACAGTACCACACTGGAAACATAGACTAGAAAAACAAATAGAATACATAAGAAAAGACCTTGGATTCATGTACAGCTACAAAACCAATAATATGAGCAGAAGAAGCAAAAATAAATTTAATAAAATAAAACGAAAATATATAATCCACACCCAACACGAACCTCAAAACAGCACAATAGAAGAAATCAGAGACACAATCCAGCAAAAACTCACCAAATATGCCGATAGACTCAGGAAATATACAAAAAGCCTAAATAGAAGATCGCACAATAGATTATTTATTGAAAATGAAAAGAATTTCTACAATATGCTAAGAAAACCAATAAACAATGAAACTGGCACCCTAAATTGCAACCAAACAATTCAATTCAACGAAATAGAACGATATTGGAAAACTATATGGAATAATAAAACAACACATAACAGCGATGCAATATGGATAAGGTCACTAACCAATAATACCACCAATATTTCTGAAATGATAACTAACAATATCAGTAACAATACTTTTAAAATAGCTATTGCAAAACTTCATAACTGGAAACAACCAGGAATAGATAAAATTCACAACTTCTATTATAAATATCTTACAGTCATCCACCAACCGTTACTCCAGATTTATAACAGTTTCCTCAGAAACCCAGAAGAAATACCTTCAACCATGTGTAATGGTATTACCTACCTTAAACCAAAAGTCAAAGAACCAATAGATGCAACACAGTACAGACCAATAACATGCCTAAATAACGGATACAAAATATTTACCTCCTGTATTTCAATTGAAATCAACCACCATTGTAAAGCCAACAACATTATGGCGGAAGAACAGAAAGGATGCCGACAAGGAACAAAAGGTTGTAAGGACCAGCTAATAATAGATAGTGTGGTGACGAACCAAGCTATCAAACATAAAAGAAATATGTACGCAGGATTTATCGACTATCAAAAGGCGTTCGACCTGGTTCCTCACTCGTGGTTGCACCAAACCCTTCAAATCTACAAAATAAACCAAAGCTTTGTCAGATGCATTCAAACCCTCACAACATTATGGAAAACAAAATTACATCTCTCACATAATAATATTAATTTCACATCAAGCACCATAGAAATAAACAGAGGAATATACCAGGGAGACTCCTTGAGTCCCCTTATATTCTGCCTTGCCCTTAATCCGTTATCACTATTACTTCAGCAAAGCCAATACGGCTACCAACTTAAAACATCAAATCAGAACAAAATATCTCACTGTTTCTACATGGATGATTTAAAAATATATGCCAACACAAAATCAAACCTACAAAAACAACTCAAAATTGTAGAAACATTCTCTACTGATATAAAAATGTGCTTTGGAATTCAGAAATGTAAAACACAAAATATTTCCAAAGGGCAATTTGCACACACAGAAGACTTCGTAACAGCAAATGATCAACGTATTAAACCATTAGAAGAAGGAGAATACTATAAATATCTAGGAATACACCAACAAACAACAATAAACCACTCAATGCAAAAGAAACTGATCAATACAGAATTCACACAAAGGCTTACTAAAATATGTAAAATGAGTCTCAATTCCAAGAACCTTACAAAAGCTATCAATACATACGCCATTTCACTTTTAACATACTCTTTTGGAATAATCTCTTGGTCTAACACCGATCTAAAAGCACTAGACACTAATATACGAACAACACTTACAAAATACAGATATCACCACCCAAAGGCAGCAATAGAACGAATAAATATACCTAGAAAGCTTGGAGGTAGAGGAATACTAAACATACAATACATACACAACCGCCAAGTAGAAAAACTTCGGAAGTACTTCAACGAGTCAGCACAAACATCAACGCTCTACAGAAACATAATAGACGCTGATGACAACCTCACACCACTTAACCTCAAAAGTGATGTCCAGCTAAACCAAATTTCAATAACTGATCTAATCACATCATGGAACTCAAAACAAATACACGGTAGATACCCTAACCAAATTAACCAACAACACATAGAAATAGACAGCACACATAAGTGGCTTGTAATAGGCTCAATATATCCTGAAACGGAAGGCTTCATCTTAGCCATACAAGATGGTACAATAAATACTAGAAATTACTCAAAATATATCTTAAAAGACCCAAATGTAACGAATGATAGATGCAGAAGATGCGGCAATGCCCCGGAAACAATCGCTCATATACTAAACGGATGCACAGTAATAGCAGCAACTAAATACAAGGAAAGACATGATTTTATTGGAAAAATTTTCTATATCAACATAATAAAACATCTTAATATTCCGGAAAACACTACGAAATATTACAAATACCAACCAAAAGCTGTTATACAAACGGAGGAATACACAATTTACTGGGATAGATCAATTCTAGTGAATAATCCAAGAGGTATTACTGCACCGAATAGACCAGATATGATCATAATCGACAAAATAAACAAAACAGCGCAAATTATAGACTTTGCGGTACCACTAGATGTTAACATCCGAGAAACCTACAATACAAAAAACAGCAAATATCAACTACTGGCGCAATACATCAAAAATACATCCAACATGCATACAGTCAAAACAATTCCAATAATAATAAGCTCTACAGGTACAGTACCAGTCACAACAGTACAATCTATTAAGGCACTTGGACTAAACGCTAAAGTTATAACAGAAATGCAGAAAGCAGTACTGATAAAAACCACAACAATAGTGAGGGAGACACTTGGACAATAATAATAATAATTTTAAAAAAAAAAAAAAAAAAAAAAAAAAAAAAAAAAAAAAAAAAAAATAAATTAAAAGAAAAAGAAAAAATAGTGCCGATACGACTTGCAGCCGAAATCTGCCGTCGTGCTCGGTGTAAATGGACCCCGCCTCGCGCGGTATGCGGGGGGGAGAGTGGCGTGGGATAATAATAATAATAATAATAATAATAATAATAATAATAATAATGTTTCGTTGAGAAAATGCAAAATGTGTGATGTAGAACGTCTGCCGTAGGAAGCCTAATGCCAATGCAAAATGTTAGTGTGAAGCAAAAATCTTAAACTCGATATTTAAGATTTTTGGTTGCCATGAAATGAAGAGGAAAAAATTTAAATTCAAGAATTAGACTTTTGGAAATGCAGTGATGCGTTTTATTGATCTTACCCTTTCAGTGGTTGTTTTCAAAGTGACCTTAAAAATTACTAACATGTTTAACGTTAATGTTACAACAATAATAAATCTTATTTACTATAAAATGGCTTCTAGATTTGTGCAAAGCAACATCCCTGCTTAAGCTTAAAGATAAATATATTTTAAGACTAAATCCTAAAATTATGCAATGTTTCACCTAAACATCGCCGCCCGCCTTGCAGTACGCTGCAAAAATTTTAATTCAATATAGGTAGTTCTTAATAAATATTTATAAAATTCAAATGCTGAAAATATTGAATGTTAAATTTAGAATAAAAATATCTTAGTATATCATATACGTTTGCATTAAAAATTCATTGACTCAGTACTTTAATAAGAAATTCAGTGCGTATATAAAATTACTTAGGTTGCGCTAGTGCCGGAAAGAATCCAGCCGAAAACAGTATTTTGCGCAACTGGAAGACCACCATGACTTGGAATCACCCCGGTTAAAATAATCTTGTGATACAAGTCGGCTACCAAAACGATTGCAATTGGTGATGATAGAAAGAAATTTGGATCTGCAAGTAACAAATTGGAAAATTTTTCCTTTGTAGAGGAACATAATGATTTCGTTGGGGTTTTCATATTTATCCGATTATCTACCCGCATTATAGCTTCAATTTTTACATTGTTATCGGAATGTGACCGTATAGTTACTGTGCAAATCTTATCAGTTCCAAGTGTGGATGTAGGGATTTTCAGCTGCTGGATCAGCTTGACGGAGATGCGACTTGCATGAGCGCAAGAATCGATTAAACACCTAGAAATATGAACCTTTTCATCAATTTGCAACTTGATTATGGCTGTTGGTAGCAGCGTCACAACGTGTTGGCTTAGTATGGAAGAAACCGTAGGTGGCTCGGATGGCCGTGATGCTAAAATGCCGTTGGATTGGTTTCTAAGGCGTTCATGGATATGTAGTAGAGTGTGATGGTCTTCGTGACAATAATGACATCCTGTTCTACTCAAGCATGTTCTATTGGAATGCTGGTGTGCCAAACAGTTTGAGCAGTATCTATGGAGAAGGACTGCTCTCATCCGTTGTTCCGTGTTCATGCCAAGGAACTTCGAACAGTACCTCAGGGCATGATTTTTCTTGCAAATTCGACATTGGAATGTTCTATGTTTGTAAGGAGTTACCGTAGTGACGGTGCCATGATGATTGTTGCCGTATTTACGAGGACTCATATTGTAGCTAGTTTTATAAAAGGAAAAATTATGGATACTGTCATGACTTATTGTTCATGAGGAAGCACGACCAATTTCACGATTGGACGTGTAATAACACCGCGGGCTGTGCGTATTTCAGCTACACGTACGCGACGATCATTACCGAAATAAATCCTTGTTACTCTTCCTAAGCGCCATTCGTTAGGAGGAAGGTTATCTTCGCGCACGACAACCAAAGTGTTTTTATCAATATTAATTTGTGGATTTTTCCACTTGTTCCGCTTGTGGAGCTCTTTTAAATATTCATTTTTCCATTCTGAGCACAAAAATTGCTGAATAGCTTTTACCTTTTGCCAACGATTTATTATAGAAACTACAGGTTCCTGGATTTTCGGCTCACTGGGGGCTAGCAAGGGGGCTCCAATTAGAAAATGACCGGGAGTCAGGGCAGATGGATCGTCAGGATTATCTGACATGGGTGATAATGGACGTGAATTAAGGCATGCTTCTATCTTATATAGAAGTGTGGAAAACTCTTCAAAGGTATATCGAAATGAACCTGCAACTTTTCAGAAATGGGTTTTAAAACTTTTTACCCCTGCTTCCCACAAACCGCCCATGTGAGGAGCACCAGGGGGTATAAAGTTCCACGAAATATTTTGGTGGCTGAAATTTGAGCTTATATCTGATCTTATAGATTTTATAAAATCTCGAGCTAGTTCTTTAGAAGCGCCAACAAAAGTAGTGCCATTATCAGAGTAAAGATGGGTAGGACAGCCACGTCTGGCTACAAAACGATTGAAAGCGGCTAAAAAAGTTGGAGTCGAAAGAGTACTTGTGGCTTCTAAGTGTATCGCTTTTGTGGAGAAGCACACAAAGACACAAACGTATCCCTTCGTTATTAAACAGGCTCTACCTGTGTAATTTTTAATTTCAAATGGACCGGCAAAGTCAAGCCCAGTATGAACAAAAGGACGACTGAAGGTTGTACGCTCTGGAGGTAAAACGCCCATTATTTGTGTCCTGAGCTTTTGTTTATACACAACACACGTTTTACATTTATTTATTGTGGTTTTTATTAAATTCTTCACCTTTGGAATCCAAAACTGAAGACGGATTAATCGCAACATCAGCTGGTTTCCACCATGCAGAGAAATTTCATGGGTGAATTGGATTATTAGACGTGAAAATTGACAGTTGTAAGGTACAATTATAGGATGCCGCTCATCATATGACATCGCTGGAGAAGAAACAAGTCTGCCACATACCCTGAGTACATTTTGGTCATCAAGAAATGGATTGAGGTTTAACAAGCTACTAGATGACGAAATTGTATCTTTTTGCAAAAGAGCGTGGTACTCTTTTGGGTATGCAGCCTTTTGGCTTAAAATTATGAGGCGAACCTTTGCTGCATTAATCTCAGAATGGGTAATATTTATTGAAGTATACCTGCATGAGGACTGATGCACGGGATGTGTACGGTGAAAAAATCGAAACAAATAAGCAATTATTCGGATTGCTTTTGAAAACGAAGAAAACCTCTCAAGTATATCTTCATAATTTTTGAAGAAACAAAAATGGGTTTGAATTGGTTTTGCCTCAAGTTGAGTCTGAAGAGTTGGACTTGAATTTTGGTTTGGCCAATAGCTTGAATCAAGCTTCAGCCAATGTGGACCATGCCACCATAAATCATTATTGGTAAGCTCTTGTGGTAATATACCACGACTCGCTAAGTCTGCTGGATTGGATTGCGAATTAACGTGAAACCAATCAGAAATATGAACACTTTGTGTAATTTTTGACACACGATTGGCAACAAAAGTTTTCCATTGGCATGGTGGTTTTTGTAACCATGCCAACACAATTGTGGAATCTGTCCAGCAAAACAGTTTTGATTTCGGAATTTCTAATGAGGGAATAATGGAATCTACCATGTCGGCCAAGAGAACTGCGCCGCATAGCTCGAGTCTCGGAATTGAAATAGTTTTTACTGGTGCAACCTTAGTTTTTGCAGCCAGTAAATTTGTGGAAATAACACCTGATTTGGAACTAATGCGTACATACAGGCATGCAGCATATGCTTTTTCGGAAGCATCGCAAAATGCATGGAACTGAATCCCACAATCTGGAGTGAACTCAATCCATCTCGGAATTTGGATCTGGCTTATTGCATAATAATTTGCTAGGAAATTATGCCAAGCTTGTAGACAATTTTCGGGAAGATTTTCGTCCCATCCGATTTTTTCTAGCCATATATTCTGCATAAGAATTTTCGCTAGAACTATGCATGGAGCAAGCCAACCAGCTGGGTCGAAGAGCTTTGAGATTTGCGATAGGACTTCGCGTTTCGTAAACTCAGCCTTTTGTTCTAACGGCTTTGCACAGAAGTAGAAGTTGTCAACGCGCGCATTCCAACGCACTCCTAGAGTTTTTGTATTACTGCTTGTTTCCAGTTTTAGAAATTCTTCATTAAATAGATAATCCCGTGGTAGACCCTGTAGAATGTTTTTTGAATTTGAAGTCCATTTTCGTAGAGCAAACCCCGCAGTATGAAGAGCGGCAATAAGTTCATCTCTTGCCTGGACAGCTTCAGATATGCTGTGACTTCCTGCTAGCACATCATCAACATACATTGATGCGCGAAGAATATTGCTAGCAAGTGGATAAGATTCTTGGACATCTTTAGCAAGTTGTAAAAGCGTGCGAATCGCTAAGTACGGAGCACAGTTGACTCCAAAAGTTACTGTTTTCAACTCATAGTCACAAATATCTTGATTGAATGAGTCGCGAAAAAGAATCCGCTGGAAAGGTGTATGGTCAGGGTTAACTAAGATTTGGCGATACATCTTTTGAATATCGCTATTGAAAACAAATTTATAGAATCGCCATTTTAAAATGAGGAGGGTTAAATCGGTTTGCAAAACAGGACCAATATGTAGAATGTCATTAAGGCTTTTTCCATTTGAAGATGGACAGGAAGCGTTAAACACAACACGAACTTGAGTCGATGTGCTCTCTGGCTTAATGACAGCATGATGCGGCAAATAGTAGTTAGAAGCTGAAACTAGTGGCGAAGAAACCTTTTTCATGTGACCTAAGTCAAGGTACTCATGCACAACGTTGTCATATTTGCTCTTCAATTCAATGTTCTTGAACAAACGTGCTTCATTTCTAATGAACTGCGCATATGCAATAGACCGTGATTGACCCAGACGTACAGTTTTACTAAATTCTTCTTTAAAAGGAAGCGATACAACATATCTGCCGTCTTTGTTTCTTCTTGTAGTTTTCTCATACAAGTCTTCACAAAAACGGTCAGAGCTAGAAAGGAATTGTTTTTGAGGAAGATCCTCCACCTCCCAAAAACGCGAAATTTCTCGATCTAGAGAAACTTCATTAAAATGAGATGCGTAGGTAACCGAGCAACAGTTTGCAATGCTCGTTACTGGACCAGTAAGAATCCACCCGAAAATGGTTTCTTGAGCTAAAAGTGAATCGCAGACGTTGCGTTTTATGCCATCTAATAGAATTGATGGAAACAGATCACCACCTATTAAAAGGTCTATATGTGAACTTTTATAAAATTCAGCATCAGCTAAGTGGATATTTGGAAGAAGCTTGATCACAGCAGGATCAACCGTACAGGTTGGCAGGTTACCTGTTAAATGTGGAAGAACCAAAGCTGAAGCTGATATTTGAATATTTGGATCAGAAGCAGACCCTAAAACAAAGGTACAAATTTTTTGAGCTTTTGCTGAAACGGTGCTATTCAATCCCGAAATTTGAGCTTGAATAGCCCTTGTTGGAAGTTTAAGGATACGATGCAATCGCTCAGAAATAAAGGTAGCTTCTGATCCTGAATCTATCAACGCCCTTGCTGAATAAGTAGTATCGAGGTGATGAATTTGTACTATTGCAGTACCTAAGAGCACACGTTTTGTGTTGGATGCAAAACAGGTTTGGATATTGCTAATAGAATGATTTGTATCAGTGGACTGTATTTCAGAAACTTGTGAAACATGTGCTCGCTGTAATGAAGAACCCTTATTGAGGTTGATCGAATTTGAAGTGGAAGGCACCGATGGAGAAATATTACTTGAAAAATCTCGGTGCAATAGTGTGTGATGTCTCTTATGACATGTAAAACAATTGTGAAGGCTCTTGCAATCTTTGACTACATGAGTACGCGCAAAACAGTTCATGCATAAACCCAACTTCTTAACAAATGAGGTCCGCTCATCAGGATTCATTTTTAAGAACTTGGGACATTGACGAAAAATATGCTGCTCTTGAGGACAGAGCTTGCATTGAGGATTGGAAGCACTTGCTGCATGATACGCGTTAACTTTTTTTGAAGGCACACGACTATTATGTTGTGAATTGGATTTCGAAAGATTGGACGACTTAGGATTGGAGGATTTGATATCGCAAACCGTTTCTAAGGTTTGGTATCTACTTGTTAGAAATGAGTCCAATTCTTTCCATGTTGGAATATCAGTTTTATTTTGTAAAGATTGCTCCCACAAAGCTAAAGTAGTATCTGGGAGACGAGTTGAACAGAGGAATATAAATATTGAATCCCAATTTTCAATATTTATTTTATACAATTGGAGAGCGGATATACAACTGTTGATATCTCGCTGTAAGTTTTTAATTGAAGTCCCAGATTCGGAATTTATTATGGGCAGATTGAACAGAATACGGAGTTGAGAATTGACAAGGATGCGTTTATTTTCGAAACGATCCTTGAGATTTTGCCATGCCAAATTAAAACCTTCGTTTGTTAATGGCGACTTCTTAACAATTTCACGAGCCTCGCCCCGTGTCTTTGCATTCAAGTGAAATAATTTTTCAACATCACTCAATCTAGAGTTTTTGATGTAAATTGCTGTGAACAAGTCACGGAAGGAGGGCCACGAAAGGTAATCGCCACTGAAAATTTCAATCTCACATGGAGATACGCGGAAGCTATGACCAGCCGGCTCCGGATTCCTTAAAGTTATTTCCTGTGGAACATCAGCGATAGAAAGCTGGCAGATGAGTTCACCGATCCTGGCGACGCAGCGCACATAAGTCATATAACAGTTGTTATATTTACTTTTAAGGGTTTCCACATCCGGTCCTGAACCTCCAGCTGCGCCTTCCTTTGCGCTGTCGATTTCCGATAGACATTTATCATAGGCCACCTTAATTTTTTCCCACATCGAGCGCATCTCATCGCGATGTACTTCTAGGCAATGTTTAGGATACACCTCCTGTGATATCGCTGGAAAGTTAGCTTCAAAATCGACCAGCCTGTCAGTTAACCGTATGAATGTATTTAGGGTGGCCATAGCGGCTTGAATTATTTCACTCGAAGCAATAAAAAGAATGCGCAAAGTCGATAAACGCAACCAACGATTTGGCACAGCGTAACGAAATTAAAATTCGGCTTAAATAATCAAAGCAAATTAGATTCAAAAAAAAAAGAAAAAAGGAAAAAATTTCAACCATATAGGAGAAAATAACCAAAAACAAGTTGCACTTGGAATTGCAACACAATTTTTCACAGCGTTATCGCAAAAATCGAAAATTTTATAGCAAAAATAGAAAGTAGTATTCAAAATCTTGCATAAACCATTTCACAGTCCGTCGAAATGAAATGCGGAAGGGGAAATAAAATTATATGAAAACGGTGAAATGAGAAAAAAAAATATACAAAATAAAGATTCTGTTGTAATACTCAAATTTTGGACACAACTGAACCAAAAATTTGAAGAACTCAATTGAATCGCAAACCTCGTTGATCAGTGTAAATGAGTAAAAATAAATTAATAACAGCGTTTAATTGTTAAACATGACCGAGTTTTGACGCCTTTTTCAAGAAAAAAAATTCAAGAAAAAATCACCAAATAAAAATCAGGTCTTTGTTGAGCACTGTAAAAATTTAAAAGGTTTTTTTTTTGAAATTAAGAAATTAATTATTTTATAACTTCTATGAAAATCAAAACTTGTTGACTACTGTAAAGTGGTCAATATTGTGGACAGCAAAAAAATGTTTGAAATGTTTTGAAAAATAGTAGTTATGTATGTGTGTATGTCATGTATGTATATTATATAGGATGAAAAAAAATGGATCATAAATTTCGTAAAATATAGTGTTTAATTTAAATTAAAACATTTGCCGCCAAAGGAAAATTAATCAAATTCTTATATTTTTTTGAATTTATTTATGTGCGTATGATATTTTTGTAAATTTGTATTTTAATTGTTTTGTCAAAGCACTTTGAATGGATTCTATTATTTTTGACAACTTATTACTTGTGTGCAATATTCATGTATACAAATATGAGAAATAAAGCTTGGAGACTTTCAATGTTCTCAAGCAATTGTTTTAGAAAATAAACCTCGAAAAGAAAGAAAATCAAAGCTTCTTGCTTATAGACAAAAAAAAGGAGACAAGAATAGTGAAAAAGCTTTACTCAGCAACGAGTTCGAAAAATTATTGATGAGCACGCGCGATCTGAAGCTTAAATCAATTTCGAATATTGAGTAATTACTCAATTGCTCACTTGATTATGTACATAATTATGTACATACATATGTATGAGCACTAGATAAATTTTGGCGCACTTTTTATTTTGTACATATGTATTTACCCAACGTATATAACAATTTTACTAACGTTATGAGAAACGTTATATCAGTAAAATTGAATAGCAAAATATAACGGAATACGCGTATGTATGTAAATTATATGTAATAGGAAAACAATTAAAACTGTACCTTATTTTTTTCTAAAGAATTCCGGAATCCCTTTATGATGACCTTTACTTTATCTGCTTTTTAAATTTTATTGTATTTGTTTTTTTTTTTTTTTTAGATTTTCTAGTTACTTAAAATGCTTTACCGCCTATTCACTTCTATCTTTTCTTATTTTTCTCACGTTCTTTTTAATTTATGCTGCAAATGCTTTTATGTACCACTTTAAAATTTAGTTTTTCAGGTTAATTTTTTGTTTTGGTCAAAATAACTTGGAATTTTTGGAACAAAATTTTGCCAATTTTAATAAGAGTTTTTATTTAAAACTTTCTTTCAATTGAAACTTGAAGTATCTTTTTCTTTTTTGCAAAAAGATTTACTTTTTTGAAATTTTTGAGAAAACACAATTAAAATAATAACTTTTTGACAAAAAAAGTCCACTTTTTATTTGAGTGTTTGTATGCACAATTGAAGTTGTAACTCTTTTAGCAAAAAAAATGTATACTTTTTGAATTTTTTGATTGCAACCTTTAATGGAATGCAACACAATTTAACTTTTTTAGCAAAAAAAATGTATACTTTTCTCTTTTTAGGAATTGAAATTTTAACTTTTTTGATTTAAAATTCTTAGTTTTAAGACGGCACAATGAAATTTTATTTTTTGGGATTACGATTTGTGTTTGCACTTTGGTTGCTTTTTAGAAAAAAAATAGAAATTTCGCACTATTCGGAGATAATAATGATCGTAACGCGCACGCACAGAGAAAATCAACCCTACTGAAGTACTGAATTTCGAATCAATGCAAACGTACCTTTGATGAAATATCACTGCTTGAACTTCGAAGGAAACTGGTTTTGCAGTTGGCGAGAGTAATTCTTGTTAACTCTGGAACTCTTCTTTTGGAGACTAAGCTGATATCTGGTTCGAAGATGGACCAATGTTTCGTTGAGAAAATGCAAAATGTCTGCCGTAGGAAGCCTAATGCCAATGCAAAATGTTAGTGTGAAGCAAAAATCTTAAACTCGATATTTAAGATTTTTGGTTGCCATGAAATGAAGAGGAACAAATTTAAATTCAAGAATTAGACTTTTGGAAATGCAGTGATGCGTTTTAATGATCTTACCCTTTCAGTGGTTGTTTTCAAAGTGACCTTAAAAATTACTAACATGTTTAACGTTAATGTTACAACAATAATAAATCTTATTTACTATAAAATGGCTTCTAGATTTGTGCAAAGCAACATCCCTGCTTAAGCTTAAAGATAAATATATTTTAAGACTAAATCCTAAAATTATGCAATGTTTCACCTAAACATCGCCGCCCGCCTTGCAGTACGCTGCAAAAATTTTAATTCAATATAGGTAGTTCTTAATAAATATTTATAAAATTCAAATGCTGAAAATATTGAATGTTAAATTTAGAATAAAAATATCTTAGTATATCATATACGTTTGCATTAAAAATTCATTGACTCAGTACTTTAATAAGAAATTCAGTGCGTATATAAAATTACTTAGGTTGCGCTAGTGCCGGAAAGAATCCAGCCGAAAACAGTATTTTGCGCAACTGGAAGACCACCATGACTTGGAATCACCCCGGTTAAAATAATCTTGTGATACAAGTCGGCTACCAAAACGATTGCAATTGGTGATGATAGAAAGAAATTTGGATCTGCAAGTAACAAATTGGAAAATTTTTCCTTTGTAGAGGAACATAATGATTTCGTTGGGGTTTTCATATTTATCCGATTATCTACCCGCATTATAGCTTCAATTTTTACATTGTTATCGGAATGTGACCGTATAGTTACTGTGCAAATCTTATCAGTTCCAAGTGTGGATGTAGGGATTTTCAGCTGCTGGATCAGCTTGACGGAGATGCGACTTGCATGAGCGCAAGAATCGATTAAACACCTAGAAATATGAACCTTTTCATCAATTTGCAACTTGATTATGGCTGTTGGTAGCAGCGTCACAACGTGTTGGCTTAGTATGGAAGAAACCGTAGGTGGCTCGGATGGCCGTGATGCTAAAATGCCGTTGGATTGGTTTCTAAGGCGTTCATGGATATGTAGTAGAGTGTGATGGTCTTCGTGACAATAATGACATCCTGTTCTACTCAAGCATGTTCTATTGGAATGCTGGTGTGCCAAACAGTTTGAGCAGTATCTATGGAGAAGGACTGCTCTCATCCGTTGTTCCGTGTTCATGCCAAGGAACTTCGAACAGTACCTCAGGGCATGATTTTTCTTGCAAATTCGACATTGGAATGTTCTATGTTTGTAAGGAGTTACCGTAGTGACGGTGCCATGATGATTGTTGCCGTATTTACGAGGACTCATATTGTAGCTAGTTTTATAAAAGGAAAAATTATGGATACTGTCATGACTTATTGTTCATGAGGAAGCACGACCAATTTCACGATTGGACGTGTAATAACACCGCGGGCTGTGCGTATTTCAGCTACACGTACGCGACGATCATTACCGAAATAAATCCTTGTTACTCTTCCTAAGCGCCATTCGTTAGGAGGAAGGTTATCTTCGCGCACGACAACCAAAGTGTTTTTATCAATATTAATTTGTGGATTTTTCCACTTGTTCCGCTTGTGGAGCTCTTTTAAATATTCATTTTTCCATTCTGAGCACAAAAATTGCTGAATAGCTTTTACCTTTTGCCAACGATTTATTATAGAAACTACAGGTTCCTGGATTTTCGGCTCACTGGGGGCTAGCAAGGGGGCTCCAATTAGAAAATGACCGGGAGTCAGGGCAGATGGATCGTCAGGATTATCTGACATGGGTGATAATGGACGTGAATTAAGGCATGCTTCTATCTTATATAGAAGTGTGGAAAACTCTTCAAAGGTATATCGAAATGAACCTGCAACTTTTCAGAAATGGGTTTTAAAACTTTTTACCCCTGCTTCCCACAAACCGCCCATGTGAGGAGCACCAGGGGGTATAAAGTTCCACGAAATATTTTGGTGGCTGAAATTTGAGCTTATATCTGATCTTATAGATTTTATAAAATCTCGAGCTAGTTCTTTAGAAGCGCCAACAAAAGTAGTGCCATTATCAGAGTAAAGATGGGTAGGACAGCCACGTCTGGCTACAAAACGATTGAAAGCGGCTAAAAAAGTTGGAGTCGAAAGAGTACTTGTGGCTTCTAAGTGTATCGCTTTTGTGGAGAAGCACACAAAGACACAAACGTATCCCTTCGTTATTAAACAGGCTCTACCTGTGTAATTTTTAATTTCAAATGGACCGGCAAAGTCAAGCCCAGTATGAACAAAAGGACGACTGAAGGTTGTACGCTCTGGAGGTAAAACGCCCATTATTTGTGTCCTGAGCTTTTGTTTATACACAACACACGTTTTACATTTATTTATTGTGGTTTTTATTAAATTCTTCACCTTTGGAATCCAAAACTGAAGACGGATTAATCGCAACATCAGCTGGTTTCCACCATGCAGAGAAATTTCATGGGTGAATTGGGTTATTAGACGTGAAAATTGACAGTTGTAAGGTACAATTATAGGATGCCGCTCATCATATGACATCGCTGGAGAAGAAACAAGTCTGCCACATACCCTGAGTACATTTTGGTCATCAAGAAATGGATTGAGGTTTAACAAGCTACTAGATGACGAAATTGTATCTTTTTGCAAAAGAGCGTGGTACTCTTTTGGGTATGCAGCCTTTTGGCTTAAAATTATGAGGCGAACCTTTGCTGCATTAATCTCAGAATGGGTAATATTTATTGAAGTATACCTGCATGAGGACTGATGCACGGGATGTGTACGGTGAAAAAATCGAAACAAATAAGCAATTATTCGGATTGCTTTTGAAAACGAAGAAAACCTCTCAAGTATATCTTCATAATTTTTGAAGAAACAAAAATGGGTTTGAATTGGTTTTGCCTCAAGTTGAGTCTGAAGAGTTGGACTTGAATTTTGGTTTGGCCAATAGCTTGAATCAAGCTTCAGCCAATGTGGACCATGCCACCATAAATCATTATTGGTAAGCTCTTGTGGTAATATACCACGACTCGCTAAGTCTGCTGGATTGGATTGCGAATTAACGTGAAACCAATCAGAAATATGAACACTTTGTGTAATTTTTGACACACGATTGGCAACAAAAGTTTTCCATTGGCATGGTGGTTTTTGTAACCATGCCAACACAATTGTGGAATCTGTCCAGCAAAACAGTTTTGATTTCGGAATTTCTAATGAGGGAATAATGGAATCTACCATGTCGGCCAAGAGAACTGCGCCGCATAGCTCGAGTCTCGGAATTGAAATAGTTTTTACTGGTGCAACCTTAGTTTTTGCAGCCAGTAAATTTGTGGAAATAACACCTGATTTGGAACTAATGCGTACATACAGGCATGCAGCATATGCTTTTTCGGAAGCATCGCAAAATGCATGGAACTGAATCCCACAATCTGGAGTGAACTCAATCCATCTCGGAATTTGGATCTGGCTTATTGCATAATAATTTGCTAGGAAATTATGCCAAGCTTGTAGACAATTTTCGGGAAGATTTTCGTCCCATCCGATTTTTTCTAGCCATATATTCTGCATAAGAATTTTCGCTAGAACTATGCATGGAGCAAGCCAACCAGCTGGGTCGAAGAGCTTTGAGATTTGCGATAGGACTTCGCGTTTCGTAAACTCAGCCTTTTGTTCTAACGGCTTTGCACAGAAGTAGAAGTTGTCAACGCGCGCATTCCAACGCACTCCTAGAGTTTTTGTATTACTGCTTGTTTCCAGTTTTAGAAATTCTTCATTAAATAGATAATCCCGTGGTAGACCCTGTAGAATGTTTTTTGAATTTGAAGTCCATTTTCGTAGAGCAAACCCCGCAGTATGAAGAGCGGCAATAAGTTCATCTCTTGCCTGGACAGCTTCAGATATGCTGTGACTTCCTGCTAGCACATCATCAACATACATTGATGCGCGAAGAATATTGCTAGCAAGTGGATAAGATTCTTGGACATCTTTAGCAAGTTGTAAAAGCGTGCGAATCGCTAAGTACGGAGCACAGTTGACTCCAAAAGTTACTGTTTTCAACTCATAGTCACAAATATCTTGATTGAATGAGTCGCGAAAAAGAATCCGCTGGAAAGGTGTATGGTCAGGGTTAACTAAGATTTGGCGATACATCTTTTGAATATCGCTATTGAAAACAAATTTATAGAATCGCCATTTTAAAATGAGGAGGGTTAAATCGGTTTGCAAAACAGGACCAATATGTAGAATGTCATTAAGGCTTTTTCCATTTGAAGATGGACAGGAAGCGTTAAACACAACACGAACTTGAGTCGATGTGCTCTCTGGCTTAATGACAGCATGATGCGGCAAATAGTAGTTAGAAGCTGAAACTAGTGGCGAAGAAACCTTTTTCATGTGACCTAAGTCAAGGTACTCATGCACAACGTTGTCATATTTGCTCTTCAATTCAATGTTCTTGAACAAACGTGCTTCATTTCTAATGAACTGCGCATATGCAATAGACCGTGATTGACCCAGACGTACAGTTTTACTAAATTCTTCTTTAAAAGGAAGCGATACAACATATCTGCCGTCTTTGTTTCTTCTTGTAGTTTTCTCATACAAGTCTTCACAAAAACGGTCAGAGCTAGAAAGGAATTGTTTTTGAGGAAGATCCTCCACCTCCCAAAAACGCGAAATTTCTCGATCTAGAGAAACTTCATTAAAATGAGATGCGTAGGTAACCGAGCAACAGTTTGCAATGCTCGTTACTGGACCAGTAAGAATCCACCCGAAAATGGTTTCTTGAGCTAAAAGTGAATCGCAGACGTTGCGTTTTATGCCATCTAATAGAATTGATGGAAACAGATCACCACCTATTAAAAGGTCTATATGTGAACTTTTATAAAATTCAGCATCAGCTAAGTGGATATTTGGAAGAAGCTTGATCACAGCAGGATCAACCGTACAGGTTGGCAGGTTACCTGTTAAATGTGGAAGAACCAAAGCTGAAGCTGATATTTGAATATTTGGATCAGAAGCAGACCCTAAAACAAAGGTACAAATTTTTTGAGCTTTTGCTGAAACGGTGCTATTCAATCCCGAAATTTGAGCTTGAATAGCCCTTGTTGGAAGTTTAAGGATACGATGCAATCGCTCAGAAATAAAGGTAGCTTCTGATCCTGAATCTATCAACGCCCTTGCTGAATAAGTAGTATCGAGGTGATGAATTTGTACTATTGCAGTACCTAAGAGCACACGTTTTGTGTTGGATGCAAAACAGGTTTGGATATTGCTAATAGAATGATTTGTATCAGTGGACTGTATTTCAGAAACTTGTGAAACATGTGCTCGCTGTAATGAAGAACCCTTATTGAGGTTGATCGAATTTGAAGTGGAAGGCACCGATGGAGAAATATTACTTGAAAAATCTCGGTGCAATAGTGTGTGATGTCTCTTATGACATGTAAAACAATTGTGAAGGCTCTTGCAATCTTTGACTACATGAGTACGCGCAAAACAGTTCATGCATAAACCCAACTTCTTAACAAATGAGGTCCGCTCATCAGGATTCATTTTTAAGAACTTGGGACATTGACGAAAAATATGCTGCTCTTGAGGACAGAGCTTGCATTGAGGATTGGAAGCACTTGCTGCATGATACGCGTTAACTTTTTTTGAAGGCACACGACTATTATGTTGTGAATTGGATTTCGAAAGATTGGACGACTTAGGATTGGAGGATTTGATATCGCAAACCGTTTCTAAGGTTTGGTATCTACTTGTTAGAAATGAGTCCAATTCTTTCCATGTTGGAATATCAGTTTTATTTTGTAAAGATTGCTCCCACAAAGCTAAAGTAGTATCTGGGAGACGAGTTGAACAGAGGAATATAAATATTGAATCCCAATTTTCAATATTTATTTTATACAATTGGAGAGCGGATATACAACTGTTGATATCTCGCTGTAAGTTTTTAATTGAAGTCCCAGATTCGGAATTTATTATGGGCAGATTGAACAGAATACGGAGTTGAGAATTGACAAGGATGCGTTTATTTTCGAAACGATCCTTGAGATTTTGCCATGCCAAATTAAAACCTTCGTTTGTTAATGGCGACTTCTTAACAATTTCACGAGCCTCGCCCCGTGTCTTTGCATTCAAGTGAAATAATTTTTCAACATCACTCAATCTAGAGTTTTTGATGTAAATTGCTGTGAACAAGTCACGGAAGGAGGGGCCACGAAGGTAATCGCCACTGAAAATTTCAATCTCACATGGAGATACGCGGAAGCTATGACCAGCCGGCTCCGGATTCCTTAAAGTTATTTCCTGTGGAACATCAGCGATAGAAAGCTGGCAGATGAGTTCACCGATCCTGGCGACGCAGCGCACATAAGTCATATAACAGTTGTTATATTTACTTTTAAGGGTTTCCACATCCGGTCCTGAACCTCCAGCTGCGCCTTCCTTTGCGCTGTCGATTTCCGATAGACATTTATCATAGGCCACCTTAATTTTTTCCCACATCGAGCGCATCTCATCGCGATGTACTTCTAGGCAATGTTTAGGATACACCTCCTGTGATATCGCTGGAAAGTTAGCTTCAAAATCGACCAGCCTGTCAGTTAACCGTATGAATGTATTTAGGGTGGCCATAGCGGCTTGAATTATTTCACTCGAAGCAATAAAAAGAATGCGCAAAGTCGATAAACGCAACCAACGATTTGGCACAGCGTAACGAAATTAAAATTCGGCTTAAATAATCAAAGCAAATTAGATTCCAAAAAAAAAGAAAAAAGGAAAAAATTTCAACCATATAGGAGAAAATAACCAAAAACAAGTTGCAGTTGGAATTGCAACACAATTTTTCACAGCGTTATCGCAAAAAATCGAAAATTTTATAGCAAAAATAGAAAGTAGTATTCAAAATCTTGCATAAACCATTTCACAGTCCGTCGAAATGAAATGCGGAAGGGGAAATAAAATTATATGAAAACGGTGAAATGAGAAAAAAAAAATATACAAAATAAAGATTCTGTTGTAATACTCAAATTTTGGACACAACTGAACCAAAAATTTGAAGAACTCAATTGAATCGCAAACCTCGTTGATCAGTGTAAATGAGTAAAAATAAATTAATAACAGCGTTTAATTGTTAAACATGACCGAGTTTTGACGCCTTTTTCAAGAAAAAAAATTCAAGAAAAAATCACCAAATAAAAATCAGGTCTTTGTTGAGCACTGTAAAAATTTAAAAGGTTTTTTTTTGAAATTAAGAAATTAATTATTTTATAACTTCTATGAAAATCAAAACTTGTTGACTACTGTAAAGTGGTCAATATTGTGGACAGCAAAAAAATGTTTGAAATGTTTTGAAAAATAGTAGTTATGTATGTGTGTATGTCATGTATGTATATTATATAGGATGAAAAAAATGGATCATAAATTTCGTAAAATATAGTGTTTAATTTAAATTAAAACATTTGCCGCCAAAGGAAAATTAATCAAATTCTTATATTTTTTTGAATTTATTTATGTGCGTATGATATTTTTGTAAATTTGTATTTTAATTGTTTTGTCAAAGCACTTTGAATGGATTCTATTATTTTTGACAACTTATTACTTGTGTGCAATATTCATGTATACAAATATGAGAAATAAAGCTTGGAGACTTTCAATGTTCTCAAGCAATTGTTTTAGAAAATAAACCTCGAAAAGAAAGAAAATCAAAGCTTCTTGCTTATAGACAAAAAAAAGGAGACAAGAATAGTGAAAAAGCTTTACTCAGCAACGAGTTCGAAAAATTATTGATGAGCACGCGCGATCTGAAGCTTAAATCAATTTCGAATATTGAGTAATTACTCAATTGCTCACTTGATTATGTACATAATTATGTACATACATATGTATGAGCACTAGATAAATTTTGGCGCACTTTTTATTTTGTACATATGTATTTACCCAACGTATATAACAATTTTACTAACGTTATGAGAAACGTTATATCAGTAAAATTGAATAGCAAAATATAACGGAATACGCGTATGTATGTAAATTATATGTAATAGGAAAA